>OX578155.1:23327819-23650319 GCA_951213105.1 Amaurobius ferox | reverse complement strand
AAAATTTGCGTTATTCAGTTGTTGATTATTGTGGGACTATTGATTTTCAGCCGGTATTCAGCTAGTATTCACTTATATTTGTGTAACATTTTTTTTTTTCTAGAATTACTTTGATGACTAAAGCTGTATTTATTGTATTTCAGCTGGAAAGATGGTCTTGCTTTCTGTGCTCTCATTCACAGACACAGGCCAGATCTATTAGATTATAGCAAACTCACTAAGGTAAGTCACTAAGGCATTGTCTTCTGAAAAACATCCAAAAGACAATATGAATGAAATCATTTCATACATTCAATAGTGGTATCATCAACATGAAACCATTGTTTTGTTGGTTTCATGTTGCTGATGCTTCTAGTCCCAAGACTGTATTGTAATAGATTTGTGTTTGTGTTCCATGTTTATGCTATGTTTTTATGTCTGTTGTGCTTATTTGTATCATATTGATAAATTTAATTTGTTTTGTTTTGGAGCTCTGTAGTTAATCATATGTAGGTTGCTGCATACATCTGAGAAGTTCCAATAAAGGAAAATTCAAGCCCTATATTGCCATTGATGGCTTTTAAAGTATAATTCTTACCAAGTTGATACTGTGAATCAAGATTGTTCTATTAATGATATCAATAACCGTGGGAATATCATGTAGTTGTAATATGTATAAAATAGCTGTAAATTATGAAGTATAAATACTATTGTGTTAATAATCAGTTTTTAAAAATAGTTTTTTTAATTTTGTAGAAATCTTAATTTAGTCAAATAAGGATGATAATAAAGATAAAAGGATGATAGATATAAATATTAATGATCTATATTTATATACTAGAATGAATTGCCCAGATCCTTAGTAAGTGTCTGCTACCTAAATAATACAGGTACAGATAACACTCAATTCCCAAAACTCCTTTTCAAACAGAAATCATTCCTGCTCTCCGTTTGTTCTATGTGCAGCCATGCCAATTGTATATTGCAATTTAACAATGACTATATAAATACATCACTGCATTCTATAATAGCAGACACACTCCTAGTTGTGATATCATGAACACTGAACTGAGGACTTTTTTCAGGTTGCACATTAAAATTTAAATTCGCAACTTTTATAAACTCGCTTAAAAATTTAGAAATAGATTAATTAAAAAAAAAATTATTAATATGTGAAGGTAACACTTCATATTCACCCCAAAAATTAGAATCATATGAATCTTCAATTCTCCAATGTATGAAAATAAAAATGAATATACTTAAAATACCTCTATTTTGATGTATTTAAAAAAAAATTTATAATAGAATTATCCTATGAATTTGGTTCAAAGCTCATTCAAATGAGCATTTTTCAGTCTTTCTAATGGTGTTAAAATGGAGACTTGGTAATCGTATTTTCAATCTCTAAGGAGCTAATTTGTGGGAAAAGGGTTCAAAATTGTGCTTCAACATAAAATAACTATAAAACTAATTAAAATAAAAAAAAAATCACTAGGAGATGTCTTGAACTATCACTGTACCGAATTTCACACCTGTGGGTTGCATAGATTTTCACCTATGCCACTGACAGACAAACATACAAACAAACAAACAAAACAAAAATCTTTTATGAAAATAAAAGTTCTTTTATGAAATTCTTTCAAAATATTGGCATTTACACATTATCATATTATAAATACTATTTCTAAATGATCTATGTATCCATCAGAGATCTTGGCTAATCCTTATGTAAAATGAAAACCACATATTGAAATTAAAGGCAGGGACTGTAGATGTGGATAATACAATTATTTTTTTAATTGAACCACAGGTTTCTTTATTATCAAGGTTTTGGGAATGTTTATATTTTTCTTCTGAATGCCAATATTTTGACTGAATGTCAATCAGCAATTATTTCTGTATGTTTCCATATGTATAAAAATAACATTTATCTCTATACAGGGTGTCCCCAAAAGATTGAAACACTCTTTAATTCTTTACCTGTTGGAGATAAGTGGGCAATGTAAATTGCAAAAATGTTGAAAGTACGGTAGGAAATAAGACAACATTAATGAAATAGTCCTCCCATTCATTTTCAAAAAGTTACACTTTTTAAATTTTTATACGACCCCCCTTAGACAAATTTGGTCAATCAGAAAATTTTTATTTTTAATGCAATAAGATCATTAGAAAAACCTGCATATCTGTATCTTTAAAATTGAGCGAGTTATATTTAATTGAAAATTGAGCAGTGACATATTACAAAAAAAAATAAAACTGGTTGATGATAATACATAGGAGACATTTTTGCGAATTCCACGTAGGCTCATGATGCAATCACGGATTCTTAAGTATTTTTCAATAACTAAGTACTTTTTCAATAATTAAGTACTTTTTTTTATCTAAACAATTTCCATCATCAATTTTTTTATGATCCCTATTTTCCCTGATGAAACAGCCTTTCACATGGTACAGAAAAGTGGCATAAGTCAGATTTTTTCCTTTATCATAATTCAGTTGATTTTAAAGATACAGATATGTGGGGTTTTTTAATGACCTTGTTGCATTTAAAGTAAAAAAATTTTAATTGACCAAATTGTCTAAGGGGGGTCGTATAAAAGTTTGAAAAGTGTAACGTTTTGAAAATGAATGGGAGAACTATTTTATTAATGTAGTCTTATTTCCTACTTTGCTTTCAACATTTTTTTCACAATTTACATTGCCCACTTATCTCCAACAGGTAAAGAATTAAAGCGGGTTTCAATCTTTTTGGAACACCCTGTTTAGTAAAAGAAAGTAGCTGACACTATTTGACAAATTTCTCATTCCTTGAGCTTCTCTGCTTCGTACCACAAAAAATATAGCATATAAAAATATTAAATTTGGTACACTTGTAGTAAAAGGTTTAGAGAATATGCTGAAATAAACAGTTTTTCGATTTAAACTTTAGTTCAAGAAATATTTAATGTCAAAATCAAAGACAAAATATTTGAGTTGCGAGTTTGCTTTTTGGACAGACTAATAATTGCTAAACCATGAATTTTTACAGGCATATATCTGCATAGTTGAATTTTTTCAGGACAGAGCCCTTTTTTTAAATTTTGATTTGGTTTATGAATTATTCTACTTACTGTTCTTCCGTATTTTTGCGTCTCTCGAGTTTCTCTGTCTCGTACCGTAAAAACTATAGCATAAAAAAAAATGAAATTTGGTACATTTGTAAATAAATAATAGGGAACCATGGTGAAATAAACCTTTTTTCAATTTAAACATTAGTTTGGCTTGAAATAGCTCATGAAGTTAGCTTTACGAATGCAAAAGTGTAGGAGACGAAGCCTCCCGACACATGAAGCAAGTTAAAGGGGCTGGCAAAGCATAACGAGTAGGGGAGGAGCCCCTAGTATTATTAAAAAAATAATTGTAAGAGAACAAGCATTATTCATAGCTTAAATAGATTGAACTGTTGCCACATCTATGGTGCACCAATACAAAAATGAAATATTTAAAGTGAGATAACATCATTATTAATGTCTAAAAGAAAAAAAAAATGTTTCTCACAATGGGGCATTCTGGATATTTGAAAGTCAACAAAAGAGCCACATTTTGATCATGCTATTATCATGTAAATGCCATTATTTAATTTCTAAATCAGTGCTTTTTCACTAGATTTGTTTTATAGCTTTGTAATGTTTAAGTATATTGATTATCATTTTGTGAATATATGCAAGGTCTTAGATAAACTATGTGTGTGTGCAAAAGGTCTTAGATAAACTTTAAGTGTAGGTCAGGCATACAAAAACAAGTCCGTTTTGCATAGGAGCATGTAGCCGCAAGTGCCACCATTGTGTTCTACATATGCAGGAAGAAGCAAAAAGAAAAGAATGTAGATAATACAACACAGGTTTATTAGGCATAACAATTACAGGCATCAGTTACAATTGTTTATCATAGTATTTAAAGTTTTAAAGTAGGTGTTCAAAGTTCTTGCCATCTGAAGATATGCATCTCTGATAATGTTGATGCATGGATTGATGACACACATTTAATGTATGCCAGGATGCTTACAGATGTGTTGCTGCCTCAACAACTCTAGTGACAAGGTCAGCATCAGATGTAACAGGGATCTCGTAAACAAGGCTTTTGAGGTAACCCCCACAGGAAGATATCAATAGGAGACAAGTCGGGGGATAGTGGTGATCAGCTGATAAGGTCCATCATGGCCAATCCATCTTGCAAGAAGGATCCTATTGAGATAGTCCTGCACATCCTGGCTGAAACATGCATAGCTGCAGATGGCAAGAAATTTGAACACCTACTTTTAATACTATGATAAACAATTGTAATTAATACTTGTAATTTTTATGCCTAATATACCTGTTTTGTATTATCTTCATTCCTTTCTTTCCTATATATATATATATATATATATATATATATATATATATTCACAGACAGTTCCAATGGTGTCTATAGTTAAATACTATCGCCATTGTCAGAAACTGGCTATTCTATCGGTTTTAATTTGAATTGTATGGCTGTCCTGATGAGAATGCAATTTCGAACTAACCGCCATTTTTTGTGTAGTTTCAATTGATTGTTCTCTATGTCTTAATCTTTTATCTTGAGCTAATTATTATTGCCTTTTCTCATTTTTTGCCGTGTTTTCTTTTTATTTACATTTATATACTTTTAATTGTGAATTTTGTATCCTAATATTCTTTTCATCCCCCTTTCCATTGTAGTGATATGTTACCTTCTATTTTTATCCTTAGTCTTGTTCTATAGTTACTCATTTGTAACAGATATGCTAGAGATGGGTTTTTTTGTTCATACAGTAGTTTATACATAATTTACGATTAAAATCTTTCATTTTTTATTTATATATACATATATATATATATATATTACAATTATTTACACTGCATATAATGTACTTATTGATTTATGTTGTAATTTAAAAGTTTTATTTTTACTGACTATCTTATTTTCTTTCAATCATAGGATAACCCTATTCATAACCTTAACCTTGCTTTTGATGTTGCTGAAAAGTATCTCAATATCCCTAGAATGTTAGACGCTGAAGGTAAGATATCATTTAGTTTTACAAATAGGGGCTGGTCATTAAAACATTATGAATGTTTTAATATGATAAATATGTTTTAATATGATAAATATGATAATATGATAAATATTTTTTGTGCATGGTGTGTACCTTAATATAATTTTGTGAGATTTTTCTTACCAAACATTAGTGGAAACTTTGAATCAATATACTCTCAAACCTATTTATACAAAAGTCAAAGGGATTGAGAATCAATTTTGTGAAGCATAATAAGTTAAATACAGTATATTTTCTAAGATGATATTTTTACATGATTTGAAATTGTGGCATGTCTTGCAAAATAAGGTAAAGACTGCAGACCTCGAATTTTATTTAATTTTTTTTAAATCTTATAATTTTCTTGTTTTTTTCCTATTTTCTATTTTTTTTTTATGATCTGAAAGAAAGTCATGAATAAATGATCTGTGGAAATGTCGGATGATAGAGAGAACTCCTCCATGCCAGCTATAGATGCTTTTGGGGTTGCCGGATTTTAAGAAACTTTATCTTATTTATTGGAATTAGAGAGAGATTTTTCAATTATTTTTTAAATGCTATAATAACTAAAATAAAATAGTTTCCAATTCAGATTATGAGCAATATTATTAAAATATTAGAAATTGCTATTGTTTTGTAATTGTTTTCCACTCATGACCTTCTGAAGGTTACAAGTTTATAGTCGGAAACTGGGGGGAAATCATACCATTGTGAAGAAAATTTAAAATAATTTATGAGAATCATATTTCTTTCCATTGACAGTTGTTCTGTACTGATACAAATTTTTTTGAAATGTATAATGCCAGGTAAAGATATGCAATATGCATGCCTATCAGTGAAAAGGAATAATGAACTGAAACCATGTTTATTTGCATCAGCAATAGTATCATCTCACCTGTAAGAATAAATTTGCATAGTAAGAAAACAAATCTCTGCTGAAATTTCCCAATAAAAATGCATGTATCATATACCTTTTGAATTTTTTTATATCTGTAAAGAATAACCATTGCTAGAAATAGATACAATTTTCGTGTATTATATTAGGTTCTCTTCATGAAGGTAATTTTTTTCCCCCAAGTTTTAAATTATCAACTCATCAGCTTCCCTTGTTGGTATCGGGCGCATCATACAATAACTGTTTGTAAAATTTGCGATAGAAGAACATTAGTCAAGATAGGTCTTGTGTGGCAGGGTATGTATTGCCATCCATTCTATCCACCATATGCTAATATGTGCCATTATCTGAATTACCCTATTGTACAGAAAGTACCCTTATGCACAAAAAATTAATTTCCTTGTGCGAAATAGTTGATGATTGCAGTAATTTTCCTCTCTGCACTGTCCGAGTGAAAATGACTGTAGGCCAAAATATTCTATCAAATGTTTTCAGCAGTGTGCGTTATCTGAACAATGTTTTTTTGCAATTTGTTCCAATTTATTAGTTTTAAATAATCTTAAATGTCAATCACTAACCTTCATGCAATTTTTATATCTGTGTCATTTTTACTGAAAAATGTTGAAAAAAGCTTGTTTGCGACTGGCCAATGAAGGAAGAAATAACTCCACGAGACTGCACATAGTGAAAATCATCTGCTACTCTAGGTCCAGGCACTTTTGATGCTAAACCTAACACAGTAGAAACATCATACATATTAAATAAACTTCACTTTAAAATAAATCTACTCTTATCATAAAAATACGTGGGTGTTATTGCATTTGAGGGGCTTAACTCCACCATTGTTTTTTAAATGTGAGCCTTGAATACTTGTTTTTGTTAACTATTACTTGTATAATGTCATCATTGAAATACAGATTAAAACATTATTTTCTTTTAAAAGAGGCTTTGAACTGTTTATATTTAGTCCAACAAGAAAACTGAAAAGACTGCAAATCTTTGACAGGTGAACTCTTAATTATCGGACCCAAAAATATCAAAAACATTATCACACATATTGGCATCTTTCAAATAAACTTCGACATTAAAGTGCATACTAACTATTTCACTTTCTTCACTTATATCACTATGAGATTCATTTATCAATAGTAAAATCTCACTTTCAGAAAGATATTTCACTTTAGCCATGATTATTACAATTTTTCTGACTAAATTCTTACAAGCTAATATGCTCTCCCTCTGAAAACCAGTGATAAAAGTTTCCAGCCCGAATAATTCCCTTCTAAGCATACCACCCAAGACACTCTTCATTTATAGACTCAACTTAATCAGTATTCTCATGAAAAACAAAAACCGATAAAAATGTGAAGGTTAATGATTCAAGTAACTGGCTTTGCAAAACTATCAGCTTCTATTGCCATCTACTGTTATTTAAAAATATTAAATGACACTAGTTGACAACCATTTCTAGATTAATAATACTATAATTAGTGTCCATACTATAAATGCAATACTGTAATTAGTTGCCGTACTATATACAGCGATAATACTATACAGCAACCATACTATATACACCGATAATACTATAATTAGCGACCATATCGAGATTAATAATAGATAACACTAGATAGACCATTTTCTAAATTAATAATTTGTTTTGACAAAGCTCTTATAATTTTCAAGTAACCATCTTTTCAAGTTAAGATTGAAAAATTTCCATTTTTAAAGTTTGTAATACTTATATCTTGAAAACTAAAAGTGCTGTCTAGGAACTGTTAAGTGAGTAATTTGTAATTTGTAGCCCTTTAAAAACCGTACAAAGATAAATAATTATATTTCAGATTGGGTACTTAGTTTTCAAATATAGTGGTTATGATTTTAGTATTTTAATATTTTGAACTATTTTGATAAGTTTAATATCATTATTTTAGGTAGCTATGAACAGGAAGCGAGCAATTTTTATTTTTTTGAAAATTATATTTTGAGTTTTATTTTTCACGATGTTATTCATTCAAAATTATTTTGGTTCCATTGAACTCAATCCACCATTGAATTTTTTAAAAAGTTTTTTAGAGATTATTTTAAAACCTTCTTAAGTGATTTTATTATTCATTAGATTCACTTATTTGTAATATAATTTAATTTAGCTATTTTGTTTAATTTCTTGGATAGGTTAGTTTTTTCAAATTGGAAGATTTAAAAATATTATCTAAAAATGCTTTAAATTTATGCTGTTTTGGTGACAACCCTGAATGTGTTCCAAAGCATTGAACCATGCTCACAGTGTAGCAAGCAGCATTGACGTGCTGTGTTGCTGTCTTTAGAAGTTATGAATACCAAATAGCCCATAATAAAATTAATCAAAAAATACTTATACTATGTGAACTCTGTTATTTTCTTCAGCTGAGTTAAGAACTTCATAAAGTCACAGATTCATAATTTTTCATTATATACAAAAATTTTCATTTTTGATATTAAATAATTAATAAAATTTGTATATAGCCGAAATTTAAATGTATTTATTCAGCTTTAATGTTTAAAAAATAAGATTAGACGATTGTTACAGTAGTAGACAGTTGTTACAGTATTTAATTATTAAATATATAATTTGCAATACTTATAATTATGATATTTAATTTTCTGGAATCTAAAATTAATTTTGTAGTTTGGTATTACTCTGCCTTTGAAATATTAAAGAATGGATGGTTTTCATTCTTTAATGCATGCTTGTAGTTTTATTGTTGCCTATTAGCATAGAACACCTATCTTTTGGAGATAAAGTGATATTGCATGCCATAGAGTTTTAATTTTTTAGATAAAATATTCTATGAATGCCCAAAAAGTAATTGCTTTTTCCTATAAAATCACAATACAGCACACACTTTTATGTAATAAGAAAAAGTATTATGTTTATTATATTCCACGTTTTAAAATTTTGAGGCGAAAATATTCAGTAGGTGTAAGGTTCTGTTTGAAAAAAATACCCAGTAACATAGCAATATCCCCATACTTTGATGTGGAGGGTCGATTTATACAAAAAGTGCCAGCCTGAATTTAATCATTGTCTGGGACTTGTGTCAGGTTGATTCTAGAAATGTTAACAGAAAAGCTTAGTGCCCAGATGAAAAGCAAGATTTTGGAATTTTCTAAAACACTACTCTTGAAAGTAGAATCCTAAACAACTCCGTGGATGGGTCCCTTTCAAGAAAACACTAAAGTAATTGAACTTTGTTGGGGTATATATGCGACTGATTTTGAGATCAATCATGATTCTCTTGCGAGCATCGACTGTGTTTGACAGTCTGCCTGTTAACACCTCGACAGGAGTTTCATCACGGTGGGTTCATGATGAACCAAGGTCTGGATGTAAATGACACCTGCATGCAATATACCCATGTTGAGATTACTTCTCTTAAATTATTTTGCTGATGGAAAGGTCCTTTACATTTTAATGAAATACTGATAAATTATTTTTTTTAGACCAAAATCTTATATCTCTTTCAGTCAGTTTATTTATTCAATTCACACAGATCTTACTCACATCACCAGTAAATGGAAGATCTTCGAAGCGAGACACACCTTTGTTATCCCAGGCAAAATAGGAAAGGAGACACAAACATAAACGTTTTTTTTTAATAGTTTGTAAGGTTTAAACAAAGATATAGGTTTAATCAAAGACATAGGTTTAAACATAGTTAAGTTTGTTTG
The DNA here is from genome assembly GCA_951213105.1 of Amaurobius ferox. Lineage (NCBI taxonomy): Eukaryota > Metazoa > Arthropoda > Arachnida > Araneae > Amaurobiidae > Amaurobius > Amaurobius ferox. The sequence goes on along the minus strand of OX578155.1, from coordinate 23,640,660 downwards.
GAATAATCAACATTGCATGAGCCATATTTGATTTCTTGTCTGTTAAATAGCGGGTTCATTATAAAGATGCACATTTCTTCTCTAGGCCTAATTTGTGGAGTAAAATAAATTGCTGAACTTTCATTTTATGTGTAAGTAATTAATGCCATGAATACACCATCTTAAAACTAAGACCCATTATATCTTGCTAAATCCACTCCTTTAAGAGAAAGTAAATAATACTATATAGGAGCTGAATATATTAGAGACAGATCCATTTTCATTAATTTTGATTAATGTGCAAAGCACACTTTTAAACCACATAATTTAACTTTAAAATAAAATAAAGACAACCAAATTTGGTTAATTAAAATGTGTTTAATAATAACACTATTTATGACATGCTTAAAAATTGCACAACCAGAGCCCTTTTGGACATTATTACGTCCTTCATCAATGGCAAAGTAAATTGATGTGACAAATATGAATTCTAATATACAGGCCACAACCATGAAACAAGATTTGCATATTTATCATTTCAAAATTGATACATTTAAAAAACACAATTTAATTGCGAAATATATAAATGATAGTAGATGATGAAATACAGGGCAACCAATAGATGTGTCATCAGAAGCGAAGAAAAATGTTCTATATATCTAGAAAATTATACAATGGTTTAGTCGAGAACAAGACGCCAAGCATAACTGGGGATTAACCAGATTTCATTGTCTTTAATTTTATTTAAAGTTTTTGCTAAATTGGCGTGTTTCCATACAATTTTATCGCATAATTTAATTTCAAAACCTGCATGCAGTGTGTGAAACCACTAGTTCCGACCTCAACTGACAAGCATGGGAGTGAAAAACTAACCCTCATAATCCTCTGAATCTGAAACTATTTAAACCGCTCTCCATTATTCTCTTCAGACATGGTCAACACTCCCAAGCCAGATGAGCGTGCCGTTATGACTTATGTATCTTGTTTCTATCATGCGTTCCAGGGAGCGCAACAGGTAATGTTGTATAGTTATTTATGTTTTGTGCTTGCTTTTGTTGTTATGTGTGTTGTCCTTTTCTGCAGACATCAACAATACCCCTATGCCTGATGAGCGTGCAGTCATGACATATGTGTCCTCATATTACCATACCTTCTCTGGTGCTAAACAGGTATTATTTTAGTTCTACACATGATTGTATTGTATTGTTTTGGGGAGGTATTTTGGCAGAGATTATCTTTCTTTTTCTGATCTTTTCTTTTTTTCTTATTTCATTTTAGTTAGTTTGCTGTTGATTAACTTAAATTGTGATTCTGACATTTATTAGCCACTGAGAGTAGACTGTATATTTTTTTACTTGCCATTACCTTAGTTTAGACTTATAACCTGCCTTAGCCATGGCTCATTACTAGCCATTTTTAAGTACAATGAGTTACTACTATTTCTTAAACATAACAACAAAATTTGATTTATACTCACTAAATAGAATTGAAATAATATTCAATATAAAAAATTGTAATGCTTTTAACTGACTTTTAAATATTGTTTTGTATAAGCACTAACATAACACACACCAAATAATATAGATTTCGATTATACAGGATGCCCACTTATATCCGTTACACCCCCCTTAACTTCTAAACTGTGACAGCTTAGGCCATAAAGTTGGTGTCTAGGTATAGTAAAAAGGCTATGCGCTACTCGATGAGACAACTTACAATGCCATCTATCAGAAAATTTTGGAATTAGCGGTTCTATCTCGTAAACGGTGAAAGATACATGAAAAAAGTCAATTAGAAAGTTGTAGAGCACTCTCGATTTAGTACGAAAAGATACCTTGTGCACATTAATACTCAAAACAGAATGCAAAAAATGAACATTTATTTGGTCACGATTTCGAAAATTGCCATGTCATAAAGAGTGGAAGAAAGAAACTGAGACACTTCCCTGTCTTCAGGATCATTTATTTACAATAGTATATTGCTCAACTAATTAGCCACTATACACATTTGCACTCTGGACTGGATTTCTCGCTGCACATTGTGCAACATGGCAGGTGTTACGGATGCACAAGCATTAGTAATGTGTCGTCGAAGATCCTGCAATGTTGACGGACAGGTCGCATATACCTGCCCTTTTATGTGACCCCATAAGAAGGAGTCCAATGGGGTCAAGTCAGGTGAGCGCGGGGGCCACTCAACGGAACCACCATACCCGATGACTTGGTTCTGGAATGTCTTTATTAGGTACTGCTGAACGTTTGAAATCTTATGCGGAGGTGCGCCGTCATGTTGGAACCATACATTTAGGAGTTGGTGCAATGGTAGATTCACAACAAAGTCGGTCATTACATCCTGCAGAAACTGCAAGTACCGTTGTCCCGTTAACGTGCCCTCGTAAAATACTGGTCCAATGAGCCTGTCATTAAAAATTCTGCATCAAACATTAATCGACCAGCGTTGTTGATGTTGAACTTTGGCGGCATATCTCGGATTTTCCAGTGACCAGGTATGAACGTTCTGTCTATTAAACATTCTGTCATGTTGGAACCATACATTTAAAAGTTGGTGCAATGGTAGATTCACAACAAAGTCGGTCATTACATCCTGCAGAAGCTGCAAGTACCGTTGTCCCGTTAACGTGCCCTCGTAAAATACTGGTCCAATGAGCCAGTCATTAAAAATTCCGCATCAAACATTAATCAACCAGCGTTGTTGTCGAACTTCGGCAGCATATCTCGGATTTTCCAGTGACCAGGTATGAACGTTCTGTCTATTAAACATTCCGTTCCTCAAAAAACATGCCTCATCCGTCCATATTATGTCTGCCAGGAATGTTGGCTGGACCTCTAAGTTATTCATCACAAAGTTGCACCGCGTGTAACGTCTCTCAGCATTTCTTGGCAGCAATCCCTGCACAGGTGTGGATCGGTATGGATGGGCACCTGATTTATTCAGGATTTTCCAGACGTGGCTTTTTGAGAGGCCACAATTTTCACTGATTATTCTTGTGCTGCTCTGAGGATGGGCGAGAGCGTATGCTAGCACATCTTCAGGTTGCACTTTGCATCCTACATTACGAGGTGTACGAATTCGAGGTTGGCTGGTCACTCAGCCCGTTTCCCTTAAACGTTTTACAACTTTTAAGATGGTCTGCTGTGTAGGATGTGGGCCTTGAGGGAAACGTTCACAATACTGCTTTGCAGTTGATTTTGCCTTACGCCCACATTCACCGTAAATTAACAACATCTCCCAATACTCGTTACTGCCAAATTTTGCCATAATTCTCCGCTTTAACGTACAACCCAGCAGAAACATCCTTTTTATAGTAGTAGTCTCTGGGGAACAGGTATGACGTTCCATCCTCATTTGCATAATACATGAGATCCATGTGATTTTTATACTAGACATGGTTGAGTTGAGCTGTGTGTTTGGAGAGACAATTTTGCAAGATCAGCAGAAAGTTTGCATGGTTTGTAGAGACATTCAGTAAAACACGCCACCGGTGGGGACAGAACCATGGTCCTCATAAATGCGAATCACGTGAGTTTCCCCTGCGCCACAACACAGGCTCGTATTTAATCCGTAAGGTGGTCTTTTCTCACTTCGCTTCACAATCAAACAAATGTTTATTTTTTGCATTCTGTTTTGAGTATTAATGTGCGCAAGGTATCTTTTCGGACTAAATCGAGAATGCTCTACAACATTCTAATCGACTTTTTCACATATCTTTCACCGTTTACGAGATAGGACCGCTAATTCCAAAATTTGCCGATAGATGGCGTTGTAAGTTGTCTCATCGAGTAGCATATAGCCTTTCTATTATACCTAGACACCAACTTTATGGCCTAAGCTGTCACCGTTTAAAAGTTAAGGGAGGTGTAAACGATATAAGTGGGCACCCTGTATACATTTAGAACATGAATAAATTTCTAATGGATCACTTTTGTTCTATTGAAAGAAAGATTTTGCTTTATTGTTTATACATTTTAAGATTTTAGAATCCGCTTGGTCATCGCTAGTGTTGAAAGAATTTAATTAAACAATTACTAGCTACAATAGCTATTAGTATAGAATATTTACTAGCTGAATTGGAACGTTATTATAGCCATTTTGTTAGCATCTCCTAAATAAGTTAAGCTATACATTTGATCCTTGATATGATGTCCCTCAATATTTTACCATCTTTCATTTATCCACAACATTGCAGTTAGAAGGAACATTACATATACAAAATGTATTGGAAGTCCTTTGTTATATAACTTACTCTACCATCCACTATTATATACTGTGGTCCAAACATATTCTTATGTACTTAGTTTGTGACCATGCTAAACATTCAAATGGGTATCACCTGTGTCTGATTACCATTTGCAAAACTATGAGTGATTCTAAAAATTCTCTAGCTGGATGTAATTTCCTGAATTTTGTTGTTCTCTGTTTAAAAGGAAACATCGTAATGAATGTACAGAAAACTTGAGTAACATATTTAAACATAAATAAGATAATAATGTAGCATACAGCTCTTTTGAGGATATGCTGGATTCCCTTCATCAGTGCAGGAGAACCAACAAATCCAAAGTTAAAAAGATGAAATGGGTGCAAATAGAGGAAACAGTGGGATTTATATACCTAAGGTCTGGTGTGAAAGTTCACCTGAGATAGCCAATCAGAAAGCAGAATGAAGACCAGTCCAGCCACTCTGAAACAAGAAGTAACATGTAAGATTAGGGTGCACTTATTTTTTGTCATGTTGGGTCTTGTTTATTTATTCTTGTTCGAACTCGTCATGTTGAGATACTTTTGTTGTCTTAGTGCGTGCCAATCTTCTGTGTTTCGTCTCGTTTCAGATTGGCCCTCTCAGGTGGACTCTTAGTCCAGGTCTTGTGTATATAAACCCCTCTGTTTCTTCTATTTCACCCATTTCATCTTTTTGACTTCAGATTAGTTGGTTCTCTTCTCTGACGAAGGGGCTGCTTCGAAGCAGCTGTATACTTCATTATTATCTTATTTGTGCATTAATACATTACTCAAATTTTCCTTATCTTTTGCACAATTTTTTTTACTTATTGATAATGAATGTAACTGCCACTTTTGAGAATACAAAATCCTTGTACTTGTTTGATAAAAGCAGACATAGGAAAATTACATAACTATAATTGCTTCAAGAGCAATTATATGACCCCCCCTTTATCAGGATATACTGTGTTTACTAATCGAAAGATTAAATACAGTATAGCTGCTACACTTAATCCTTTAATTAGCACATACTGTTTCTGATCTGATGAATGGGGCCTATGAAACCCTTGAAACAATTGTAGTCACATAATTTTCATATGCCTACTTCTGTTAAAAAAGTATACGGATTTTGTGTTTTATCAAATGTTTGAAATTTTCACTCATTCAGTTTAAATGTAAATCATTAGCGTCTGCTTATATTGTATTTCCTCTAAAGTATTTGTATAATAAAATGTCAAAAAGCACTGAGGACTATCAAAGATGCTCAATTATAGAGTGGTAGGGGGGGGGGGGGGGAAATGACCTGAAATGAAAAATGTCAAATAACCTTCTCCAAAAAAGTTTCTTAAAGAACTTAAATTTAGAATAACATTTAAACAAAAAATTAAAATTAACCTATGTTCTTACTTTATTGTTTAAAATATATAAGAGAAGTGTATGTGTGTGTCTTTGTTTGGTTTTCGGCAAATGGTGCTATACAGATTTCAAAACATTAGTTTATCTTCTTGTTGTGCCAAGTAATCAAAAAGGCTTTCAACGTTAAAGCAGCACTGTAATGTAAGGAGAACTTGGGTAGCATATTTGACCACAAATAAAATAATAATAATAATAATAATACAGCATACAGCTGTTTCGAGGATATGCTGAACCAACTGGTTTTTCAGGTCTTCTCCCCCACCCCCCTTTTATTTTTCCTAGAATCATCCATCTAACGAGAAAGTTGCTGCTTTCAATATGTTTGTCCATCTTGCTTCGAATGTTTGTTCTACTATAGTGCTGATTTCTGAGGTCAATTATTTAGAAGCTGTTGCTGTTGATTATGGCTTCTCTCCTAGCATTAATCATGCTATTAAAAAAATTCCTAAGTCTTCCTGTAAACTTGCTTTCGAAAAGGATTTCAACAGAACTTAAAACATGCTTTAAAATTTTTTGTGTTAAGAAACATGAAAACTATGTTAAACAGGAATTTAATAAATATTCAATTGCTTAACATTGCTTTAATTTTTACCATCATTTTGTGTTTTCTTCAGCAAGGACCATGCAAAAATGTACGTTAATCTATGATCTTAGCTTTTTTGAAGCCTTCCATATCCATAAAAATTCTATTTATTTAGTTAATGATTTGTCCAGTACTCTTTTTTTTCTTTTTTTTTTTTCCCTCGGTCTAATGGAGTGCCCTGTAATCTTTTTTTATTTTCCTTATATTTGTTCCATTTCTTAGCCTTTATGACTCTTATAGGTTGTTTTGACTTTTTTCATCTTGTTGACATTCATTCAATCATTTTTGTTCATAATTGACTTATCTTGTCAGGATATTTCTGTTGTGTGTTGGTGTACCAATCTTGTGTGTTACTGCTCATTTCAGATTGGCTAAACTGTTCTTAATTCTGCTTTCTGATTGGCATTCTCAAATGGAGTCTTAACTCAGGACTTGGGTATATACCACCCTCCCCCCTCTCGGTTCTTTTATTTGTTCCCATTTTATCTTAACATAGCCTCAGAACTGCTATATGTGACATTATTATATTATTTGTGCTTAAATATATTGCTTGTTTTCCTTATCCTTTGCATAAAGTGTTTTTCACTTACTACATTATTTTTTTATTTGTTTGAGGATGTTTTCTTTATCTGTTTCATCAGTAACTTCACATGTATCAGCAGTAATATGTTGTGCAATCTCTTCATCATTTAAAACTTCATGTCCAGGCAAATTGGCATCTGCATTTATCCAATTGAGTGGCAATTCCTTAATTAACATTTATAAATTTATTTATCCTGTGTAAATTTAATAATTCGGGCACTGCTGCATTTGCACTATTTTCAAAACCATAAAGAACAGGCACAGTTATACCATATATACACTATGGTATAACCAAATGATATAACCATACAGTTATACCATAGTATGTAGGTCAGACCTTTAATTGAAATTTTAAATATTATTTAAAAATGTTATTAATGTCTTTAATTTTTTACCACCCCTGTTAATCTTCAACTTGGTTATCCTTGGCAACCCTGGATAAAAAAGTCTGCTGTAGTTGAAAAAGTATAAATTTACACATTCTATCTTGTTTTATAATTTTGCGTTTAGTGATAGAATGCATTTGATAATGAAATTTAACTTTATAATAAAACTTGAAAATACAGCATATAACTAGTTAGTAATGGTATCAATTCAGGGGGCAAAAAACAGCCATCGGATAATGCTACTAATTAGTTATGTCTTGCATTTTTTATATATATTTTTATTTTATCATTATTTTTACAGCAGTTTGAGTAATTTAAATTAAAATTGTATTAGTTTTTATTAAAATTTAATATACCAGCTGAGCACCTGGAAGCATATCTATGGTTGACATAACATATGTCAAAGCATCATTTCATTATAATGCTCTTATGTCACCATTCATGATAAACGTTAAAAAAATAAATTGATTTTTCAAATAATAATATAAGTGCTGCTGATTACAAAAATATATATGTAACTTTCATCTCATGAAAAGTACAATTTGAAGCTTAAAGATGTAAACAAGCTCCGTGTCCATTCTAAAGTCAGTTCAAAAAGCTTTTTCTCAAAATGTGTTTTTTCATACTTTGGTACATTTGTATATTTAAGTTCTACATTAGTGAAATTTTGCAGGAGAATGAATATATGATTGTGTATTTAGTGAACTAAAACTTTTCTTAAATTGCTTTTTTTTTTTAAAAAGTATGTATGAGTTAAGAAATTATTACATATCAATAATGGACAAGTCAAAACTGGGTGATTTACTTATTTTCCTAAAAAAATTCTTAAACTAGTAGTCACTAAATATAGCAGTCAGTTTTTATAGTAATCAGTTTTTCAGCAAGTTCTGCACCCTCACAGCAGGGGTATAAGACTCCCCTAGACCCCCTCATACAGTCCCCTTCGTTTTACCACCCCATCACCATATTGCTCATCCATGAAAGTTATGAAGCAACAAAATTGGGTCCAATTTTAGTATGAGCAGGTCGAGTGGGTCTATGGCAGAGTAGAAAATATGCAACATGAAAAGTGCATCAAAATCAGAGCAAGTGCCACTTAACAAATAACTTTTTAAACGGAGCAAGTGCCACTTAACAAATAACTTTTTAAACGGAGCAAGTGCCACTTAACAAATAACTTTTTAAAAACAAAGATTTTAAAATGGCTAACACAACCTCCTTCTTTTGGGCCACTATCAGAGGAAGGTCCAACTCCCACAGCAACCTATGGGTTTCTGCCGACTGCTAGGGGAGAAGGCACAACTACTATGAACCGACCGGTGAGAGCATGGCCAAGAGGAGAGTGAGGTCGATGAAACCATTCATCGGCCGAGGTTCGAAGATGATCCCGAACAGCCCGACCCCGGTTGCCGATGGGTCTGAAGTAGGCCACAAGACCAGCTCCTCTCCGCCATCTGGAAGAGCCAGCTTCACGGGTACCGAGTAACTTACTGGCCGTTCCACAGGTTTATTTACCACTTACATGAGGTGGGAGGAGGATAGAGAGGATCCACTCCCTCTCGCATATAGCTCCTCATCCCAAGTTGGGCCACTATCAATGCTCTCCTCCTGATAACATGTCACCAATGCTCTTCTTTCAGCACTTGACTTCAGCCGCATTCCCACCCTCCGTTCCTGTAGAAGAGAGCTCCGTTGATGCACTGTTTCTCAGATAGAGGCTTTCTGGATGAAATTATTGAATCGGTTAATTCATCTCAACTTGCAGTAATTCAACAGTGTTTTTATTTATTTCTTTACACCATCTTGTACATTTTACATGATTTACGTAAGAATATTTTTTTTTAAACAATTGATTCCAAGCATTTGGGGTTAAGGGCTGTAATATATTGTATGGTAATAAACATTTACATTGAATTTTCCTCATCTTGTGTACATAGGCTGAAACTGCTGCCAACAGAATCTGCAAGGTGCTCAAAGTCAACCAAGAGAATGAAAGGCTCATGGAGGAATATGAAAGGTTAGCCAGTGATGTAAGTATATACTGATGTGCTCTGCATGCTATGTTTTATGCTTTGTTTATTTTAGGATATTTATTTCTATTTGACTGCTATTCTTATTTAACCCTTTCCGGACGGTCGACGTGTCCACGTGTGGATTGATAACTTGTTTTCAAGACTGCCATCCGGAAAGGGTTAAATCTTATAATAGTGTCTGCTGATCAGCAAAGTCATAGAAAAGATCATAAAAGAAATAGTTTCAAATTTAAGCAACTTATCATGAATTTTTTTGACAAAAGTTATATTCTGAAATTAAAATAATCATTTATGATAAATTGGGAAATTAGTTGATTTGGTAATTTATGCCTTTTTTTTTAATGTTGCATGATTATCTGTGAAGAAAAATGTTTAGTTAAATGTTTCTGTATAGTTTTTGGAACTATGAAACCCTTTGTAAAATGCTTTCCTTTTTCCATGCAGAACACTTATATAAAAGTTTTCAGTAAATAAATTATATACTTAAGTTTACTTAGTTCGCAGAATACTAGAATTCTGTTGAACACAGTTTAATAGACACTGCTTTATGTGGCAAAATAATAATAATAATAATCTTGAAATTTTTTCCCTTATACAGTATCCTATAATATACATTACTGCTTTATATTTAATAATTTGTTAAAAAATTGAGGAAAATATTTTTATTTATATTACTTGTTTCCTTTTGGAATATCTATAAATGTTCTGTAGGGTTCTCTCGCTCGCGGAGATGAATTCGCTGCGTTCGGCTGTATTGGCTCAGTCGAACTATCAATAAAATACCTGTGATCAGGTTGTCAGTGTCATTTCGGGAACACCGACGGCTTAAAGGTAACTGTGCTCTCGGATAACGTAAGTATCGAATCCAGGATTCCGACAAGGTGATAATTATAAAATTGGTAAAATGCAAATAGGAAAAGTTTCCCAAAATCAAGAAGTTTTCAAATCAAAAGTTGGATAATTAAAAATAAGGTTTTATTTCAAACTCAGCAGAACATAATATTGACGATTACAAAAGCCGGGTAAAATCGGCCTGAGACGACAAGTTGCAGTGCATCGACTTGCTGCATGTACGGATGTTAAGCGTCTCTCTCGATGCGTGCATTGCATTAAGTATATATTCATGCTAAAATTCTGAGACCACCTAACAACATGAACTTTGAGATTGTTTCTCATGACCCTGTCGTATCGGGACCACACATTCTTGTAGCATCGAGATCTCTCCCCCGCTCTTTGATGACAAGTGGAATGGCAAAATGGCTAGATTTCGTGGAAATCTGAGGGAAGTTTATGGCTCTGTTTTTCCCAAGCGCTAAGTTGGAGGTCTGGGCACAAGGAGGTAATGACCTCAGGAATCTTCAGAGAAAAAATGGCGAGCATCCAACTCTGAAAAATCCTGAGTTTCTTACAAGTTCACTAATCGGTTTTTTTTTTACTAACAAATAGTGATTTAAATTTTTATCAGCTTTGCTAATTGATCTTTTATATATTTGAAATATGTTCAAAATACTGGTAAAGGTTAGAAAGGTTATGGCACTTTGTATAAAACAGCATGAAACACAAAATAGGATTGCCAAACATTTTTAAAGGGCAAAACAGCCTTCGTCATCAGGACTACAAGAAGCACAACCTGCATTCATTAGACCAAAGGTAAGATGCCGATCTTGCTCTGGTAAATGTAGGTTGTATTTTTTATAGTCCTGATAAAGAAGTGTGTTTTGGGTCTTAAAAACCGGTTGATACCCTTACTTTGTTTTATGTCATTTTATATGAAGTTTTCTAACCTTTTTCACCTTTATGTAGTTTAACTGTGAGGTCCATTGAAATTATTTAAAATAAGTAAAAAAAGCGACAATATAACAGTGGCCGCTGCTTTTAAGAATCGATGATTATAGAAATTGGCTGTTTCTAACAATCAAAACAGCAGAAAGCAACACAAACTCTGCTTTAAGAAATCCCAATTACTGCTTTTAAGAACTTTTTATCTGAAATTCGTTCATTTCATAATGGAGAGAGATAAAAAAAAAAAAAATTCCCTTTGTCCAAGATTATCTGGCTATTGTCACTTCTCTCCAGACATACATTGGAAGGTGCTTATTATGTAACAAAGTGGGCCTACATGAATGATGGAGAAAATCTCGGTAGAAGATGTTGAGAGATGTAAAACATGCAAAAAAAAGTTGTAGTTTTTTATTTATAAAATATTTGATTATGTGCTCAAGATAAGATTCATACAGATGTAGTCATTTCATGTTTTGCTAGTGTAAGCATCATATTGCAAATAAGAAAATCCCTTAATTTACTTGTAAAAAAAATTCTGTTTCAAAAATATGATTATCTTCCTCCATACAACTAAAGAGAAGCTGCTTTTGCATTAGAAATTACACAGCCAACACAATGTAAAATTCTGAAAGGCAGAAATGAAATTTTGATAGCCAATTGTAATCTTCTGAGAAAAGAGAAAGAAAAGCAGCTGATGTCGAGGAAGCACTTTTAGAATGGTTTTCTAATGCCAGACTGAAGAATGCTTCAATTGGTAGAACAATTTTAATGAAAAAAACTGATAACTTTACTGATAAATTAGGCTGAAAGGATTTTCATGCAACTAAAGGTTGCTTATGTTGGTTTATTTTTTAAGCAATATTTTTGACTTACAAATAGTAGACTTACAAATTTATTAATAGCATTTAAAAAATATTCCGTATTTAAGAATCAACTGCTTATAAGAATTAAAATAAGTGAAACGAATAAAAAAAAGTAAAAAAATATATCAATACATACAGATTTATATACTTCTAAATCACATTATTGGTTTTAGCAGACTTGTAGAAGCTTTTAAGTGATAATAGGAACCCTTATTTAATAATTTTACTTAATAAGAAACTTGGGTAATCCTTTATTCACCAGAGCATAGTGATGGGCTAAGTAAATGCATTTGTAAATCAGTCACTGTTGATTATGTAATAAATGAGTAATGAAGAAATCCATGTTACTATAGATAAGGTGCAGTGTAATCAAGATGGTAACCCTGCCCCAAAATGTTTACTATCCACCCTTTTATTACTATCATAAAGTAAATTTCTCAGTTATTAAACATGTAGCCAGGCAGTCTTTCAGGACTTTTTGGGGTGGGGAGTGGGGATAAGTTTTTTATTTGCCCTACATAAATATATCTAAATGCTGTCACATGAATAGCAACCAAGTTAATATAAAATGTCTCCGAAGGAGGGGTGGGGCGAATAATCATCTTTGGAGGGGAGTTTTGTCTCCCTGGATGTATGTATACCTGAAAGAAATGCTGCATATAGCTAGATACCCTGCTTAACTTTAGTTTTAGGTCGTGAAAGACAGCCTAGTTTTATAGCCCTCTGGAAGGTATGATACTTGCATCTACTAAGTATACCCTTGCTGGCCATTTTTTAATTTTTTGATAGTTTTCCCCTGCCAAACAGATTTAGCAAGTATCCAGGTTTAATGAGTAATATAGTGGGTCCTGGACTGCTTATTTTAACCTTATCCTGCTATATAAAAATTTTGGCAATAAAAATTACTATATGAATTTAAATGATGTATAACCTGCAGTTCATGTTATGCTTGTTATTTGTTGAATTTTTATTATGAAGGGCATTTGTGGCTACTTTTTTTTTCAATAATTTCTGTATTTCAGCTTTTGGAGTGGATAAGGCGTACAACACCGTGGCTTGAGAATAGAACTACAGACAATACTCTCGTTGGAGTTCACAAGAAATTAGATGAATTTAGGAATTACCGTAGAGTTCACAAGCCTCCGCGTGTTGAACAGAAGGCCAGATTAGAAACCAATTTTAATACCTTACAGACAAAGCTCCGTCTTAGCAATAGGCCGGCATATCTACCTTCTGAAGGAAAAATGGTGTCTGTAAGTATAGTCTTTTACTGTAATACTTACTCTGTAATATCTTGATATGAAAATATATGTATTTTGGGTAAATGTATCTGATGCTTTTGCATAAAAAAAAGTATCTTTTATAAACAATTTTAGAGTATATATTTTTTTGATGATCTTTTTGGGTGAAAATAGTCTAAATTAAATAAGCTTTATTGTTTTGGCATCAAATGCTTTATTGTTTAGTGTCACATTGTGGTGTTAAACAATGAAATGTTTGAGACTGCATATGAGAGCAGTTTTGAATTTTTAAGAACTGGTTTAAAGTGTCAGCTTAATAATTAGTAACTTCTGGTGAACATAGGATTAATAATTTTTACTTTATTGTATTTACTTAAACATACAAATCTTTAGGTACATAGTTTATATATTTTGGTTTATATATTACGTAGGGCAGTTTACTACGTAAACTGCCCTACAATCTACTAATATTACAAAGTTTTTATTTGCAGATTTTTTTTTTCCCTAAATAGTCTTGATTTAATTTTGATTTTCTTAATAAACTTTTGAGTACTCATTTTTTACCCCCTCCTAAAATTGTTCATTAAGCTCACAAATTGTAGACTTTTGCTTTTTGTATTTTATTGTAAAATTTTATTGATAGTAGTCATAAATATATAGAAAAAATGAAATACATTATATAGAAAATACATTATATGTACATTTCTCTGCATTTACTGTTTTTGTTGGACTGAGAAATCTGATAATTTGGTGATAAAAACTAAATAATTTCAAATTTTTTTTTCAATTTTTGAATATATTTACTTTAAAAATTATAATTAATATAAAATTTAAATGACCTATGGAAATCTCTGTTAGATATCTTTAGAATAAACTTTCTGTATAGTATCAGGTCCTATGAATGATAAAAATTTATCAACAGAATTTTAAAATTTAGCTTTATTATAATATTTTAATTATGCATTGCAAGTTTTAAAAAGCTCTATAATCTATCACTATAGTATTGAATTTAAGGAGTTTAAAATAATTTATGTAGCAATATTTATTTAAAATACTGTAATGTAATAAAATATAACATATTTAAAAATATATAACTATTAGCGGTAACAACCAATAGCTTTAGTTTTTGATAGATAACTGTGTTGCTAGTTGTGTAAAGGTAACTTCCAATATTTTTAAAGTATTATATATAAACTAAGAATTTTTGGAATTTTTTTCACTATGAAGTATGGTTTATATATGAGTCAAAGATTTTCTTAAAAAATTAGCACATAAAAAATCAATAATACAGAATAAATGACAGAAAAAACTTGCATTTCCAAAAAACTTTCAGTTGCAGGTTTATTTTTCAGTTCATTCATCCTGACTCACTCATAGAATCATCCATCAGCATTCAAACATTACACATTTCTATTAAAAAAATTATTCAAATCTCATTTTAGAGTTCACCAAAATGTGTAATTACACATCAATGTGTAATTGCATATTTACTCCCCGAAATTCTAATAAGCATCAACAATACACCCATAGCCACACAATATGATTGACAGCTTTTTTTCAGCATATTTTGCACATTTGGTGACACTTTGTATATTTTGGCTGACTTCTTTTATTCGGCTTATATATAAATTTCTAGTTTTGGTCAGATATTTTACTGTAAAATTACATACTAGGCCTATACATGGAGCAGTTTATATTTGTAAATATACACTAACTACATGATCTTAATTGTTGCTAATACTGATTTGTTTTTAAATTAAAATAACTTTTTAGATTATTTCCTCTATTTCTCAATTGTTTGTTTTTGTTTCTCTCTATAATGATAGTTGAACAAATATATTTTTTTTTCATTTAGGATATTCATAATGCATGGAAGGGACTGGAAATGTCAGAAAAGGGATTTGAAGAATGGCTGCTCTCAGAAATGATGAGGTATTCATTCAAGTTCATTGTTCTTATATGTGTTATAACTTAAGGCTGAATGTCTGATAATTGTCGATTTTGTGTCCTTTGAGCTTTAAACATATAGTAATAAATAAGGTAGATATTTTTTGAAGTATTTGTTTAGAATGCAGTCTGAATCATATTTTTTTAGCAGAAAAGTATTTTTTGACAAGTGAGTATCATGAAAAATCATGGGAATATTTTTATTCACTGAGGGTTAATAAATGTAAATTATTTTATTAGATATTTTATAATGGATATTTTCAAAAAGAATAATTTTAGTATAAGTTTTACATAGTAAGACACAAGTTTTACACATTTATCTTAGTAAGACAACTCAGAATTGTCTCATTAAATCAGTTTTGATATTCCCTTTCTCAAGTGACTGGATAATAATGGCGGAGTCTCTGTGGATTAGGCCTAATTGTATGCTTATGAAGAATCTTCGGTGAACATATGGAACTTTTATTCTGGTGTAAGATTTAATTAATCAGCTGAAAGTTATAAAATAACACAAAAATATTGTGTATAAAATGTTACTATTCAAAAAGGTGTTTTAAATAACATAATTTCTTATTTTATTAAAAGCGAATAGCTTAAACAAACCCAAATCATTAAACATGTGCATGTTACCATTCAGCAAATGATACTTGTGCATATGCTTGTTGCCACTTATCAAATGATAAAATATTTACACTCAAAATTATGTTGTTTGATAATATTTAATGTACTTTGACTTCATAAAAAGGCAAAATTTTCATTTCTGTTGCCTCAGTGATGAGTTGAGTTTTTATCTCCTAATGATATCAGTAAAAAATTTTAGTTATGGAAATAAATGGGTGAAGCTTAAGAAATATAAATAAATATATGGTATTAAGTTGTAAAAAAAACTTTTCAAAATGTTAACAATGTTATTTATGAAATTGTTGATGCACATTTGTCTCTGAGAATCAGTGGCATTACGATAGTGTAAAAAATAATTCTTTTCACCCATTAGATAATGACAACAGTGATTCTAAGTCAGTTGAAATCAGTCTATTTGAAATGTTGTTCCATGTCTAAAGTTTTGTTACTTGGATATTAATAGGTAAAACTTAATAAATATTAATAAATATAAGATATTAACTTATAAGAGAAAAGCTTGCCAAAATATTAACAATGCCATTTCTGAAATTACTGATACACATTTGTCACTGAGAATCGGTGACATTATGGTAGTGTCCAAAAAATAGTTCTTTTCATTCAATAGATAATGACAGCAGTGATTCTAAGTCAGTTGAAATGAGTCTATTTAGAATTTTGTTCCATGTCTGAAGGTTTTTAACTTGGATATTAATAGGTATGAGAAAAACCCAATTTTATTACTTATTTTTGATGAGTATATTTATTACCTGTCATTTCTGACATGCATTTGGTTATTTTTAATATGAATGAAAATTTTAAAATAATATGTCTCCTGCTAGTCCATAAAAGCTGGTTATGCATAGTGCATACTTTGTTTCCCAATGGGTGTTTGTTTCCCAATTGATTTCCATGTGGAACAGAAACAAAATCATGTCATTCTTGTCACGGTTATTTCTGACATGAAAATGTAATGAATAATAATTGAAATTCCATTTTTCATATTAAACAGCTCTGTCAACCATTAGAAATCTTAAAAAGTATTTTCAGGAATTTACTCCAAGCAAAAGAGTTTAGAAACTATAAAGTTAAAACAATGTTATTTGGAACCTGAAATTTGGCAATTATCAGATGCTCAGTCTTATCACTTATTGCTGAATATTTAATAATTGTCAATTTTTAGGTTCCAAACCCATTTCTTTAATCAATATTGGTATCATGTCTGCATTCAATAGATAAAATCAAGAACAAGGCGTGCCTGACGTTTTTCTAAAATTTGTATGCTCGCGATGTCAAATCTGGTAAACTTTCTACGGCTGTTGCTCAATATGTGGTTAATGATAAATTTCTTCCTGTTTTTGAAAAAATTTTCCTTTTGGTTCGTTGTAACAATCCATATAGTATTCTTCTTTATGAATCCCTGTTTGTTTATATTTACCGTGAGTCGATTTGTAATTTTGATCCCTTTCAAATTTTAAGTTATGCTTGGAGACTCATTCTTGACTCTATGCAATTCAAACCTTTTAATAATTATTTGTGACGTCATTCTCAGAAAAATCAAACTTGACGTTTTTCCAAAATTTGAATTAGTTCTTTTCTTGTAATATTTTTTTAAAAATTCCAAAGCATTTAAACTAAATTTTGTAATTTCCGTGTATATTTCTTGTATTATTCTGTAGTAAGTTCATTTACCTTTTATATTTTTATGCAAATTTACTTTAAACTGGTCGCTATATATATAAAAATTCCATATTTTTACTATTCATTTACTATTCATGTTTTTACAATTCAAACCTCTTAAAAGTTATTTGTGACGTCATTCTCAGGAATATCATGCTTGACGTTTTTCTAAAATTTGTATTAGTCCTTTTCTTGTAATATTTTTAAATTCGTAAGAGTTTAAACTTATTTGTAATTTCCATGTATATTTATTGTATTATTTTTAGTAAGTTCATTTACCATTTTATATTTTATGCAGATTTGCTTTAAATTGGTCTCTATATATATAAACATTCCATGTTTTTACTATTCATGTAACCACTGATGAAGGGCGTATATATGTCCGAAACCACTCTGGCAGTTTTTAATATATGTTTTGTATGTCTTTTAGGATGTGTTAAATAAAAGACCTTTCGTTTTTTAAAACGCTTTGTCCTTGATTTAACCATTTCTTTAACTTTATAGTTTCTAGAAACTTTTACTTGGAATAAATTCTTGAAAATGTTTTTGAGATTTCTAATGGATGACAGAGCTGTTTAATATAATTAATGGAATTTTGAAAATATATTCATTACACTAACATATTAGAAATGATAAACAAATTTGCTTTTGTTCCTCACAATAATCAAAATCAATATTAGGAAACAAAGTATGCACTATACATAACTCGCTTTTGTATGCAAACAGGAGACAGTACTCATATTTTTATTCATATTAATAACTAGCAGCATACCTGTTCTTCGTATGGAATATATAATATAAAGAAAAATAAAATTCACAATTATGTGCAAATTCCTGTAATATTCTAAGTGACATTGTTATTTAAACATTCTATTAAAATATTTATGTTAATTGTCCTAAAAAAGAAATATACGAATCTCTATTCTTGCTATATTCAAAATTATCTTTCCAGGCAGATTTGAAGAATAAAACATCCTGTCCCGTTTGAAAACAAATCTGCAAAATATATAAAATCTGATCAATATATGCCAAAGTGAAAACATTTTCATGCTAATATGTCAGACAGTTTTGAAACTGTTTGAATATAATTCTTATTACCACTTAAAACAATTTTCTAATTGGAAGTATGTGTCTAGCACTAACAGTTCAAAAGTTATAGACCCAATACCCTGTATTTGTATATACAATAGACTTCCTCTAATCATCAGCTTGTGACTAAAGGTTGTGTAAATTATAGGTTCCTGCTGTATAAATTAATATGTAAAAATGAGACATTGATACATTCTGAGTTATTTTATTAAAAATCTCTCTACATTTAAAGCAAAATTAGCCAATTTTATAAATTTTGCAACTTATTTTTAAAAATTTCATAGATTTTATTGTCATTTAAGGATTTTTGATTTTTTGTTTTAATATTTTTTCTTAGTCCATGAACAGTTATTATTTCTTGCTCTGTAATAAAACTCTATTTCTGTAAAAAGTCAATGTATTTATATCCCAGAGAGAAGCCCTGTTCAAAAGTAACTTTTTCTCCTTCATCATCAGTGTCAGAATTAACTGTTTACATCCAAAATGTATTGCAGATTATAGGCATTTGTGGATTATAGGGTTGCTTATTAACGAAAGTCGGCTGTATTCATAAAAAAAAAATCGCTCTGAAATATTCTTTATTATTTTTTAGGTTATTTATATTTTTATTGTAATTCTAGACATCTTCAATAAATTTGAAATAATTTAAAATTCGTTCCTAGGTTAGAGCGATTAGACCACTTGGCCCAGAAGTTTAAACACAAAGCTGACATCCATGAAGACTGGACCCATGGCAAGGAAGAAATGTTGCAGAGCCAGGACTTCAGAAATTGCAAGTTAAATGAACTAAAAGTAGGATATTAAATTCATTATTTTGCGATTAGAAACTATAAAAACCGATAATATAATTATAACAATAATTAACCTTTAATGTGATATGCTTCTAATATCTTTATAAGCACTCTTTAATTTTAGTAATTCCATTTCATAGACATATCAGCAAATTTCAGTAGTGTTTCCAAATTTTTCATATGCAAAGATGTGCCTAATGTATTGGGTTGCTCGAAAACTACTTACGGTTTTTTATTTTCATTAATATGGTGGATATCAGCTTTTGATGCTGTTTGAGCTGGCTCTTGATCTTTTGCATTCACTGTTACTGTAAACAATCCATTTTTCATCACCAGTTATCAATCATTTCAAAAATAGATCATTTTGGTTACATTTCTAAAGCCCATCAAATGCTGATACGTTGTGTTAAATAAATTTCTTTAAGTTCATGCAGGATCCAAATATCAGGCTTATTTTCATAACTAAGCTTTTTCAAATGGTCATCAATGGTTGTTTTGAATGAATTTGGACTCTCAGCAAGCTCGCGTACAGTTATGTGATGATCAGATTCAATCTGTGCTTTTAATTTGTCGTCATCAATCTCAGTTGGTCTAGCAGACTAACGTGATGCATCTTGAACTGAAAAATCATCAGAACGAAATTTTGCAAACCAATTCTGTCATATGCATTCTGTTAGTGTATCATCACCATACACAGCATATAACTTTTTGTGTGCATCTGCAGCTCTTTTACCTTTGCAGAAGTAAAAATCTGATGTGGGCAGCACATGACTTTCCCTGCAGACTTATATTCACGTTCTATTTATTTAAATTAAATTTAATTCATTTTTAATTCAATTTTCGTTCTCATTTGAAAACTGGACTTATTTTCAAAAATGGTGTAGGAAAAATACAAAAAACTAAAATATCTCGAGAACGGCTAGTCCTAGTGTAATGGGGTTGGTCTTATTCTTTTCGTGTTTAAAAATTATGTATTAAATCAGCATTTAATGGATATATTTGAGTATACCCAGTTCTTTAGTTTAGATTTGGACGATTTTTGCAGGCCATTTTGCAAAAAAAGGCAGGTCATTTTTTTCCGAATCGTACCAAAATCTAATCAGCACCAAGGTAACCCACAAGTGACTCATCTACCGAATTTTGTGAAATTCGGTCCATCAGTTTTTCAGTTAGAGTGGATACAAGTTTTTGCGGGCTATTTCACAAAAAAAGGCGGGTTCTTTTATTCCGAATCGTACCCAAAACTAATCAGCACCAGACTCGCTCACAAGTAACTTACCTACCAAATTTTGTGAAATTCGGTCCATTAGTTTTTTAGTTACAGTGGATACAAAATCTGCACAGACACACACACAGATGTCACGCTAAAAATAGTTTTTTCGTATTCTAGAGGTCTCGAAACGTGTAGATCCGTCGAAAACTCGAGTTGTGATTTTCGGCATGATTCCAATACTTTCCCTATACATTACCATGTATTGCAGGGAAAGTAAAAAAGTAAAATATGACGAAAATGTTGATTTTTATCTTCCATCCTTCAACATAAAATGCCTATGTAAGCATTCCACGACTTTGATTGGTTTTATTTAAAACGTATGATGATATGTTGATTGCCACAAAGCATTCTCAAAAAATTCTTTCAAGTAACATTAAAATCATCTGTGCACTATTACAGCTACCTTACGAAAAAACCGAAAGTAGTTTCCTGACAACCCAGTAATTGCAGTCCAATTGCAATCATAATGTATACATTGTAAGGGTGTGATACCAACTACAAGGCTACTATATATCCAGAAGATGATTCACTTTGTGCCAGATTGTTGCAAGAGTTGAATACCCAGACCCGCCCGACTCACCCTAGGACATGAGCAGGTATTTGAGCCGCTGGAGACTATTGCAAAAGTGTAATTGTAGCTTGAAGAGGAATAATGAAAAACTTTGAGGGCATAATTGTCTTCTTTGTAATGCATGATACTATTGCATTCATTTGTCTTGCTTGTTGTTCCATTAAGTAAGCATTTTACATTTTGGGAAAGATGTTTATGGGAATTAGGTTTTTCATGTCCAGTCTTTTTATTGTAGACTGGCTTATTGTAGCCATATTTGTAACAATTGTTTGATAAATACAGTAAAATGATTTTTAAAATCATCACGAAATCAATAAAATAATTTCTTAGTAATGGTTTCTTTGTAAACAACATTAGAAATCATTTCATAAGAAACATATTTCTAATAACTGTTACATTTTCATGTAGCACATCTGTGTTTTGATGATTACTTAATTCTGCACATATTACAATTGTCATAGAAGCATATTTAGCATGTTATCTCTCTCCCTCTAGGCCCTTAAAAAGAAGCATGAAGCTTTTGAAAGTGACTTAGCTGCTCATCAAGACAGAGTTGAGCAAATAGCTGCTATTGCCCAAGAGCTGAAGTAAGTAATAAAATGTTTCTTGTGCTTTGTCAAATGTGAGAGCAATACAATTTTGTCAATCTGCTGCTCAGTTAAATAAAAATTCTGCCTACTAACAACACATTTGGATTATAAGCTTTATTAAAGCTCATCAGTACTGGATTTTAATATGAGTGATATCAACAGAATCATAGCAGGGCAGTTTGGCACTTAGGTCGAAATCTATTAAAATTAATGCACTATGAGACTCTTTTGTTTTTGACACTAAGGTAGCAACCCCATTGTGCACTGTTTATGCCAGGGACCTGGTTAAACCATGCTTGAAAAATGCTACTTTATTATTAAAAAACATTCAACTCCTAGAAATTGCTCTTGTAAAAATAATTTTCTTTCATTAATATATTATGTATTCCTTAAGAACACAATACATATTTGTGAAGGAAATTGTTCTTAATTCAGCATTTTATGAAATTTTTCTAAGCAAGAATTACCTTGGAAATTAAAAATAGATACTTTTAAGCAGATTTCTATTTTATATGGGTTTTGTTATTGCAAAGATTGGGAAACTTCAGGCTGCCGGCCATTTGTAGCTCATAGGTGGGTGAACTTAAAACAAATTAAGTTTACTGAAAAAAGCTGCAATATTGTGCTAAGTGGTTTTTTTTTCTCCTCAGTGCTTTGGACTATCACGATGCTGCCTCCGTGAATGCCAGGTGCCAAAGGATATGTGATCAATGGGACAGACTTGGAACCCTCACACAGAAACGAAGAAGTGCTCTGGAAGTAAGAATTCATCTTCCTTCTTTCATTCAATTTATTTACATTAGACTCAGTTCATTGTAATTATGGAGTATAAATATAGAAAGTAGACTAATGTTTAGAAATACTTCACATCAAAATACTGCTTTAAAACTGGCATAAATAGTAAAATAAATTAATAATAAATAAAATAAAATCATAATAAAACATAAACCTAAATTTTATCTTTTATAATAATTCACTCAATATATTATAAAATGATTCAAATGTTATATATTTCAATCAATTATTTAATTATTTTATAAATTCTTAAATTATATAGAATAATTTGCTTTATTTTTCAGCTAAGTTCCTTTTGTTTGTTAAAATTTATATTTTTTAAATTTGATAATTTGTTAAAAGTAAATTGTAACAAAATTGTAATTCTGTAATATATAAATTATATTTTGTTTCATTTGGAGAGAGAGATGTTATGGATAATTTTTTTTTTTTAATAATGTAATTTTCTTGCAGGAAGCTGAAAGAGTACTTGAAAAAATTGACACTTTACATCTTGAGTTTGCTAAGAGAGCTGCTGTAAGTATCACTTTTCTGAAAGCTTTTATAATAAGCAGTGTGATGCAAAATTTATTTCAAACTTTTCTCTTTTGATAATACATTTATCTCGCCATGCAAAAGTGAGCCTTGGTGTATGTGCCTCGTTCCCTTTAGCAAAGAACATTTAAAATGATTGGGGGTCCAGGGTTAATACTACTTTTCTTAGGAGGGGGGGGGGCTGTTTAAAATAATGTAAAACTACCAACATTTTTAACTTTAAATTTTGAATGATTCTTGTATTAGGAAATTCTATTTTTTTTTCCCCTACAAGTAGTGTACACAAGAATTTCTTCTGAAGAGAAGGGGGTATGAGGGTTGCTTTTAAGTTTTTGAGTGAGATGAAAACAAAATTTGGGGTTGGCAATGTTTTTTTTTTTGCTATTTATTTATTTATTTATTAAGCTACTGAACTATCAAAGCCCAAATACAAAGCAGGTGAAGTGCAAATGGAAGCCGAGTCCAGATAAAACTTTTTTTTTATGATAAAAATGTCTAATTTATTAAACACGGTAGTTAGTTTTAATAGTCCCTATCCCCTTCCCCTTACATGGGCCTTGCCCTTTTGTCTGTCCTCTTATGTGCCTATGCTTCTTGTTAATTTATTAAAGAATAGTAAATTTATTCATCCCAAATAGATTGACCATAAAAATAATACTTGAAACCGCTTGGGTTAGACATAGACACCAGTTGAGCACAAGGAATAACTGCAAAAGTAATTTAAGCAGTCGGGGAAGCATCTGGAACAGAGATCTATAGCTGATGTTTACTAAAATTATAGTTACACTATACTTACTATTGTTAAATTAGCATCATATTTTGCAAAAAAAAGTTTATCTTCTACTTGGAAGAACATTTTCTATCTAGGTGCTCACAGATTGTAAAATGTTCCTGATCTACAAACATCATGCTGTTACAGCTAAATGTTTAAGATTGCTTACTAAAATTCTAAATTAATTTCATCAAAGTAACCAGATAAGGATCTTAAGTTTGTCAGGAAAAGAACGTTGCAAGGTCTTAAAAGAGCTGCAAACACTTAAAGTCTTTCATGTCTGGTTTGAACTCGCATGAGCAGTTACTGCTGATGTTTAGTTCACTGAAAAACAGCTTTCCAGAGGCACCATGTGAAGGAATCAGCATCACCCCCCCATCAAAGTAAACTATATCCAAATCTTAATTACTGGATTATTCTAGTCTATAATGAACTGATTTGCAATGTAAAATGCAATGCAAATCAAGATGACTGAACATACATATGTTTCAAAAACTGATTGGATTTCCTTCTTCAGTGCAAAAAGTCTGGACCTGCATTGTACATTGTAAACTAGTTCATTATTGATTGTGCGCAAAGGGATGAGATTTACTTATTCTGATCTACTTACTTTTTAAGGTGCAAGCTAGTTTTGTCAAATTTAACTCTTATGGTTCTATTATTCAAACTGACATAGTCTGACAAATTCATGACACAGTGTTGAAATTTTGTAAATGTAAATGTGCTACTCACAAAATTAATTATTTCTCGAAATATATAGATGAGGTTGAAAATCACATGATTAAATAAGCATCATTTAAAAACATGGGCAAATTTTTAAATTTCTTCTATTGCACATTAAAATCAAAGAGGGTGGGAAATATACTTGCATAAAAAATTCAAAAATGATTTGCAAATCCCCAAATTGCAAAGAGGGAATGGCACATGTCATAAAATATCTGAGCCTCATATCTACTTTTTATAGTAAATAATTCTTTTTTTTAATGCATAATGCATTTATCTAAATG
Source organism: Amaurobius ferox (assembly GCA_951213105.1). Classification (NCBI taxonomy): domain Eukaryota; kingdom Metazoa; phylum Arthropoda; class Arachnida; order Araneae; family Amaurobiidae; genus Amaurobius; species Amaurobius ferox. The sequence goes on along the minus strand of OX578155.1, from coordinate 23,615,892 downwards.
TACAACATGCTTCCTTATTTTTATTAATTACTTTTAGGCTTTTTTACATTTATTATTTCTATTTGATGTTTTATACTTATTACGTTTATGTTTAATACGTAATATAATATCTTTTTAAGACATATGTTATCAATAATAACATATATAAGGCATAATATATAAGACATAATGTGTTATCTATTTAACCATAAATATAATGATTTGTTTAATTTGTTGCATTATATATAATTAGAATTTTAAGTTTTACATCGATCTTTCAGCCTTTCAACAATTGGTTAGATGGTGCCCGTGAAGACTTGGTTGACATGTTTATTGTCCACACAATGGAAGAAATCCAGGTAGGAATTGGAATTCTCTTTTTCTATTACTTTTGCATTCAAGTGTACAGTCAGCTATAAATGGAATATTCTGCTGAAAATAAAGATTATTCACTTAATTTCTTTCAATAAAAATTGCTAAAGTTAAAAATAACAGCAATAAACTACTAATTTAAATTTTTAGCAGTTACAGCAAAAGAATGTTTCATTAGAATTTAAGACAGCAGTTTATATATATAAATCTAAATTGAAATTGATAGAAATAGAAATTGTTGTGTGAAAACAAATTTTAAAGTAGAGTTAGAACTTGAAACAAACTGTTTAGCATTTGCTTGATAAAAATTTTATTCATCACTATGTAATTTAGTATGAAATCAATTCATTTTGATATGACAATACAATGGGTTCTTCCTGGGAGGGGAGTATGACCTTGTGATGCCACTCTCTTAAGAGATTCGCACCACACTTTTAAAAGTAGTGCTACGAAATTCTGGAAGATTAATTTTTGATCTATAAAACCTAGAAATATTTTATTTGTTTAGCACATTTCTCCAATATTGATCCTTGTTTGTAAGAAATTTCAATATATATGTCGATGTTAAGAATGAATTTAGTTCACTATGATTAGTAAAGTTTAAAGTATACTTTGTTTTTTTTCTCCTGTCATGTGTTTTAACCCAACATTGGCATCTGAGTAAAATTTGAAAATTTTTCAAAGGGGGGCATACACACTCAAACATCTCCCTTGGCTACACCAGAAGTAAAGCTGGACTTGCTTACCAGAAATTCAGTTTACATTTGTTATACAATAGCAGTGCTCATAAATTGCTTTAGCTGTTTTACTAGAAATGATAATTTTAATTTAGCATCGGTGAAAAAAAAAAATCCTCTTTCACCGTTACCAACATTCAAGAATTCAGTATTTTTGGTTGATATATAATATGCTTTTATTTGGAAATTTGTTGGAATTTTGTCAATATACAAAGACAAGTACTTTTTTTCTAAAATGTTTCTAATTAATATTTATTTGATTTTAATACCTACTTTTCTCTTAAAAATTTACCTTTGATAGACAAAATTATTAAGTAATATTTATCTTTCATGATGGAATTCTTGGTGTCAGTGAATGAATTTGTTTGGTTACATAACCATTGTGGCATTTTGCAATGTTGTTAATGTGAGTAACATTTTTTTGTCTTTCTTTTCTAGGGTTTGATTGATGCTCACGAACAGTTCAAGCAGACTTTGGGTGAAGCCGACAAAGAACACAAATCTATCATTGCTCTGTCACAAGAAGTTCAAACCATCGCCACACAATGCCAAGTTCCTGGAGGAATTGAAAACCCCTACACAACGTTAACAGCTATTGTAAGTTTCCTCTCACACAATTTAGATATTCTAACCAGATTAACCCTTTCGGGACGGCGGCATTCCGGAGCTGTCGCTGCCCAAAAGACGAAGCGCTTCGCTTCCGAACTGGTCGAAAAGGACGGCGCATTTTTTGCGCTAAGCCTAACTCTGAAAAAAAATTCACTAAAAATCACCTATTCAACACAGAAATCTACTTTTTTCAGGAATAAAAGAAATATTTATGTTCTATGTGATGTATAATTTTCATACAAATCTGAATACAAAATACTCGTTAGTTGCTCCCATTCTTTTATCCAAAATAAATGAATAATTTCACTGCCTCTAAAACCCAAACAAAAAAAAATACTCTCTTATATTCCTATGATTCACCAACGAAATCATAACGCTGAAATAAAAATAAAAACCGAAACTCAATTATAAAATTGTTGATGCTACGAGAATTGCTCTGTTTGTTTATGTTACAAAATGATTTTCACCGCTCCAAATGGAGAAATAATTCATTCGATCCTCTTCTGCCAAGGTCATGTCTCTGCAAAATACATTGAAGTTAGTTCCATGGACAAGTAATGCCATCTAGTACACAAATTAAAACGTTCCGCGTGGTGGCACTTATAGGTGCCACTATCCGCTTGCGGTAAAATTTCCTCTGGCCCGAGTGAGTGCGGTTCGTCCTTGAATGCAAGTTCGCAGCTGGCACGTGGGCGTGCCGATCATCGCGAAAGGGTTAAGGAGTGGCCATCATAATCGCCTACTTGAAATTGGGGGTTCCGGAAATTTTAAATTGAATGACCCATGCATTTTTCAAAGGATTTAAGTTTAATTTAAATTTCAGTCATCTGCCGCAATAAGACATCTGAAATGCTAAGTTGAAGCAAATTATAGTTAAGTACAGAAAAATATTTTTTCTGTAATTATTTATTTATGTCATTTATTTTGCTTTTGTAGGTGCAACATATATTTATTATATACAATATACAGATACTGCATGAATTTTCAACTCAATTATCTTTATAAAAGTAATAAGAAAAATGTAAAATTAATTCATAGGTATTTTTTACTAATTTTTAAAATGTCAACAAATTTCTCCTTTAATCATTTCTGAGTAAAAATCTTGTATTCAGAATACAATAAACAATTTGAGGGGTAAATGTTCATATACTCTTCATATGTAGTAAACAAAAAAAATGAATAATAATAAATTTAAATTGATATCAAGAAACAAAATTTGTGCATATGCGCACATTTTCTCCATCAAATACATGCAAAAATATTAGGGGTTCAAGGAACCCGCAATAAAATTATTGGGGGTATAAAAAGTGTCTTCAACCCACGAAGGCACCGCCGTTAACGGCCATACTAAAGATATGAAGTTTGAACGAGGAAACAAAGTTTCCTCTCCATGTACCTGTTCTTCCTCCTTGGCTACTCCTTCTCATCTTCTTGACTGCATGGAAGCCTCTTTGGGTCTTCTAGAGCCCCGTTCACATGCAAGCGGGTATTTTCCGGCCATGAAACATTGGGGTGAAAAAGGGGGTATTTTCCGGGTTCCATTCTAGACCCGTTCACATGTGCAACCCCCATTACTCCCGCTTAAAGGTCTAGGACCAACTTTTCTTAAATGCTTTTGACATTCATTTTTGGTAAACAATATATCTCTTTTTTTGTTTAATTGCTTTTTTAAAAAGCGTATTATTTTTAATTCATTATCCGATGTTATTATTTTATCTATTTAATATAACAAATGTGCGGAAATGAGAAACAAAATAATCTTATATATAAATTAAATCTAAATAATGTATATAAATTAAACTTGGATCTTTATAAACTAAACATCAAATTAAAAATAATATGCCAAAATTAAATATAATATATTTTTAAAACTGTAAATATATGCTTATTCTAATATATATAAAAGTTTTATTCCATGAAACTGTTTAAAGAATTCATTCTTAAAAGTCAAAAAAGAACGTTTTTCTCATTTAATCTTCGTATTTAAGCTAAATTATGACGTATAAACTTGAATTAGTGGAAAAAGTGTAACACCATTTTAAGAAACTTTATTCAAGACAAATCGATATAAGAAGTTGGCATAGAGAAAAAAATATGCATATTTATACCGAATATATTTTAACTATTACAAAATCGGTATAACTCATTTTTTATTACAAACACACAAGACCTTACTTCATGGCCCAGATACAAGAAATTTCATATACCACTAATACCGCAATTAAAAATAATGTTTTTAATATATTAATAAAATAAAATTGTCTTTATATGTAGTTAGTATCTAAAATATATAAATATAATTTATATTCCTGATACTAGCAATCATGGAGTATTCTTTCTTTTTTTTTTTTTAAGGAGGGGGGGGGGGGGGGAGAGCATTTTGTAAGCTAATTTACACAGTTCAGTTTATTGCAAAATGTATGTATGTAAAGTTATTTTGAATGCCTGAAACATTTTACTTTGTTATTGATATACATAATTATAAAACGCAATTCTCTACTAATCATAATATTGACATCATAATCACATCATCTCAAGTTATGGAACATTTCGCATTGATATGTAAAAGCTTAGAATACAGAACTAAAATAATCAAACTTAAAATATAATGTATTAATAATTTATTTACAATAATTAACAGCATATATTCATTTAAATATAAACACATTATACTCCTTTTTAACAATATAAAATAAATGAGTATTAAGATAGATTTATCTAATATACATTCTCCTTATATAGAACTAAGAAAATATTTTTATCATTTGTTAAAAACTACTTAGAAAAATCCAGAAAATTTGCTCAAGAAACAGAACACTATATTTTAAAGTTGCTGCTTCAAAGGAAAATCAGCTGGTTTACGACTTTTAACTAACACTTAATTGTATACGTTTTGTAATTAAGAAACAAACATTTCTATAAAAATTATCCTGAAATCGAGGAACAAATATTTCTAATTCATGAGATAACAGTTAGCTCAAATAAACAAAATGTACATACCTGCATCAGTCTTTCTCAGTAGGATTCTCCGTTCATTAAATTCTGATGTGTAATAAGGATCAATCCGTTTAATTCTTAAATAAATCCGTGTAATGAATGCAAAATAATCTATATAACGAGCTATAAATTCATCATTATTGTACAATCTTCAGATAGAATTTGTAAACAAGGTCCACGAGGTACCTTAGTATCCGCCATGTTTTTCAAGAAATCGCAGTTGCGCGCATGGAATTGTGGGTAAAAATCCCCAATCTACCCTCTTCGTTCCCTCAAATAAGAAGGAAGGAAATCATACCCCCTTTCAACCCTCTTTCGAACGGGTATTTTCCCCGCTTGGACATGAGAATGGTGACACAGTCGAAATGCGGCCATGATACCGGCTTTAAATTGTGCATGTGAACGGGGCTTAGTAGAGGACCACGAGAGGGTAGCCTCATTACTTTATGGGTGGCATGATCTTTTGGATTTGACCTAGCATTTTCTAGGTCAAGAGGCTTAGCTATTCCAAGAGTTAAATTCCTTTAAAAACTTTATGATCTATATCACAATTAAAATTTTAGTATAGATCATTAATAGTATTTGATTTAGTATATATTGTTTGATTAGTATAGATCATTTTAGTATAGATTGATTGTCATTGTTTAGTATAGATCATTGTAGTAGATTTAAGCAGGGGGAGTGAGTTGATTAATTCGTAGCTCAGATGGTATTGTCAGGTTGTTTAGGCTCAATTGTAGTGTTTTTCCTTGCATGTAATGTAAATAGGATGCAGTTTCTCTTAGAACCCTCAATGGAAGACATCCTCTATTCAGGGTTTGTACGCCTTTTATAAATCCTTAGAAACTATTGGATTTAAGGGTTGTTTTTATAAAGGCCCTTAAAAACTGCTTTTTCTATTCATAAACTCTTGAAAAACTGATGGTGATTATATTACGACCTTGTGATGTAAGAATCGTAATATGATTAATATGATGCAAGAATTGTCAATTTTAGCATTTTTCTTAAAAATTGCGAATTTTGGCATTTTTTCTTTAAAAATGCAAAATATTGCTCTTTCATAAGAATCATGAACTTTATTATTCTTTAAAATATATATATATAGCAAATTTTAGCATTCTTTTGTAAAATTTTGAATTCATTTAAATAATACTCTTTTCTAGAATTGCAAATCTTAAAAGATTTTTCACAAAAATAGCAAATTTAATTATTTTCTTGTAAAAATTTAGCCATGATGATTGCAAGCTTCATATTAAATTATTTTATGAAATAGACAGTTTTAATTCTAATAAAATATGAAGAAAGTATTTTGATGTCCCTTTTCTATTTTATTACAGGACATAACAACAAAGTGGAGTGATGTGAAGCAGATGATTCCAAAGAGGGATCAAGTTCTACAGACTGAACTCTTGAGACAGCAATGTATCCTTTTCTGTAGTTCTGTCTATTTACACTGCCGCAATTATACTATTATATGGTACTGTATACCACTTTATAACAGAATGTTCATGAAAGTTCTCAACTGGGGATAGTCAGTTGAGTACTTTCCTAGCATGCAATGCCTAAAACATTTTTCATGTAATTGAAAAAAACATGATTTTTTCTACAGATTAATGAATTTTAATGTTATAATGGGAAGCAATAACACAGACTAGATCTTTTTATATCTTGATTTACCGAAAATTAGCAGGCTTCTTATTATCTTTACTGCTTAAAATAAACAATCTCGATTTCAAGGATTTTATTCCCTTTAATCTCTTGCATCTTAATTTTTCTCAATTTCAATAAAGCAGGGTAATTTTATAATTCCATTTGGTCAGCAACATTGTGTGATACTACAGAGTTGGTCTGTAAACAGTTTGAGGTACCGTATATGACAAGGTCGTCACATTTACAGGGACCAGCACCTGATTACTTTTTATCAGCTGCTTACTTTTTATCACAAATTGCGAAACATAATTTCAACTTTTTTTGCAACTTGTTGTAAACGAGGGGTCTTTAAACTACGACTCGCTGGCCCCATCCAGCCCATGTAATGGGTTTATCTGGCCTGCGAATGCATTAACAAAAATATTATTTTTATCTGGCTTGCGGATGCTTTAACAAAAATATTATTTTTAGTGGTAGCTAATACTGTATAACATTAATTGCATACTTATGGATTATAGTCAACAAACATAGAGAAATCATCTTTTCTTGAATTCATATCTGTACTGGCCATCATTCTGTTACAAGTTCCAATTTAAATAAAACCTGTTATAATATGAACATGTAAAAAAAAAATTATTGAAATTTATTGCTTTAATTATTATAAAAATGAATATATATTTTTTAATTTTTAAACTTTTGTGAGCTTCCATTTGTCATTTAATTTTCTTTTACAATTTGGGGGGGGGGGGGGTTGTAGCCTCATCTGCTCCCACCCCCTTGTATATGCCCTTGGGTATGATAGAGCAGCTTCTTTTCAATTTTTTTTTTTTACTTCAGCAGAAGGAACTTGCAGACTTTGCTATATCAAGACTTATAAATGTTTCTTAAAATAAATATTTCTTTTTCTTCTATGTTTATAAAAATAAACATTTTTATTTTTTTTTTTTCTATTGTTTATCAAAATAAGCATTTTTATTTTTTTCTGTGTTTAAAGTAAAGTAATATTAATCTTTTATACTGTGTAATTTGTGCACGTTATTTGACAATATTTTTTCATCTGATTTTTTTGTATGTGTGTTAGTTTTTCAAGTATTTTTTGTTTGATCTTAACGGTTAACCAGCTAACGAGAGGTTACGCCGTAAGTTTGCTGACAAAGCCAATGCTGTTGGCCCCTGGATCGAGAGGCAGATGGACTCTGTGGCTGCCATTGGCATGGGCATGCAAGGCAGTCTTGAGGACCAACTGAACAAACTGAAACAGTTTGAGAGTGGTGTTGTCCAGTACAGGCCTCACATGGACGAACTTGAGAAGTGCCATCAGGTGAGAGATAGATCGTCTATTTTCTATTTGGATCAAATAGTTCAATTCTAGTTCAAAACAATGTATTTATTTAATTTTTATTATCAACTTTTACCATTTAATTTTTAATTCATTATCAGTTTGTGTATTGTTGAAAACCTGCCAACTGTTATGATTTCATCATATTTAGTATGATAAATTATGCTGCAACACAATAATTTGATTTTGTTATCAAAAATATAATTTATAAAAAAAATTCATGTTTTCCCTTTTCAGACAGAAGTAGGGAAAATTTGTCGTGTATTTTATTTTCCTTTTGAAAGAATTTTTTCTCAGAGAGGTTTCTGATTTCTCCTACCAAATTCTCCTGCCTCTAGCTTCCTAACAGAAATACAGTAAGTACGATGGGTAGCCAATAGAGGAGTCATGTTTATAACATTCGGAACTTATTTTCAACTCTTCCTCTGCATACCTAAAACTGATGATTAGTCAGCACTGGAATATAGACATATCTCTGTTTATTAAAGCTAGTCCCTCCCTCTTTCCTTGCACAGACAGGAACCGGTGTGGAGCGGAGCGAAGCAGATAGAGCACATGGTCTAGTTCTTTTTCGTTGATTACTGTTTCGTTTATGTTTTAATATATGAAAAATAAACCTAATATTCATATACCCATAGCAGAAAGTAAGCTGATGTGCAGCGTACTTTGCAGATCGATTTGTAAACTCTGCAAACAAATTTTCAGTTGAGAATTAGAAAAAAAATGTTTCCAAACTATATCTGCAGAACAAACACCTATCTCATCCCCAGATAATCTACAAAACAAACACTAAACTATTGTACCCTTTGTCATGGATTCCTTTGAATCCTTCCCCAAATTTTTATTCCTTTGTCCCATAGTTTATAATGTAAGCTCCCCTTATTACTCAGAAACAGGTTCTCCCCAAAACAGCCCCTATCAGCTCCTAATTTCTCTTCTCCATCTGAGTGAAATTTCTTTAGCACCTACAAACTTTCATTGAAAAATTAACGATCTTCAATTAAAGTTTCCTGAGAAACCATACAAGTCAGCAGATTGATAAATGTGCAAGGTGCCTACTAATTGTCAATGATATAGCCACACAAATGAGAAACAAATATCTTGCATGCTTCACATGCAAAGAAATAGAATTAAAAACTCATTGCAGCCATTTTGTTTAGTACTGGACCAGGGTTCTTGATTTGCAAAATTCATATCATCCACGAAAATTTTCGGTTTTCCAAATTAATTTTTAATTGTTTAGATATTCATAATAACATATTTTGCTTCATAATAAATTAAAAAATAATAATTCATATGCAAGAAAGAGTTTTTTGAATACGTTGCTGATTAGATGTAAGCTAGCCTAGAGCATATTCAAGAAATGCCACGCTCACTTGCTGCGAAGAGGGGATGAGAGATTTGAAAACCAAACTTTTGAAAGCTAAAATCCCGATATTGTTACTCTATGTATTGTTGTTCCATTTTGACCTACATATGTGTGGTGCATAAATGATCATACGGAAAATACACGATCTTATGGAAAATAGGATGGCATTAGCTAAAATTACAATAAATAAAACTGCTACTTGAAAAACAATAACTTAATTTATTCATAATGTCCGATAAAATGACAGAAAAAATAATCGGAATATCGTGATCCCGGTCATTGAAAGTATTATAGAATAAGTAATTAAAAGGTAAAAACAAGAATATAAATGGATAAAAAATTGAGAATTATTACCAATAAATATTAGTTTAAGCAGAAATTTGTGTCTGATCTCTGACTGTAAAAAGAAAAGCAATAAATTATTGCAAATTATCCTTCAGTTAGAAAAGTAAAGAATGAAAAAATGGATACGAAAAAACTTTAAAACACGGGAGGAGGGGGAGGCAAGCAATCTCTGAAATAATCGGTAATATTGCTAAAACATAAAATCTGAAAAATCGTGAATGATTAAATTATGTGTGAAACATCTGAATGTCCTATAATGAAAAACATTGGTGTGATTTTAAATAAGGTTGGGAAATAATTAGTGATCATAAATGTTTAGAAAAAAATCTGTAAATTTAGAAAACCTTTTAGAAATAGGAGGGGGGGGGGAAATGGAGGAAAATGACAATGGATTAAAGATAAGCTTTAAATTAGAAAAAAAAAACATAAGTTTTTAAAGTTAAATACTAAAAATAAAAAGATAGCAATTATAAATGCATTTTAATAATATGCTCTATAAAAATATATAAATATTTCTGTGAATTTTTGCTTACATTATTTTTAGATAAAAGTAATATGTTTTATATTTTTTTGTGGATCTTTTGAATCTCCCCTGATATTTCAAGCTATTTCTCAAACGTATAATTAATGAAATAAAGGTATCTTAATAATATGATTAAAGCAATGAGAAGTACATATAAATGGAGTCCTTTCGGGGGTATAAACTAAAATTTGACATATGTGCATCTGTGCTTACATGTTCATAATTTTAATTAAATATTAATTTACTTTTCATTTTAATAAATGTAATTTAAATAGTCATTAAAATAAGAAACAAATTTATATAAAACTTGAAACATTTTAAAATATACCCAAAAAATAACCAATTTTGGAAATGACCAATGAAGAACACAGAAGCTAAGGCAACGTGCAAGCCACAGATAAATTTTCAAACCCTCAATCTTTGTCACAGATCAGATAGAAACATTCTGCTACTGGGGTTCATATTTCCTTACTTTTTATGGAAAGCAAAAACTCATAAACTACATTATACATTTCTAATGGTTTTATATTATTACATTTTCCTTAACAATGAGTATTTTTATTTGAATTTAATAATGCTAAATATTGAATTTAATAATTAACGATATAAAAGTGTTTGCTGATTAAATTGAACTAGTTTTTCAAATAAATCTTGATGTAAGGAAAAAAATCCCTATATTCTGATCATCAAGAATTTATGTAGCTAAAATAGACTTATTATTATAAAATTATAACCATGCATTGTGTTTTGTTTTTTGGTTCTGAGAGTTTGACATAACTGCTGTTGTAACATGTATAAGATGCAGTAGTGTATGGTGAGACAAAACAGTGCTCACATTAAATATCAATATATCTAACAATTAAAGTGATTTATTTTTATAATTTATTCATTGTATTACTGGAAAAATCACTTTATTGATAACGTATGCAATCGTATAATGTATGATAACAGTACAATTATACCATGGTCCCAAACCACTTTTCCTTAAAAAATTTTTATCCTGAGATGTCCAGGTGAAGCACTCAAATTTCAATTTGGGTAAGAGCATGTGTAGAGAGTCTTTTTTTTCTTGCTGTTAATATTGTCATTGTGCTGATGCAGTTACTGAGCGGTCAAGGCAAGCATTTCCTTATGCTCGCTCAGCTGCTGGGTAGTGGGTTCGAGTCCCACCTGCGGGCATGGATGTTGTATTGTTGGGCCAAGTGTATTCAGCCCTCACTGGTGTGCTGGACCAACATCATGTGATGGCTAAATGGGTCATGATGCTGGCCAATGTATAGGCGAATGATGGAATCGATGTCACATGCCTGGCCATTTATAATAAATATTGGCACTGTACTAAGTATTTTGTGGTTAACATTTAACTGAAGATCGCTTCTCTTGCTTCATCTCACTACATGTCATTGATAAGATGATAACAAAACGTAAAATGTAATTATAATATACTATATGTATTGTATAAAGAGTTATTTTATTGTGTTTTGTATACTGTTTAATAATAATTTAAATTGTATACAAGAAACTCATTTAGTTGTCCTTTGACAGGAAATTCAAGAAGCAATGATTTTTGAAAACAGATATACACAATATACTATGGAGGTAAGGAATTTTTTATACAGCTTTTATGCAATACTTTTTTATATGCTAAATTGTCTAATATGCTTCAAGCATTTTCTCATAAGACAGCCAATGGATCCTTAGATTTTATGTGCAGTGGGAATTATATAGCTTACATACTTATTCCTGGATGTATAAGAAACTGAAAGATGAGTTAGTGTAAAAGTCAGAATTGTCAAGAAAATTTAAAAAGTTCAAAATCTGGAAAATCGGCTAATTTTAGCAAATGATAAAACATTAACTCATTTTACGCAAGTTTCTTGCATATTTTGCCCTGTCAGATACATGACATTATTTGTTTTGTTTGCGTGCAAATGCAATATATTGAGAGGCTATTAAGTCTTGAAGTAATAACTTCATGGGTAATTGTTAAATATCATGAGTTAGAGAATTCTGTAGCTTATCGTGGTAGCACTAGCCTATCGTGAAAGAGCTTACTGGTTTTGTCTTTGTCCTTGCAAATTAGTTTCTTTGGACATGACCATATGAGCGCACTAAAATATTTTCTGATAGCAATTGAATTCCAAAACTGATCACCAGATGGAGCCAGATATGGGCTTAAAAATAAAGATTTGATGCATCAAAAGTGATGAGAAGGTATGCACGTCAAGAAACATCTGACTAACCAATTTGATATAATTCATCATAATTCAACTGCTCATATTTTGGTAGACAACTTGCGTCGCGATATCAAAATGTTAAGGATACAATTCCATTCGAGGTCGAGAGTAGTTAAGAAAATTTTTTTAGTAGAAATGGGGTAGCACAAAAATGCTACAGGTCTTGGGTACTGCACTCACATTTGACCCGTAAATATGAGTCCTAGGTTCTCCTACATTGGAGCGCCCTTGTTTAGATGCTTAAAAAGCATTAGACCATCAGGCTATCAATTGTAGCATTTGAAGCTTTCCCAAAATCTCTAAAAAATTATGTGAAAGTTTTTGAATGATTTTCGAAAAGGGCCTAAAATTGAGATCATTATGAACAGCCTCCAGTTTGACATAACAAGGAGCATTAACCCTTTCGGGACAGCGGCATTCCGGAGCTGTTGCGGCCCAAAAGACGAAGCGCTTCGCTTCCGAACTGGTCCCAAAGGACGGCACATTTTTTGCGCTAAGCCTAACTCTCGAAAAAAATTCACTAAACACCTATTCAACACAGAAATCTACTTTTTTCAGGAATAAAAGAAATATTTATGTTCTATTTGATGTATAATTTTCATACAAATCTGAATACAAAATACTCGCTAGTTGCTCCCATTCTTTTATCCGAAATAAACGAATAATTTCACTGCCTCTAAAATTCAAACAAAAAAAAAATACTCTCTTATATTCCTATGATTCACCAACAAAATCACAACGCTGAAATAAAAATAAAAACCGAAACTCAATTATAAAATTGTTGATGCTACGAGAATTGCTCTGTTTGTTTATATTACAAAATGATTTTCACCACTCCAAATGGAGAAATAATTCATTCGATCCTCTTCTGCCAAGGTCATGCCTCTGCAAAATACTTTGGAGTTAGTTCCACGGGCATGGAACGCCATCTAGTAGACAAATTAAAACGTTCCGCGTGGTGGCACTTATAGGTGCCACTATCCGCTTGCGGTAAAATTTCCTCTGGCCCGAGTGTGTGCCGTTCGTCCTTGAATGCAAGTTCGCAGCTGGCACGTGGGCGTGCCGATCATTGCAAAAGGGTTAAGGATCAGACTCTGAATAATCAGCAATGCACCAAATTTGGGAACCATGTGTCATAATGGGCATGATATAAGCTTTATGTAACTAATTTATTTGACATAGACATGCAGCTCTTTCTAGCCAAAAAGAGTATAAGGGTGACGGCCTTCGCCTTCCAACAAGTGTCTGAGATATAAAGTTCCAAGTTAATTTTTAATCTAAGTATGCTCCAAGGTACTTATAATTAGTTTGCCAGGATAAAGGCTGATTATTGAGTTTAAGATTAGTGGGGAAGGGGAATCTTCAAACCCGAGAACAGTACGGCGGCACAGAGTTGTTAATTTTCATATATCAAACATGGAACCCTTAATCCTCTCCCTTCTTATCTTCGCCATAATTATTTTAATACCACGGCACTCTTTAAAAATTTTCATTAGACTCTAATAGGTGTGGCATTAGAATTTTTCTGATGCAGCGATGAAGAGCAACCATTTCTCCTAAAAATTATACTTTCAAAAATCTCTTTTTTCTATCCCTGCCTAATTTCCGCAGGAGGTAAATGCTGGGATTTTTCTCAGTCCACGAACTCCAAAAACTGAATTCCTTGATCCTTGATCACAATATTGGTCATAACCGTCCTTCTCTCACTAATTATAACTTGCAATGCTCACCTAGGGATTGAAACTACTTTGCTTATCTTGTTTGCTTTAAAAGGAATATGAAGTAATGTACTCATTAGGCTGTGTTAAATGCCTAATGAGTACAAGAAGCTGGAGAATTTCACAATAATGTTAGCCTCTCATGTGAAAGGTCCTGTGTTCTGTTCTCTCAGTTTTAATGTGCTATTTAGGTTATATTAGTTTTTCTTAATGTATCAGTAATGAGAAACTTATTTTCTTGTTACACCAGCATGTTTTGTTAAATTTTAAATTGCTAGCATGTATATTAAATGGATGTCTATATTTTAAATAGAATAATTATTTTTTTTGTTGATCTCAATGATGACTGCTAAGATTTTCATAAAACTGAAACTATGAAATGTATAGCAAAATTAAGCACACATCCACAACAGGTCTTTATTTCACTTCCTATAAGACGTACAAAAGTTTAAAAAAGGCCACTTTCGAGCATAAGTATGCTCTTCATCAGTGGCTACACGGAAATAAAGTTTGAATTGTTCATATATAGACCAGATATAGCGACAAAATTTGCATAAATACAATTTACAAAAGAATCTACGTTTAGACAAGGATGAACCGTAAACAATTTTTTTAAAGTTTCAAAAATTTCAACAACAAAAGAACAGCATATTAAATGACAATTTAATTACAGAAATCGAAAAAAGGGGGGGATGACAATCAAGCATAATCCCAAAGAGGAAGACGTCAAAGATAACTTTGCAGAGACTTGAATTGCATGGAGTCGAGAATGAGTCGCCAAGCGTAACTCAAATTCATAACAGGGTCAAAATTACAAACGGACTCACGGTAAATATAAATAAAGAGATTCAAAAAGGGGGTTATCACGAGGGTTATTACACTGAATCAAAAGGAAAGTCTTTTCAAAAAGAGGCTGAAAATTATATTTAACAACAAATTGAGCAAGAGCCGTGGAAAGTTTACTATCCCTGACATCCCGAGCATGTTCTGCTAAACGGATGCCAATGGCGCGTTTAGTACTTCCAATATAAAATTTAAAATTACCATCGGTGGACAACAGGGGAACAACAAACATTCCAATTATTTATTATGAAATGTATATTATTATTATTCCAGTTATCATTTAGTGTTTGATTCTTTTTCTTTCACTGATATAATTTAAATATTTCTATTTGCAGACATTGCGAGTAGGTTGGGAGCAGCTTCTTACATCTATTCATCGTAACATTAATGAAGTAGAAAACCAGGTATTGCATTTTATTACTATTCTTCCTTGTTTTATTTTGGCATTTAAAATAAAAGTTTCAGTATTTGGCTAAGTTTATAAATTTTTTATAGCAAGAATTCTTGACCTACAGAATGTTTGCTCAAATCAGAAGTGGATTTGAATTACAATTATTTTATTAACCACCTGATAATATCTCTAATTTTCTTGCTATTTCTTGCATTTATCACAATTTCTGAAATCTCAGCATGTCAAAAAAAAAATCTTTTTTTAAATTTTAAATCAGTATTTGAAATTTTAATAAAGCTAGCCATTCTTATAAGAGTGTCATTGAAGAGTTTCAGAAGAAATACCCATGATCTAAAACTCTTAAAACTTCAACAATTGCGAAGTTAGTAAGGCATTTTAGAGAAATTGGACTTGTTGTAGAACCTGTTGCAAAAACAAGCAGGCCTTCCATTTTAACACAGGATAAACTGTTTATAATAGTAACTATGCTGTTGAAGTCCTCAATTCTCAGCATGTCAAAAGAAAAAATTTTTTTTAATTTTAAATCAGTATTTGAAATTTTAATAAGCTAGCCATTCTTAAGAAGATAAGAGTGTCATTGAAGAGTTTCAGAAGAAATATCCATGATCTAAAACCCTTAAAACTCCAACAATTGCGAAGTTAGTAAGGCATTTTAGAGAAATTGGACATGTTGCAGAACCTGTTGCAAAAACAAGCAGGCCTTCCATTTTAACACATGATAAGCTGTTCATAATAGCAACTATGTTATTGAAGTCCTTAATGACTTTCTCATAAGAATGGCTAGAGAAATATTACTTTAAAATAAAAGGTTTCTCACTCTGGAAAAATGCCATTTTCTTCGATTAATGAAAAAGAGGTCAGTAATGATTGACTGATTTATTAGAAACATCAGACAACATTTTTGATATAATTTTAAGGGTATATTAGTGCCACCTAACTGAAAAAATTTCTAATACTACAATTTTTCAGTACATTTCATGATTTTAAATTTTGATGTGCACAACTTTTTGATCATTCTATGTATTTTTTTATATTTTTAAAGATGTTAATATACATGATTATAATTATTTTATCACTCAGTTAATACTAACTGAAAAATTTTACTAAAGCTATTTTTTGCTTATTTTGGTTAGTTTAAACTGCATATAAAGAAATTATGATTTTTAAGAATAAGATTAATGTCCTGGTATAAAAATATCTAAAATTACTTACAAGTGTATATATTTAAAATATTTAATTGTATTTATAACTGCATTCTTCCTTTAAAACTAATATAAATCAATAATTATTTAAAATATTATGTTTTTAATATATTAATTAATAAAAGTGATCAAATAATTTAGTAAATTATTAACTAGATTAATTATATTTACTATTTCAATGGATGAAAATGCAGTGGAGTAAATATTTTGCACAATCTTACAATAAAAACATTTTATAAACATCTCTAATTCTTTATGGTAAAAATAATGCTACATAAAAAACACGTGATAAAATTCGGGAAATTTAAAAGTAGGGTCATATTAAAAACTAAAAAATTATTTTATAGAAATTAAAATATTTTACTTAAAATGGCAACATGTTTGAGAATAGAAATAAAATATTACAACTTTCAAAATAAATTAAAGTTTATTTTTAAATTTTGAGACATCATAAAATTTATGATGTCATATCAGATACTATAATGATAATACTATATTTATGTTGTTATATTATTTCAGATGTTATATCAGAGGCATATCACAGGTATCAATGCAATAAGGTTTTTACTTTGTTCATTTTAAAATTTGCATAATATCAAATACCATGTGGCCACAAATAAATTCAAAAATTGGGAAAAGACAAATGAAAGATTCATAAAGATATGGAAAACTCTGTCCAGGTAGATAGACATGCCAAGAATTTTAATAATAATTAAAGATATAAATATTTTTAAAAGTACATAGATAACTGTTTAATTTATATAGAATCGGGGATAAAGTATCAAGAAAAACTAAATTTTTGGACATGGTCAAAACTGCAAATAGAATCGCAATACAGATAAATTAACAAGGATTCATAAAGTAAAATATTTTTAGAGTTATTACTATGCATTAAAAAGAACACATTATCAAATAATGAAACAAATTGCTCATTTAAAACAACAGTTTGGGATAAAGCAGTGGATATTCTCCTGACAATATTTATAAGTTTTATATTGGTTGTACAAAATAGTCTGTTAGTATTAGATTAACACACACACAGAGAGAGAGAGCATACCTGCAATATTATAAATGAAAAATTATCCACAGCTTTATCCCAAGCTATTCTAAATGAGATAAATGAGGATTTGTTCCCTTATTTGATAAGATATTCATTTTAATGCATAGTAATAACCTTAAAAATATTTTACTTCAAGATACAGTAATACAGTAACCCCTCGTTATATCACGCTTCTGCTATGTCTCCCCCCCCCCCCCTTTTTTTTTCTTCTGATTTTTCGTTTACATTCTTTTGCTTTCTCAAGAC
The DNA here is from genome assembly GCA_951213105.1 of Amaurobius ferox. Classification (NCBI taxonomy): domain Eukaryota; kingdom Metazoa; phylum Arthropoda; class Arachnida; order Araneae; family Amaurobiidae; genus Amaurobius; species Amaurobius ferox. Next base: position 23,598,254 of record OX578155.1, on the reverse strand, counting down.
TGGAATGTTACAACATGAGTCGTCAGTGGGGCAGGAGTGAATGTGAGGATTTTATTATTATCTTTTTATTATTGTACTTTCGCTCCTAAATTTTTATTACATATGTTCATAAAAGTATAATTTTTATCATATCGCCCGATATATCGCGCATTCGGATATATCACACATTTTGACATGTCTCCCGGCAAGCACGATATAATGAGGGGCTACTGTATTTTTTTTTTCATTTATCTGTAGTGGGCATGACTCCACTTTAATTAGTTGCCTCGCCACAATTTTGCTTTAGATGATCTTGTCTACTTTTGAAGGTTGCTTGGTTAAACTCCACTACCATTAGAAGTTTGCTTTCATGAAGGACCAAACACATTTTAATAAACTTCACTTTTATGTGCAAACACAAGACATTTAAAACCGTACATAAACTTGTCAAAAATGAATTGAGCCTCTGTCTATGAATTACACAATACATGATGTGGCATATTTAGCAACCAGTTGTGTGTGTGTGCCTTTTAAACAGAAAAGGCTGACATAAGTGGGAGCAAAGTCTGTAGTTAAATATCTTCACATGCCTGATGTTCACAAGCACGTGATTTGCCAATGATGACAGGCATGACTTATGCATTGTGTAAATCTGAAAACAAATTATGCAAGAAAAATAAAGTTTGAAAGTTCAGAAACATGCAAAAGTTAAATTTTTTGAGTCGCCACATATCTTTATTGAGATTTTATTTGCAGTTTTGACCCTGTTCAAAAACTTAGATTTGCTTGGCATCTTATCCTCAATCCCATAAAAGTTAAACCATTAATTACTTCCTTGGATTTTTATTTATTATTAAAAATCATGGCATATTTGTCCACCTGCACAGTCTGTCACTTATCTTTATGAATCAATGGTTTTTGTTTTTTTTAGAATTTTTGAATTTTCTTGTAATTGTATTATGCCAATTTTAAAATGTGAGTTGGACTGTATTTATAACCTCATTGTACTGTTACATGTTATAGTGCCTCTAATGAAGGTCATTCATACACCAGAAAGTGCTATGGTAATTCCTGTGTATTTGCATTTTAAAACGATCCATAATTTGAAAATAAATTTTAATTTATTTTGAAGGTTGTAATATTTTATAAAATTTTTTGTTTCACATTTTTCAATTTTAAGGTAAAAATAATGCCGTTTCAAGTAAAATATTACCAAAATGCATGTTGTTTCACAATAGGCATACGTTCTAGAATACCCACAGAATAAATGTGTTTCTGACAATTTGGTGTAGAATTACTAATGCATAAAATCAACTGAAATTTTGCATGGCATATTTGCATAACATGTCAGAAAAATCCGAGGGAGGTATATATGTTTTGACTACAATGACACGGAATGACATCATTACCAAAATTGAAATATCAAATGCTTGTACTGTTTCTAAGAATTCTCATCTTTTCAGATCCTCACTCGTGACTCTAAAGGCATCACTGGTGAGCAACTGAATGAATTTAGGATGTCTTTTAACCACTTTGACAAGAACAGAACTGGCCGCTTGGCTCCTGAGGAATACAAATCTTGTCTAGTCAGTTTAGGTTATAATATTAGGAATGACAGACAGGTGAGTTTTTATCAGTTATCGTATGCTTCATGTTCTTGAAATGCTCTCAAAGACGTATCTAGTTTAGAATTGTCACCTTTCAATTAATCCCAAACTTTATAGTGCAGTGTTCAATTAATCCCAAACTTTATAGTGCAGTGTTCAATTAATCCCAAACTTTATAGTGCAGTGTTTAACCCTTTGCCTGTGCCACCCGAATCGAGTTCGGGCAACCCCTCTGTGCCAAATTTGGAATGCCCGAACTGACTTCGGGCAAGCGAAAAATCAGTGTTTCTATTCCGTTGATCCCGAATTGAGTCCGTTTTGCCTTACCAAATGCTCTACAATATAATTCATTGTTTTTCCAATAGATGGCAATACTTGTCCACATTTTTTTTGGAAGTAGGCGGGATATAAACCGAGTTTATTGTAAAGAGTGTGATGTCAGCTTGTGTGCCGTGTCATATTTTTCGTATATATCATACTATAAAAGATATGTGAAATTCTGAAAAATGATTCTGTGAAATGATTGTGAAATTCAAAAGATTATTTGATTTATTTTGCTATAATTAAACAATTTTGAGTAAAATATGAATATAATCCATTAATTTTCCACACGTATGTCAAAATATTAAATAAAGTAGTTATTTCATATAAAAATTTATATTTTTACAAAATAAAATTTTTCTAACCTTTTTAAATGTTATAATAGACAAAACTGAAGCATAAAAAATGTTTTCCATTTTTGACCCACTTTCCTGAAATATATTCCACAGGCAAGGGGTTAATTAATCCCAAACTTTATAGTGCAGTGTTCAATTAATCCCAAACTTTATAGTGCAGTGTTCAATTAATCCCAAACTTTATAGTGCAGTGTTCAATTAATCCCAAACTTTATAGTGCAGTGTTCAATTAATCCCAAACTTTATAGTGCAGTGTTCAATTAATCCCAAACTTTATAGTGCAGTGTTCAATTAATCCCAAACTTTATAATGCAGTGTTCTCCCGGTTCATTTAAGTCAGGTGAGCCCCCTGGAAACAAAGTAACCAGTTTTGTGCTTTTACTTTTCCTGCAATACATGGTAATGTATGGGGAAAGTATTGAAATCCTATTGAAAATTGCAACTCTAGTTTCCAGTGGATCTGCACGTTTTGAGACATCTAGAACACGAACAAAAAATATTTTCCATTATGTCTGTGTGTGTGTGTCTGTGCAATTTATGTATCCGCTCTAACTCAAAAACAAATTGATTCATAAAATTTTATGAATAAGTCACTTGTGTGTAACCCCGGTGCTGATAGATTTTGGTACGGTTTGAGGAAAAAAAAACCCTGTCTTTCTTTGCGAAATGGTTGGCAAAAAAATGCCAAAATCTAAAATAAAAGACTATGTATGCTTAAACATATCAGTTAAATGCTTGTTTTATATGCAATTTTTGGTCATGAAAAGAATAAGACCAACCCCATTATTCTAGGACTAACCGTTCTTGAGATATTTTAATGTTTTTGCATTTTTGTTATGTCACCTTTGAAAAATGCCCTGTTACTAAATATAAACAAAAATTGAATTAAAAGTGCAAATTCAGTGTTATTTTAAGTAATTAAACTCAATTTAATAAATTATTAAAGAAATAAAGAGAAAATGAATTTGAGTATGTAGGGAAAGTCATGTGCTGCCCACATCAGATTTTTTTAATTGCTTAGACGTACGGATTCTGTTTATGCACTGTAGTGCATAATTTATGCAAATACTTGCAACGATATGTAAAAATGCAACATCCCTGCATGTATGGAATGTAAATTTGTTCTGCTAAATTTTGTTACGAAACATTGGGAATAGCATATTGTATTGATTTTAGAAATTAATTTGAGTTATCCTTATCAAAATGTTGAGAAAAACTTATTGACTTCACTTCTTCAAATCTAAACTCTTGAAGATATATGTGGAATGCAAATTCTTTTAGATAAACTTGTTATTAAACATCGAAATAGAATTTTATTTTTATTAATTTCCATAATTACTTATGGGTGCCTATGTTTACATTCCGGGGGAAGGTGTGCCAGCCAAATAAGGTTACCATATCATCTAATGCAGGTTTACATTGTTCATTTTCCATGAATCATCAGGAGTAAAACTACTTGATGAGCTAAATTCCATTTGCACATGTTCATCAAAAGTGAATAATACATTCATTTCAAAATGGTGGAAACTTGGGTAACTTGCAAAAAATATGGTTCTTGAATGACAATACTTTGGTCAAAAAACTGTTGTAATAATAACTTCAAAACTTTTATTAAGTTTTGTAGCATAAACACAAATATATGCTAGTCAACCAGTTTTGAATTCACCTTTTTGTCTCTTTCTTCAGAACTGACACTTGCAACCTCACTCATTCAAACTCCCTTGTTAATGATTATTTTCTTTCCCTTTGAAATCTCTGGTATAACTTTTCCATCCCAATCTACTTCCTCCTTTTTTCTGTTATTTGTCTACCTGCTTCTGATTTTAGTTATTTTTCTGCTATTTTAGTTGACAATTATGACCTTCAAATGTTAATATGACCTTCAAATATAATTTTTTTTCTGTTTGTTTTAATTGTTTTGCCGTTTTTACCAATATTTTCTACTTATTTTTCTTGGTTGTATTTTTTACCACTGGTTTAAATGTATCATGTTGTTTCATTACTTTTTTAGAAGGTTTTCTCACTATTTAGTTGTTTCTATTCTCTCTGATATCTAATCTCTTACTACCTTGTGCTCTGTCCATTCATTTATATTTTGCCCCTCTGTCTTTTTCTGTGGTTTTTACTGTTCATTCGTAATATCCTGCCTTTTGTTTTCTTGCCTCATTGGGTCTTTCTTGTTTGATTTCTTCCCACGCCAGTTGCAATAATTTTTTTTTTTTTTTCTATAGCATGTGCTATTCTACCTTTGTTACCAAACTTACTTGAATAAGTGAGGTTACGATTCTTGTCATTGAAGAAGAAGACTGTTTTGAGCCTTAGAAACCAGTTGACCAATATATAATTGTGTTTATGAAATTTTTATATTATTAAATACTGTAGTCCTTAAAAAATGCTAGAATTTAATTTGCAAAAAAACTATAGTAACTCTTCTTAATATACCATTTATTTCTGGCCTTTTTACCATATATTTCTGGATATAAACCGAGAATTTTTGGAATTTTTTTCTCTGTTAAAATAGGGAGTCAGCTTTTACATGAGTTAAAAATATCTAAAAAATTATCCAGTTTAGTAACCAGTCTCTAATATTTGTTTACTTATCTGTAAGGAATGTTTGTCTTGCACGTTTACTCTAGTTTTTTCAAGACATGCTGAAGAAAAGAATATAAGAAGTCAACTGGGCAGTGAGAAGGCATAGCATACTCGAGAGTTTGCTTGGTGTTGAAAAAACTGACTTTCTCCAGCATGCTCTAATGTCCTGTTGGCTGGTCGATCTTACTTCATCACTTCTCTTGTTTGGTGAAACTAAGCGTTAGGCTTAACTTGTTGTCGTCAAGCCACAGATGTCAATTGTGATATCATCCCATCTATCCACCAGTACTTGTGCATAGTTGAATGTTTCTAAGGAATGAAGATATAAGGGGCAGGACAGCCCAGTGGTTAAGGCACGGGGATTGCACTAGGAGGACCTGAGTTCGATTCCCGTCTCTGCTCGAACTGTTCTGTATTCACACAGAGTACGGGAATGTTAAAATATGTGGGCCTGAAAGTTCTTCCAAGAGGTTCGTTGTAAAGTAAGAAGGGTACGGTCCCGGTGGATGTCACCCCCACTGGGTTCCAGTTTTAATTGGGTGGCACTGTTCTAGTCATCCAAACAGATATCTTACACCTTTGGGTTGATTAAACAGTCTGTGTCGAAAGAAAGAAAGGGAATGGAGATATGACAGGAGTGGTCTTTCCAAATAAGTATCAACAATACCGGCTTAACCACGCAATATGATTGGCAGTGATTGTTTACCAAGTTTTGGACATTTGGTGATGCTTCGTATACTTTGGCTGTTTTTTTTTAATTTGACTTGTATGCTTTTTCTAGTTTTGGCCAGATATTTTACAGTAGAATTACATACTCGGTTTATATATAAATTGGCTTATATTCGGAAATATATGGTAGTTCGTTTTATAAAAAACAAATTATTCCTATTGTGTATCATTTATGTGGCTTTATTTTACCCAATGTGTTTAATTTTTTTATTAACCAATCTTTATCCATCAAAGGGTGAAGCTGACTTCCGAAGGATCATGAGCTTGGTGGATCCCAACAATACCGGTTACGTTCACTTTGATGCTTTCCTGGACTTCATGACCCGGGAGAGCACGGACTCTGACACAGCTGAACAAATCATCGACTCCTTCAGAATTCTGGCTGGAGATAAGGTGAGAGCATGTTCCTTTAACATCTTAATTCACAATAAGAGTTGAACAATAAATAATACAACAATTAGCACTGTAATAACCAAGACCTATCGGTTTGTCTGAAATGCTTTGCAAAAAATTGGCAACCTTGGCGATAAATTTGGCGACTTTTTAAAATGCTGCCAAATTGATGGAAATAACATGAAATTAATAAAGGTAATGCCAAAATTTAAAATCAAAACATAAGTAGGATTTTTATTTTAGATTAGGAATTAAATTAAAACTACTTAACTATCAGATGGTTATATTTATTATTCTTATTATTCCCCTTGGTGATAAATTTGGTGACCGTGGTGACTTTTGAAACATGCCGCAAAATTAACAAAATATCATCACATCAAAAATTCACTAACTCTTAATATCTATACACTATTAATTAAATTTAGTTTCCTTTATAATTCCTGTCACTTTGAGGAAATTATTAATTTGATATTCTTCATTCAAAATTTAGTGACTTTCACTCTTCGTGGGATAGTTGTTTTATTAGCGGGTCTAAGAGAGCGTAAATTAATTACGTTATTTACAGTTACTAAAGAAAAGTGCTCAGATTTACAGTGAACTGACTACTGCCTTATAACTTTTCCTTGTTTCTATACAACACCTTGTTTTAAGATAGAGGTCACCTCACTATGGTCATGAGTGCTTATAATTTTGCTAATGGTGGTTGTTGTTCCTGCATCATTACTGAATTTGAAGTAAATATTTCTGCCAGGAAAATTATAAAATCCTTGCTATGGAGAATTTTATGTTCATTGATCAGTGCATCGTCTGCCCTGTTCTAATGAATGACAATGCAATGGCTGCAAAACAAGTCCACAAGTGATAAGACATGATCAGTTAAGCACTTTCTTGCTTTTATTTTACCTTTTATTACAAAACTAGAATGAAAACTAGAACAGCCCTAAATAAATGCCCATTCACTTAAATAATACAGATACAGATGACACCACTCAATTTCCTAATCACCTGTTTTGAACTAAAATCCATTTTTGCACTCCATTTTTACAAACACAATCATGTCAATTATACAATGCAGACGTAATAAGCTCCTTTGATACGCCTTAAATAAGCGTGCCGTGATTTGATTACAGACAACACAGATTGCTTCTTTTATTATGTAATAAAGAAAAAACTTCGCCACTGAATTTTTCTACTATCCGAAGCTTCAATTTGCCATTACAGATGACACAGACAGACACACAGACATCTTCTTTTATTATGTAATAAAAGAACTTTTCCACTGAATTTTGCCACTGGTTGAAGCTTTAATTTTCTGTTACAGATGACACAGGCATCTTTTTTATTATGTAATAAAAAAGAACTTTGCCTCCAAAACTTTAATTTTCCACTACAGATAACACAGACATCTTCTTTTATTATGTAATAAAAGAACTAAAAGAAGAACTTTTCCATTGAATTTTGCCGCTGCCCAAAGCTTCAAGTTTCTATTACAGATGACACAGACATCTTGTTTTTATTATGTAATAAAAGAAGCATTTTACCATTGCCCAAAGCTTCAATTTTCCACTACAGATAACACAGACATCTTCTTTTATTATGTAATAAAAGAACTTTTCCACTGAATTTTGCCATTGTCCGAAGCTTCGATTTTCTATTAGACGACATAGACATCTTTCTTTATTATGTAATAAAAGAAGAACTTTGCCACTGTCCAAAGCTTCAATTTTCCACTACAGATGACACAGACTGAAAGACACACAGACATTTTATTTTATTATGTAATATTAGTATGTTTTCTATAAATAATAATTTAATTATTGATATCCAATCATTTTTCAGCCTTACATTACTGCAGAGGAGTTGCGCAGAGAACTGCCACCAGACCAGGCTGAATACTGCATCCAACGCATGGGACCGTTCAAGGGAGCAGGTGCTATCCCAGGAGCTCTCGACTACATGTCTTTCTCGACGGCACTCTACGGTGAAAGTGATCTCTAGATCCCCTCTACACCCCCTTCTGAGCTGGATTTGTGTAGCTTTATGCGTACTTCCAGCCAACCCTCACAATCTCATACTAATTGGAAAGCAAATTCAAATTATGAATCAAAATGCAATTATTTATTATTTTTAGTTTATGAATTTTCAATTTTGTGTTGTTGAAAAAATTTAGTGTCAGATTGTGCACGGTTGGTGTCGACAAAATTAGTGGACATTTTCTGGAAATCATCATGAGGAGACATTGTCATCCCAGCTACATATTTTATTGTTTTTGTTTACCCCCATCCAAAGAATGAAATTTATTGTCAACTACTTAGATTTTTTTTTAAATAAATTGTCATCTGTAAGAGCCATTTGTGCCTTTTTTGGTACGTCTGCTGTCCTTACCATCTTTCGTCTTCCGACAGCGTACCAACTGTGGTTCTCGATAGGCGGCTCTGAATGACCTCTTTTTTTGCTTCAGAATTTAAGGAAGGACAAACAACTTTTCGAAAAATGCTTGTTTTTACTGTCTAGCAGTAGGATGCCCCCTTATGACTGTATTGTGGTTGTGTTGCAATAACGATTACTCAAAAATGAAATAAAAGATTATCTATGTTGTTAAGCTGTTGTGAGCGTGTGTGGAATAATCCAAAGAAAAGAGATCACCTTTACAATCATGCTTTTGTGCTCCTTTGTACTTTTTAAATTGTCATAATAAAAAATTCTTTAGCCCCACCTGGAGATTTTTTTTTAATTCGGTAAAATTCTTCGCTCACTTTCAAACTGCTGTCTAGAACAGAGCTGCCAAACCTTTTTATCTGTGTGACCTTATAGCATCATCACAATTTACATATATATATATATATATAGGAAAAATAAGAATCGGATATATAACGTTTATTAAACATTTCATTGAAAAAAACAAAATTTATGTTATTTATAATAGCATGAAACAAAATTCAGGACATAGTAAATCAGTGTGGCTACAGAACCTGAAAACAGGGAAACATCAGGGAATACCACCATTCTGAAAAAATCAGGGACATATCAGGGAATTCCTTAAAAAAGCTGTAGAATTAGGGAAATTTGTATTTTTAAGGTAATTGCAGCTTTCTTCCGACTCATGGCAATGCACATGTGTAGAATTTCTTATTTGTGTTTCATGTGTAGCGAACGCTCATAAGGCAGTATTAAATACCTTGAGCTGGAGATGTCTTTATCTCAATGCTATGATATCCAAACATTGGTGACCCAAACGTGATTTTGAACACGCAACTTTCTGATCTGGATGCTTTGTGATTCCTGTGGAATATGGTGATGTCCTGAAAACAGTGGCGATAATGCCGTTCAGACTATATGAAACTCTATGGATATCATAGCGTTGAGCTAAAGACATCTCCAGCTCAAGGAATTTAATACTGCCTTCTGAGCGTTCCCTACACATGTGACGGGAGACAGCCTATTGGGCACCTTAATAAAAAGAAAATAGTTTTAAATTTTCAACGTTTCTTAGTGATCCCTCTCATCTTAATTGCTTTGAAAATTGTCAAGATAATATGACAGGAAAAGCAGATTTTAAAAAAAAACTTTTTGTTTATACACATAATTTTATTGCAATAAGTAATATTTAACTACATGAATTCTTAACTGAATTTTACAGAACGCTGCTAAGTTTATAGCTAAGTTTTATAGCTTTTATAGAATTTTAATGCTTGAAGGATTAATATTCTTCTAATAATACTGTTTTTATATAACTCTTGCATAAGTACTATAATTATTATGCTTTTCAATGTTGAAAGTAATTATTTATTTTTATTTTAATTATTTATTTTTAATTATCACTTTCAATTTTATTGACTTGTTTTGTGCTTCATAAATTGATATTCAGTAATTTTAATTATTTATTTTAATTATTTATTTTTAATTATCACTTTCAATTTTATTAGACTTTTTTATGCTTCTTAAACTGATATTCAGTAAAAGTAGTTAGTGATACATAGCAGGGAATTTTTGAAGATATGATCTGAAAATCGGGGAAATATCAGGGAATTTTTTATTAGAGATCCTGTAGCCACCCTGTAAATACTAACATTAAATAAAATAATGTTTATGAGATCGTTGACATTGCTCAGATTTGGCATGTCAAATTGGAATTATATAATGAAAGAAAAAATGTAAACATTGATCAAGATAATAACTTACAAAACTTCCTCAAAGAAAGCAGACATATGTCAGTTAGGTGTTGACAATTGTTTCAAGGTCAGTGTAAACCCCCTTCTGCTGACCAAAAAACAGTAGTCGCTATAGAACAAACAGTGATGAGGCAAGCGAAGAGTAATTAAAAAATTATTTCACTTTGCTCTGTGTTTGAATTGCTCTTCGTTTGACTTGTCACAGTTTGTGAAGGATGCATACTGTTCTTTTGACCTAAAGAAGAGAGCTTATAACGCCGTCAAAACAATTTTGTCACCTAACTAACATCTCTGCTTTCTTCAAGGAAGGTTTGCAAGCTATTTTCTTACAATCCGCATTGTTATTAATTGTAATCGATCTAGATGTTCGCCGCTTAAAAAATTTCTATCTCTGATTTTAAAATATTCATACCAGAAAATGCAGATTCTGTCAAATACATTGAGCCAAAGTAAATCATCAGGTTTTGTGCTTCATTTGTAAGAATTCAAAGGATTCAGTTATTTTATCAAGTACTCAAATAGATACAACAGTGATACAGAGAATAGTGAGTGGTACAGAGCATAGTGAGTATTTGGTACAGAACAAATTGAGTGGTATAGAGCAGGGGTCTCCAAACTACGGCCCGCGGTAGCGTGCCGGACATGCCCGGTATCCAGCCCGTCATAGTTTATTTTGATTACATTGTAAAATTTATAATGCATATTTTTATTTAACGACCAATTAAAAAACACAATAACTGACATACATAATGAAATTGATCATTTTAACTGTAATTAATGATATGAGATTTATCCTAAAAACTTACAATAAGTGGCATACATAGGTAATTCATATAATGAAATTAAACATTATAATTATGATTAATGAGATTTATGTAGCTGTAACTTTCCACTGACAATTGTTTGCAGTTGTGGATTAAGTCTACTAGTGGAAATTATCAGCAGCGACTTCAAATGCTCATCAGTTAATTTGGATCTGTGAATATTTTTGCATATTTCATTTTGTTTTTTCACACAGATAAGTAGTGTCAAAAGCGGAAAAAAGCCACGAGCAAATTTATGCAATATTCTCACACAGTTTGATCAAACTGTGTGAGTGGAAGACTCTTATAAAATTCCTGTAATGATGAATTTAAATAGTTTTCTTTAAAAATATCGCTACACTGCAAATCAATCATTTCCATTTGAAGTTCTGGGGGCGAGGGTTTCTACATCGGCGTTAAAAGGATTTTGAAAAATCTTGATATGGTTTGCAATTGCATCAAAATCTGAAAAACGAGACTCAAAATTTATTTTTAAAGCACCCAAAGCTTCAATTGCGAAATCTACCGGGAATGGAGTCTCAGTTTAATGACTGAATGTTTGGCATGTATTAAAATGCGTGAAACATTTTTTATTCAATTGAGATTGAAACAAAACAATTTTTTGTCGAAAGGACTTAATATGAGTGTATAAATAAAGCAGAAGCTGGTCTTCTTGTAATTTTAAATTAAGGTCATTCATATGTTTAGTTAAATCTGTATAAAATGATAACTTCCATAACCACTCATTGTTTTGTAACTTAGCCAGAGGCCAATTCCTTTCATTCAAGAAAATTTCGATTATTGCTCGGAGCTCAAAAAATCGCGTTAGAACTTTTCCGCAGCTAAGCCAGTACTGCAGCTACTGCAGTATAATATGGTAAGTTATTTTCTCCAATCTCTTCAACAAACTCGCTGAATTGACGATGTGATTGCGCATGTGATCTGATATAATTAACAGCTGACATGACTGGCTTTAAAAGTTCTGACATATCCAAGCATTTTCCGGACACAGATTGTTGATGAATGATGCAATGTACGATTAATGGTTTTGAAGCACCATCATATTCTACGGCCTTTGATACGAAAGCAACGACACCTTTATTTTTTCCACACATGTTTTTGCCACCGTCAGTAGTGATACATTTCAAGTTTTTCCATTGAAGATTGTTTTTCTGAACAGCATTTACAACCCCTTTAAAAGTATCTTCTCCAGTGTTGTGTCGTGAATGCCATGAACATCAAGAAGCTCTTCATACACTTCATAATTTTTATCTATCCCTCGAATAAAAAGTAACACCTGAGCAGTATCTGAAACATCTGTTGACTCATCCAGGGCCAAAGAGAACCACTCTAAGTATCGATTTTTGTCAAACAATTGAGTTAATATATTTTCTGCATATTTGTTCGAGTCAGTGTTTGCTGACAAACTGATGTTTTTAAATAAATCAGCTTTTTCTGGACACATTTCTTCTGCTGCTGCAATCATGCAATCCTTAATTAATTCGCCGTCAGTAAATGGTTTCCCATGTTTCGCTATTGAAAGAGCCACGCGGAAACTAGCACAAGTTGCTGCTTCTTGTTCAGCATTTACTTTCTTAGACAACAATTGCTGAGATTTCAACCCGGTTTTCAAAGATTCATATTTTTCTAACCGTAGGCTTCCTGTAAATTTGGAGTAATTCTGAGAATGTTTAGTCTCACAATGACGTTTTATATTGTATTCTTTGGGGACTGATATTGTTTCATTGCAAATTATACACATTGCCTTATTACTTGACTAAATCAGGAAATATTGATATCCCCATTGCCCTTTAAATGTTCTGCACTCTTGGCCCTTGGGCTCTTGCACTCTGGCCCTTGAGACTTAGTGGAGGAGTCAGTGTGGCCCTTATGCTAAAAAGTTTGGAGACCCCTGGTATAGAGCATAACGAATATTTGGTACAGAGCATAGCGAGTTTTTGGTACAGAGTATAGCAAGAATTATATTGAAAACTTTGGGTTATAGTTCCAAGAATTTATATTACTTTAATCCTACATTTAATGCTTAAAACACAATGAATTATCCAGCATTGCCTGTGTCCTAAATAAGCACCCACTAATTAAATATTAAATTCACCGAATCACCTTTACAAGCTGCCTCAATTTTGATATTCTGCAAACATAGAAATAAAAAATAAATAAAAGAAACATAACCAAATCTGAAGGTATGGCTTAAAACTTGGTTGCAAGGCAATCATGCACAAAAAAGTCCACCAGTTGCTAGTGAAGAAACCATTCTGCAAGCGGAATAAAAAATTTCAATTTTTATGCGTTTGGTTAAAAATTTGCAAAAATAAAATATTGTAGTAATTCAGAAAATTTCTTTTTGTTGAAATGAGAAGATATACAGACAACTTTTTACCCAATTATAATCCTACTTTTTAAGATGTGGTGAAATAAGTATCAGATAATCTGAAAAATAGAAATTTCGATGTATTTAAAAGTAAATAAATATAATAAAGGAATTGCCCTACGGATTCTGTTCCTACATCATTGGAAAGGACGTTTATTGATATTTCTGATGGTGTCAAAATGAAACCTCTATGATAATATGCTAAGAGACCAATTTGTGTGAAAATTACTCAAAATTGTGCTAAAAAATAAAATAACTAAAAAACATTCTAATTTTTAAAAATTTCACCAAGGCAATGATGAAATTTGGTATAGAGGTACTCCTGAAGTACCTCTATACCAAATTTCATCATCGTCCAATGCTTAGATTTCGGACTACAGATGACAAAGACATACAAACATCTTTTATTATGCAGAATTGGAATCAATAAAATGTTCTAAAGGACATAGAATGGATGGAAAAGTAAAAATCTACTCAAAATTGTGCCAAAATCGACTGGTAGATAATGGTTGGGTACCCCTGGAATAGAACAATCTGGAAAATTAATACCTTGTTAGTACAGTCCTCAATCAGTATCTCGAGTAAAGAGAACTTAAAAAAAAAAATATTGGAAAAAAAACGGACTGTGCTTCTAATTATATAGAAAAGTAGTATATATGTTACCGGTAAAGTATGAAAAGCAAGCATTGTATAAAATGTGTGACGTTTTTAGGCAAAGTATGAAATGTCTGTTTTATTTTAATATTTTACATACTTGTTGATTTTAATGATACAGATATGCGGGTTTGTTTTAATAATCTTGTATTAAAAATAAAAATTTTCTGATTGACCAGATTTGTCTAAGGGGAGTCGTATAAAAATTTAAAAAGTGTAACTTTCTGAAAATTATGGGAGGACTATTTCATTAACGTTGTCTTATTTTCTACCTTACTTTTAACATTTTTGCAATTTACATTGCCTACTTATCTCCAACAGGTAAAGAATTAAAGCATGTTTCAGTCGTTTTGGGACACCTTGTATAATGCCTAGGTATTCTATGCAATGCCTAGAGAAAGTATGTAAAATATTAAAATAAAACAGACATTTCATACTTTGCCTAAAAACGTCACACATTCTATAGAATGCCTGTTTTTCACACTTTTCTGGTAACAGTACATAGTATTTAAGTATAATTGACTGTCATACTCAACTCAAGAGAAATTCGTGATAATTTAGACTTTTATCAATACCAGTAAGTGAGGCTTTTGTATATGTAGTGCAGTACTTATATGTGCATACTATACTTGTGTACATCTTGCTATTGATTCTATGTACAAAATGTATGTATTTGAACAAATTTTAATGTTTGAAAAAAAAATCTTCAAAGCACTTTGTTGCTTGTTTTTGGTTCTCTCTTGTTCAATAACATACAATCAAAAATTCAAAATTCAAAACATACAATTGCTTGAAGAGGTTTAAAAGTTATATCTATTTGCCATGTGATTTGATAACGGTTTGCACAATGTTCATTGAAGGTTGTTCTTTTTAACACTTTCCAACATAGTTGTAAAGTGTTTATGACTTTGTTCATTCTGTCTGTCTGTCCGTTCATACGATAACTGCCGTAAAAATGCCTTTATCGAAATAAAATTTTAGTATGTTGTTGATATAGGCTGTGGGACATATGGGAATGTAAATGAATAATGTCACACAATTAATTTCGGATTCAACCCAGATTGAAAAAATTGAATACATTGAATCCTATGGGACCTAATTTTTCAAATATTTTTTAAGCAAAGTTAAAATTCACCAATTGCTTCGAAAATTTTAGGGAATATTCAAATCACACATAAAATGTATAAAAATTTTTATAGCAAAATATGTTAGGTAGTTTTTTAAATAAAAATTCAAATAATAATGACACCAATGATATATGCAGAGATCACATGACTCATTGCAAAATAAAATATGACAACCCTTTTATTTTCGCTGTGTAAAAATCGGGATTTTTAAAGACCGTTTAAATTTATATTTAGTGTTGCATCCATCATAAAACCGCTTTAATTTTGTGTATTATCTGTATGTCTAAATTCTGAGCTAACTCAATTACAATATTTTTTATTTTAAATGATCACTAAACTTTGATTATTTCTACAACGAAGCCTAATTTTAACGTATGCAGAATGTAAACAAATCAATAGATTGTAAGGTGAGTTGTATAAAAATGTCTAAATTTTTATCACATAAAACTATTTAGCTCTGGAGTCTGGAATATAAGTGATATGAATGAAATATTCTTTGATTTTACATAGAGAAGCAGCCGATTTAAGCCATTGCCTTTTTTGAAGAAATTTTAAGTTTCCAAATATAATAAATTATTGCAGTACTCTGATAATTTAAAAAATATGAGTGTCGAATGTACTGCATTTTAGAGATCTTTAAATAAAATTGCATTTCAGTTGGAAAGTGTTTCATAATCAATGCTTTATGCATGATTGATCTTTCTTGTTTAGATATGTGCGATTTCATCTTCAGCAATATGCCTTTTACAACTTGATGCTAATTCTCCACTTTGAAACGCTATATCCCTGGCACAAAGGCTGCAATTTTAATATAGTGTTTGGAGGCTGGAATTTAATTTTGACACGCAACAATGTGCAGTGCAATTGTCGATAAGAACAACAATCTTGTGTTTTTAACAAGTTATCTTACAGTCTAACCGCTTATGCTAATTTTAAAAAATGTTCCAAATCATTTGGAAATAATTTGAATTATCGAGAGTAATCAAGGGGAAAATTTTATATAAAAAGATCATTCTTTACATTATTTGAAAAATCTGATCTATGCAGCACATGACTTTCCTTATATAATGCAATGAATTTATTACTTTTACAGTTAAAAAAATGTTATTCTTGTAGTAGATACTTATATTCTTTCCAAGATATTGAATTTTCTTCTAGCTTCATTTTTATCCATTTGGCGAGATTTTTGTTAATTTAGCAACATTTAAAAAAGTCTCCAAGTTAGCGACATTCTGCCAAAATCTCGCCAAGCGTTACGGATGGAGAAATAAGTTATTCTTTCAGCAGATAAATGACTATTGGCGTTCAAATACAAAAGTATTACTCAAAGTATTTTTTCTCGTGAATAGAACGAGTTAGATCCACGAGAATGATATCACCAAATTTATCGCATGATATTACATATGAAAAGTGAACATGTTTCTTAAGAGTTAATATTTTTTTTTATCTTACTTGATTTTTTGATAAATTTATTTGAAAAATGTGCAATATCTCAAGAACGGTTCATGCTAGCGTCTTACAGTTTGTGTCAATCGTTTTCTAAGGAAAAATTACATAAGAAATGTCTATTTGCGTGACTTTATTAAATATTTTGAATTTTTGATGATTTTTTTCAAAATTTCACTCGAAAATTCAGGGGGTTTCTGAACATTCGATTGTGTTTAAAAATAATAGGCTTCCCGTATTCACGGATTGTGATTTTTGTACCAAATTTCATTCGAATTGGTCCATTCATTCGTGAGATATCGTCTCACAGACTCACTGACACAAACAGACATCACCTCAAAAATGTTCGATTTGTGATCAGGGATGCTTGAAACTTGCTCTCCCGTCGAAAACTCGAATTCAAATTCTCAACAATTGGCTACTTCTATTCTGATTCAGCAATTGGCTAAGCACAATCTATGAGTCAATTGGCTAAATGCCATATCAGTTCGAAAAATCTCTGCGTAAATAAAACAGATGACGAAGGAAATTATAAATAACAATAGTTCCAGTAGGTTAGTTTTTAATTAACACTTTGCAACATAGTTGAAAACTGTTTATGACATTGTTCATTCTGTCTGTCTGTCCGTTAGCACGATAACTGCCGTAAAAATGACTTTATCAAAATGAAATTTTAGTATGCTGTTCCGACGGTCTGTGGCACCTATGGGAATATAAATGAATAATATCACCCAATTAGTTTTGGATCGAACCCGGGTTGAAAAAATGAAATACATTGAACCCTATGGGACCTAATTTTTCAAAGATTTCTTAAGCGAATTTAAAATTCACAAATTGCTTCGAAAATTTTAGGAAATATTAAAATTATCCCGTAAAATATATAAAAAAAATTTCAGCAAAATATATTCAGTAGTTTTTAAAATAAAAATTAAAATAATAATTGCACCCTTTATATGAAGAGATCACGTGACCCACTTCAAAATAAAATATGGCATCCATATTTTTGCTTAAATTCTGTTCATCTACATACTGAAACAACGCAATTACAATATATTTGAGTTCAAGTGATTATCAAACTTTGATTATTTCTACAACGAAGCCTAATTTTCACTTATGGAAAACGTAAACATCAAAAGATGTAGAATGAATTGTAAAAGAATTCCTGCATTTCTTTAATGCAAAAATATTTAGCTCATGGAGTCTGCAATATAGCTGATATGAATGAAACATTCATTGATTTAACACAGAGAACCCAGACGATTTTTTTGATGAAGTTTTAAGCATAGAGTTAAATTACTTGTACCTCCATGGTTTTAAGTTTTAAAATAAAATACATTATTACAGTATTGTGATGAATGAAATGCGGCTTTTTTTATATAGGGGCGATTTATATTTCGATGACGTCATTTGAATAAAGTCCATTTGTTTTCCATGAAGTTTTCAAATATAATAAATTATCGTAGTATTATGATAATTTTAAAAATATTACCGAGGAATGTATCGCATTTTAGAGATGTTTAAACCAAGCAATTTATATTTCAATGCCGTCATTTGAATGAAGTTCATTTTTTTCGATGAAGGTTTAAGTTTTCAAATATAATAAATTATTGTAGTATTTTGATAATTTAAAAAATATTACCGAGGAATGTATCGCATTTAAGAGATGTTTATATAAAATTACATTGAAGTTTGAAAGTGTTTTATAATCATTGCTATATGCATGATTGATCTTTCTTGTTTATTAATATATCAACAATACCTGGTCCTATGGAAATTCGAAACATAGTCTAAATTTTAAGTGGGGCTGTTCCAAGACGACCTACAAAATTTCAAGAAATTTGGTGCAGCCATTCTCCCGTGATTAGAGACGTGGGTCGGAAAATTTCCCGGAAATGGAAAATTTTTCCACTATCTTTTTCTGGAAATTTTCCCGCTTTCTATTTTCTCCCTAATTTATTTGAAAATAAATTGTAATATTCTTTCCGCATTTTTTTTTTTAAATGTGGGTAACTTTAACATTATTAATTGGGTAACAAGGAGTCTTTGATTATTTAGTTTTCTAATTTAAGAGGAAAAGGAATAATGCTTTATGTTTAAGAAAAGAGATAGCCAAAGACTAGAAGGGTACAAGTGACATTTTACTCTGATAAAATAGCAGGTAACATTTTTAGAAGCTTTTTCTTTCATAAATTAATTCTGTAAAATTTATGAAAATATAATAAATATGGAATATTTTTGCAAATGATTTGGCTAAAGGAAAATACTTTAAAACAGCACTAAATATATGCTTAACTCAATGTCCACCTAATTGTCTCTTTTATCTTATGGTACTCACCTATTCGATTATAAACATATATTTTTTAAACAATTTTTAATATTATATATAGGAATTATTTTTTAAAAAGTTTAATTACAAGTATTTTTTTAATATGCTTATATATTTAATAACATATTACTTTCCTTATATACATAATGTATAAGGAAAGTATTGTGACGATGTCGAAAATTCGAATTCGAGTTTTCGACGGGAGAGCACGTTTCAAGCATCCCTGATCACGAATCAAACATTTTTGAAGTGATGTCTATGTGTGTGTGTGTGTGTCAGTGAGTCTGTGGAGACGATATCTTAAAAAAATTATCAAAAAGTCATATAAAATAAAAAAAAAATATTTCCTATTAAGAAACATGTTCACTTTTCATATGTAATACCATGCGATAAATTGGGTGACATCATTCTCGTGGATCTAGCTCGTTCCATTCATAAAAAAAGATACTTTGGGTAATACTTTTGTATTTGAACGCCAATAGTCATTTATCTGCTGTACGAATAACTTATTTCTTCTTCCATAATGCTTGGCGAGATTTTGGCGACGAATTTGGTGGAATGTCGGCAACTTGGCGACTTTTTTAAATGTTGCTAATTTAACGAAAAACTCGCCAAATGGATAAAAATGACGCTAAATCAATGAAAATGACGACTCATTGATGAAAACTCAATAGCTTGGAAAGAATATAAATATCTACTATAAAAATAATCTTTTTTTTTTCTGCAAAAGTAGTAAATTCATTGCATTATATAAGGAAAGTCATGTGCTGCCCACATCAGATTTTTTCTTATGTCTTTAATAAACTGAACAATTTATTTTTCTTGTTATTATTATTATTAATTACTTAATAGTAATAGTAGTAATCATTTAAGAAAGTGGTAGATTCAGGGCTCATGCTGGGCTAATTTATGTACTATAGTGCGCAAATAGGGGGTCTTTTAGATTTCCATTTCAATTATCAGCAGCAGGGTTGGCTGATTAAAACCCCATTGGTCTAAACAATGTTTTTTTTTTTAAACCATGGATTTTAGCTTAAAAAAAAAAAAAATCCACCCCATTTTTCCCCAACTCTGGTCAACAGGCATTTTTTAAACATTGTTAATATAATATTTAATACTTTATTTTTAAATCCTAAGCAATTTATTTTTTACTTTCCCTACAATACATGGTAATGTATAGGGAAAGTATTGGAATCATGTCGAAAATCGCAACTCGAGTTTTCAACGGATCTACACGTTTCGAGACCTCTAGAATACGAAAATACTATTTTTAGCGTGACGTCTGTGTGTCTGTGTGTGTGTCTGTCTGTGTGTCTGTCTGTGTACCTGTGCAATATATATATCCACTCTAACTCAAAAACTAATGGACCGAATTTCATAAAATTTGGTAGGTAAGTCACTTATTGGATGTGGCCCTGGTGCTGATTAGATTTTGGTACGATTCGTAAAAACAGAACCCGCCTTTTTTTGCGAAATGGCCCGCAAAAATCTCATGTTGAAATACAAACTCTAGCTGAAATACAAATTGACCAAATTTCACAAAGTTTGGTAGATAAATCACATGTGGGATACTCTGGTGCTGATTAGATTTGGGTACGATTCGAAAAGAACAACCTGCCTTTTTTTACGAAATGGTCCTCAAAAATCACCAATATCTAAAAAAAAGACTACGTATGCTCAAATGTATCAATTAAATGCTTATTTTATACGCAATTTTTGACGAAGAAAGAATAAGAACAACTCTTACTCTAGGACTAACCGTTCTCGAGATATTTGAGATTTTTCTCATTTTTTATGCCGCCTTTGGGAAAATGTCCAATTACCAAATAAAAGCAGAAATTGAATTAAAAATGCAAATTTAGTGTCCTTTTGTGTAAGTAAACTCAATTTAATGAGTTCTTAAATAAATAAAGAAAAAATGAATTTGAGTCTGCAGGAAAAGTCATGTGCTGCCCACATCAGATTTTTTTTCTTATAATATTTTCATATCACAATAAATAAAACTGCTGCTTGAGAGATTAAAATTTTCTAATCTTTGCTTTAAAAAACCAAACATATGAAAGTTATATATTTAATAATATATTTCTAAACAGTAAATTATTTATGATTCAGAAAGGGTTTAGCAGAAAAGGTTTTTTATTTATTATTTGTTTTGTGCATTGTTTTAAATTTATGATTTACAAAAATATATCTTCTATTGTTATAGATAAAATATAATTATTTAATAACTTTCCAAAAGCACAGGCACTCAATGAAAATATGAAAATTGCAGCTGCTGACTTCAATATATATGTATTAGGAATTTTTGTGCATAGAATATGTGTATATATTTCTAAATTTAAAACCTTCTTTAACCATTTTATTACTTTCCCTGCAGTACATGGTAATGTATAGGGAAAGTATTGAAATCATACCGAAAATAGCAACTCGAGTTTCCGATGGATCTACACGTTTCGTGACCTCTAGAATACGATAAAACAATTTTTAGCGTGACGTCTGTGTGTGTCTGTCCTGTCTGCCTGTCTGTCGTGCAGATTTTGTATCCACGCTAACTAAAAAACTAATGGACGAATTTCATAAAATTTGGTAGCAAGTCACTTGTGGGCGAATCTGGTGCTGATTAGTTTTGGGTACGATTCGGGATAAAAGAACCCGCCTTTTGTTTGCGAAATGGCCCGCAAAAATTGCCTGTATCCACTGTAGCTGAAAACTAATGGACCGAATTTTACAAAATTCGGTAGATAAGTTGCTTGTGGGTCACCTTGGTGCTGATTAGATTTTGGTACGATTCGGAAAAAAATAGCCTGCCTTTTTTTTGCAAAATAGCCAGCAAAAATCATCAAATTTTAAAATAAAAAAAACTACGTATGCTCAAATATATCCATTAAATATTTGTTTTATACGTAATTTTTAACGAAGAAAAGAATAAGACCAACCCCATTACACTAGGACTAACCGCTCTCAAGATATTTTTGTTTTTTCGTATTTTCTCCACGCTACCTTTGAAAATAAGTCCAGTTACCAAATAAGAACGAAAATTGAATTAAAAGTGAATTAAATTTTATTAAAATAAGGAGAATGTGGATATAAGTCTGCAGGGAAAGTCATGTGCTGCCCACATCAGATTTTTTAATGACTGTAGCTCTAATTATGTATTATATGACTGTAGCTCAAAACAACAAAGTAAGAACAAATACTTTTAAATGTCACTGGACTTATTATTCTAACTTAAATGTAATATTTAAGGATAAGTTCAAAATTTTCCGCTGCAGAAAATTTTTCATTTGAGAATTTTCCGGAAAATCCACATCACTATCAGTGATGATAAGACAAACAAGCAAACTCACAGATAGATTTTCAATTTTATGTATATAGATTTGAAAAAAAACTTAACTTATTCAGATCTTCAGATTCTTGTACTCTGAAAATACACCCACGAATACAGACGCGTCTTAACAATTATTTCGTCAGATTGCATAGGTTGCATACGTCAAGAGCAGAGTCGTAGCTGGGCAGGGCCCAGAAGGGGCTAACCCCCTCATAAAGGTATACTCAGCCCCCCCCCCCCCCCCCGATAAAAGTATTACATTTTTAGTAGTGATATGATATTCCATCCAACATGTCATTCACATTTTGTATAAAAAAATTTCTTTATGAGATTTCCTAATTTAGCTGAATTTGTGGTTATACTGAAGATCCATATATTTACATATTTAATTCAAAAATATTTAAAAATTAAGACAATAGTATTTGCATATTTTTTCTATTATCGTGCGATTAACTGTTATACATTATAGACTCAAACAAAATCAACTAATAAGTAGTTAAGAGTTAATATTAAGCGTTATCTTGCTTTAACCCTAACAGTATTTTTTTTTTACAGTGACGTAAGATTTACGTCACACTGTGACTTTGGGACGTCACAGGACGTCGCAGTACGTCTCGGCAATGTCATATTGAGGTCACAGCGAAGTCATTTTCATGGTCGTTTGTGACGTCGCATATTAACTTGTTTGTGACGTCACATTGTAATTGCCATTGTAATGTCGTCACATTGTTTGATCCAGTTGTCACGTGGCAACAACGTCAAACCTGTAGTAAAGCTCCTCTACAGGCTGACTTATCAAGCATATTGAAGCCCATAGGGTTCCATACTACAGTTACAGAAATTAAAAAATAAGTGTTTAAAATAAATACTATATATGAAAAAAGAAGCTTGAATTAGAATATTGTAGAATTTAGCTCGCACAAATATGCTCCAGTACTGGGTATCCAATTATTTATTAGCCATTGTTTTCTTCTTTCTTCGTTTCTAGGAAAGCGAAATATCCCAAAACCCTTTCTAGATTAGAGCAGTTTGGTGCAGAACAACCACCCATAATTATTTCAATTATACTTCCTAAAGTGAAAATAAGAATAGAGCTAATGCTAATGAATTGCGCTTCCAGCTAGGGTGGGCTTCAATATGCTTGATGAGTCAGCTCGTATATAGAGGAGCCTTAGTCACACATGTGACGATCTTTGCTGTGAGGGAACTTTCAGGAATTTTCTTCAATTCATTATCAGCTTTGCTACTAGTACATACTTATACTAAAATCAATTGTAATTATTGTATATTAATATTGATATATAGTAGCTATAGGGATTTTCCTAATCAACTCTTAGCTTACAAATATAAATATGCAATTATTTGTTACTAATTTATATGGATTGAAATATATAATTGTAACTATTGTGGTTAATAAATGCTAATGATTAACTGCGTTTTGGGTGAGTCCCTCCTTTAAGACTGTTAAGTCCCCCTTCGAATTCCACTTCAGCCCCTCTTGAATTTCGTCTCTGGCTACGCCTCTGGTCAAACGTCACCCAAAAAGTAACATATTTGCCTATCAGCTTATGTCTATTAGAACAACCGTTCCACCAGCAACTGCGAATCTAACAAGCAGCAAGCATGCTTTCACGGGTACTTTTTTCTCCAATTTGGCCTTTATTTGCTTGTGGGAATCGAGGGGTAAAATCCACAAAACCCGACAGCATAAAGAAGTCGGGATAAAAAAATCCATTCATATCCAACATTTTTCATATTCGTTGCGCTTCCCGCCTCCAGCGAGACAACGTGACGTTTCAATCAGGGACCCCCCCCCCCCCCCTGGCATATCGAATCCTTTCCCTTTCTTCCGTAAAAATGGATTGACTTTCTGTTAAACAAGTCGGTAATTGACGGGAACGGGGCCCGCTCGAATCACGGCCCCATGTCTGGCCACGCGACTTGCGCCATTGTCGGCCATAATCTGTCGTGGGACGTTTTGTAGTAAAGAGGACTAATGAGTCAACCCGCATCGGAACTTGGTGCATAGAGTCGGTTTTCTTAAAATTAAGTATAATTTTGATGATCAGCCACGCCAGGACCGTTGCCAGAGATGAAATTGATGAAGAGCTGGAGAGAAATTTAAAGGGGCTCAGCAGTCTTAAAGGAGGGGCTCACAAAACACACAATTAATCATTAGCATTTATAAACCATAATAGCTACTATTATACAGTGTGTCCCAAAAAGAATAAAATGCACTTTAATTCTTTACCTGTCCTTTTTGTGAAATTGATTGCAAAAATCGTTAAAATCTAAAATAAAAGACTACGTATGCTCGAATGTGTCAATCAAATGCTTGTTTAACATGTTTAAGACTAACTCCATTACTCTAGGACTAGCCGTTCTCGAGATATTTTAGTTTTTTCGCATTTTTATTACGCAGCAACATTGAAAACACGCCCAGTTACCAAATAGAAACGAATATTAAATTAAAAGTGCAAATTCAATTTAATACAAAATAATGTTGGGTGTTATTTTGTGCAATTAAACTTAATTCATTGAATTATTAAAGAAATAAAGAGAAAATGAATTTGAGTTTGTAGGAAAAGTCTCGTGCTGCCCACATCAGATGTTTAAGTTTGTAAACGTGCTTTTGCATTCAAAAATATTTCTTTACAAATTAAACTTTACAACGTAAAAATATTGATAAGACTGTCTGGACTTTGAAAGCCACTGCACTTCCTCAACTTCAGTTGTTACAGAAAACTAAATGATTTCAGATAGAAAATTAAGGACTTATTTATTAGAAGACATTTCGAAGTCAAAATAAAACATTACTCTTCTCAACTTCCACCTATTGATTTGAATCGGAAGAATGAAGTTGTTTGAAACTACAACAACACACACATAACACATAAATATTCTGGTCTAGACACAACAAAGTAAATACAAGGGTGTCCCAAAAAGATTGAAACTCTCTTTAATTCTTTACCTGTTGGAGATAAGTGAGCAATGTAAATTGCAAAAATGTTGAAAGTAAGGTAGGAAATAAGACTACGTTAATGAAATAGTCCTCCCATTCATTTTCAAAAATTGCACTTTTTAAATTTTTGTACGACCCCCTTAGACAAATTGGGTCAATCAGAAAATTTTTATTTTTATTGCAACAAGATCATTAAAAAAAATCGCATATCTGTATCTTTAAAATCAACTGAATTATGATATAGGAAAAAATTTGACTTATGCCACTTTTCCGTACCATGTGAAAGGCTGTTTCATCAGTGAAAATAGGGATCATAAACAAATGGACGATGGAAATTGTTTAGATCAAAAATACTTTAATATATGTCAAAATTTTTTATCACAAATGCTTTAAATAAAGCATTACACAGACAGATATTATATAAAGCAGTGGTACTCACTACGCGGTTGGGTATCAACCAGTTTTATCTTTTTTGTGATATGTCACAAAATTGCATTTCTAATTTGATATACGTTTATGGTCCCCATTCACAATTTTCAATTTTCAATTAAATATAACTCGCTCACTTTTAAAGACACAAATATGCGGTTTTTAACACTTTACAACATAGTTCAAAAGTGTTTATGACTTTGTTCATTCTATCTGCCTTACTGTCTGTCTATCAGTTAGCACGATAACGGCCGTAAAAATGATTTTATCAAAATGAAATTTTAGTATGTTGTTCAGACGGTTTGTGGGACCTATGGGAATATAAATGAATAATATCACCCAATTTGTTTTGGATTGAACCCGGGTTGAAGAAATGAAATACATTCAACCCTATGGAACCTAATTTTTCAAACATTTTTTAAGCGAATTTAAAATTCACAAATTGCTTCGAAAGTTTTAGGAATATTCAAATTATCCCATAAAATATATAAAAAAAATTTCAGCAAAATGTATTCAGTAGTTTTTTAAATAAAAGTTAAAATAATAATTACACCCTTTATATGAGGAGATCATATGACCATTATATGAAGAGAACACGTGACCCACTTCAAAATGAAATATGTCATCCATCTTGTGTCAAAATTGTGATTTTTAAAGTTCCTTTTAATTCATATTGAGTGTTGTATCCGTCCTAAAACCGCTTTATTTTTGCCTAAATTCTGTGCATCTACATCCTGAAACAAAGCAATTACAATATATTTGAGTTTAAATGATCATCAAACTTTGATTATTTCTACAACGAAGCCTAATATTCACTTATGTACGATGTAAACACCAAAGGGGTGTAGAAGGAGTTGTATAAGAATTGCTGCATTTCTTTAAAGCAAAATTCATTAACTCATGGAGTCTGCAATATAGCTGATATGAATGAAACATTCATTGATTTTACAAAGAGAAGCAGACGATTTTTTCGATGGAGTTTTAAGCATAGAGTTAAATTACTTGTACCTCCATGGTTTTAAGTTTTTAAATAAAATGAATTATTATAGTATTGTGATGAATGAAATGAATGGGCAAAAGTTTGCTGCTTTTTTATAGAGGCGATTTCTATTTCGATGACGTCATTTGAACAAAGGTCATTTAATGTATCGCATTTTAGAGATGTTTAAACCAGGCAATTTATATTTCAATGCCGTCATTTGAATGAAGTTCATTTTTTTCAATGAAACTTTTAAGTTTTCAAATATAATAAATTAATGTAGTATTGTAATAATTTTAAAAATATTACCGAAGAATGTATCGCATTTTAGAGATGTTTAAATAAAATTGCATTGAAGTTGGAAAGTGTTTCATTATCAATGCTTTATGCATGATTGATCTTTCTTGTTTTTAATGATCTTGTTGCATTAAAAATAAATTTTTTCTGATTGACCCAATTTGTCTAAGGAGGTCGTATAAAAATTTAAAAAGTGTAATTTTTTGAAAATGAATGGGAGGACTATTTCATTAACGTACTCTTATTTCCTACCTTACTTTCAACATTTTTGCAATTTACATTACCCACTCCAACAGATACAGAATTAAAGCGCGTTTCAATCTTTTTGGGACACCCTGTATATTTCAATCCATATAAATAATTAACAAATAATTATATATTTATATTTGCAAGCAAAAAGCTGGTTATTAATATCCATATAGCTACTATACATCAATATTAATATATAATAATTACAATTGATTTCAATGTAAGCATTAACTAGTAATATAGCTGTTAATAATTTGTAGAAATATTCTGAAAGTTAATACAAGTTAATGCTTAATATTACCTCTTACCTACTTATCAATCGATTTTGACTCTATAATATAATGGATAACAGTGAACCCCACAATAATACAAAAATATCCTAATACTAGTGTCATAATTTTTAAATATTTTCAAATTAAATATGTAAATAAATGGATCATTAGCATAATCAGAAGTTCAGCTAAATTACAAAATCTTTAAAACGAAGTAATTTATAAAAAGGAATCAAAGAAACTTGATGCAGAGAGATCTTGATGAACTGTATAACTGGACTGTTTTAAATAAACTCCCTTTAAATGTCTCTAAATGCTATATTATGAGCATTGCTAGGATCCGTAATATTCTCAATTACAACTACATTTTAAAAAATCTGATGTAGGCAACACATGACTTTCCTTATATAATGTAATGAATTTACTACTTTTACAGTAACAAAAATAGGTTTTTCTTATAGTAGATACTAATATTCAGTCCAAGACATTGAATTTTCGACAATTAGTCGTTATTTTCATTGATTTAGCGTCATTTTTATCCATTTGGCGAGATTTTCGTTAATTTGGCAACATTTCAAAAAGTCGCCAAGTTGGCGACATTCCGCCAAATTCGTCGCCAAAATCTCGCCAAGCGTTATTCACTAAGAAATAAATTATTCTTACAGCAGATAAATGACTATTGGTTTTCAAATACAAAAGTATTACTCATATCTTTTTTCATGAATGGAACGAGCTAGATCCACGAGAATGCTGTCACCCAATTTATCGCATGGTATTTTATATGAAAAGTGAACATGTTTATCAATAGGAAATATTTTGTTTTTATTTTATATGACTTTTTGATATTTTTTTTGAAAAATGTACAATATCTCGAGAACGGTTCGTATTAGCGTTCTAAAATTTATGTCACTCGTTTTCTAATGAAAAATTACATAAGAAATGTCTATTTGCGTAACATTATTAGTGGTTTTGATTTTTTGACGATTTTTTCAAAATTTCATTCGAAAATTTAGGGGGGGTTCTGAACATTCGATTGCGTATAAAAACAATAGGTTTCCAGTGTTTACGGATTGTGATTTTTGTACCAAATTTGGTTCAAATCGGTCCATCCGTTCGTCAGTTATCGTCTCCACAGACCCACTGTCACACACACACACAAACACAAACACACACACACACAGAC
Source organism: Amaurobius ferox (assembly GCA_951213105.1). Taxonomy (NCBI): domain Eukaryota; kingdom Metazoa; phylum Arthropoda; class Arachnida; order Araneae; family Amaurobiidae; genus Amaurobius; species Amaurobius ferox. The sequence goes on along the minus strand of OX578155.1, from coordinate 23,569,658 downwards.
ATCACTTCAAAAATATTTGATTCGTGATCAGGGGTGCTTGAAACGTGCTCTCCCGTCGAAAACTCGAATTCGAATTTTCGACCCCGTCACAATACTTTCCTTATACATTATGTATATAAGTAAAGTAATAATTTACCTTTATCGCGTTGTACTCATATTATTGATTTGAGTGCCACTTTCGATGATACTTTTAACTTTCAGAGTCATATCGACAATACCATTAAAAGAGCATACCAAAGACTTGATTTCACCCTAAAACGATCTCGCGTTTTTGCCAGGTCTGATACGATTATTTGTATCTTTAATACCCTTGTTAGGCCAATATAGGAATATTGTGCAATGATCTGGGACCCTGTTTACGGTCTGCATTCTCAACGGATAGAAATCGTGCAAAATAAACTATTTCGTACTATTGATTACAGATTGACTGGCTATTATCCTTATGATATGCATACAAGGGAACTCAGAGAGAAATATAGTTTAATGTCTCCTAAAAAAAGAAGAAGCTGGTCCTGCCTCTTGTTTTATTATAAAGTTTTAAATAATACTATTGATTGCCCTATTTTACTTTCTGGCCTGGAATTCCACATACCTGTCAATAATACCCGGAAAAAAACTCTTTTTCACAATACTACTGTTAAACACAACTACATTAAATGCTATTCTATCTATAAATTTGTTGATCTATATAATACCTATTGTTCTGATATTGATATATTTAACTTGACTCCTGCCTGTTTTAAAAAAAGCCTGTCTCAATGCGCTTGACATGTTTACTACTTAGTATTCTTGTATCCTATGTTCTGTACTTTATAATTTCTTGTGTGGCTACTGTAACTGGATTTCATCTGTAGTTGCCACGTAAATTGAATAAAATAAAATAAATATAATAAAATAAAAATAAAAGCGTCTACTCAATCCCCATTCACTTTATCGTTCTGGAGTAGAAAAACAACCCCTTTTTTCTCCCTCCAATAATAAAATAAAATAAATAAAATAGGAATTAAGTAAAGACATCTAGACACTAAGAACTTAAAGAAGTGTTCCTTCTAATGCGTTACTGCAATAGGGAGAAATGAATTATTAATCTAGAAACTGAATCTCACATTGAACATTTTTGTCGTTTACTGTTTTTATCTATACCTTGTATAGTTTAGAAGGTATTCCGAGTAAGGCGAAGCGAAAACTCGCTCGAACGAAAACTTTTTTTTTCAAAACAAATTAATTCGAAATATTAAAGTTATTTTTGTATATTCATAAATAGTTCTTTATATTCCTAAATAGTTCATTTTCAACAGAAAAAGTATGAATTATTTATACATTTTATGTATGAGATTCGGTGATATAAGCGTTCAAAGTATTTATAATTTTCGTAACGCTTCGATTTCAGCCGAACACTTCGACTATATTCTATGTAAATCCACTTTTACTGCAATCAAGAATCAAAATGAAAAAAAAACTTCTTTTTTATTAGCCATCGTTCCAAAGTTACTATTTTAATTTTTTTCAAAATTTTATAAAAGTTTCTTCAATCAAAATGGCAACAACTTAGTGACGCCGATGTATCGGATGCATTGGGCTGATATTTACGTGCATATATAGTCAACTCCTCTATAACGCGATTAATTCGTACCGCGTTATAGGGAAACCACGTTTTATGAAAACCGCGTTATATAGAAATCACGTTTTATGAAAACCGCGTTATAAGAAACTCAGATTAGTGCAAATCAGATTAATTCGTACCGTGTTATATGGAAGCCGCATACCGTGTTGTATGGAAACCGCGTTATAAGAAACCCAGAATTAGTACAAAACAGAACAATTCGTATCGCGTTATAATCCCATTAAGTGAAACTCAGAGCATATAAATTAGGCTGATTCGTTCTACGTTATATAAAATTGCATTTTTGGAGCACCATGTTATGATGAATGTGGTTATGAAATATAAGTTTATAAAAACAAAAGGCAATAAATATATGTTTATATATTTAGAATCATTTTTATTGAGTTTAAGACATCATATAAGAAAATTAAAAAAACAATGGGAAATATAAACTTAATCACATTTTTCCAACAAAAATCATATTAACATTCATCATTGCTGTTAAATACTAGTGGCCCAATTCTTTTCCTTTCAATGTCCTTTTCACTTTGCTTATCTTCATTTTCGTTTTCAAATGTAATTTTATTTTGTAACTCTACCAAAATCTCTCTATAAGGAGCTAATCAATTTTGTAATTCTCTTTTAATCTTTGCACTTCGTACTGATAAAGGATCATTTTCGATAAAGTAATTTTCTAATTGCTTACTCAAATACAGTCCCCTTTTCAGATCATATAAATTGAAATTTACAACCCATTCTTTATCCATATTTTCGTCTACCAATGCATTTGAGGTGAATGTATTAATTATTTTACTGGGGATTTTTCTGATAACTCAAATTGAAAAATCTGATGTGGGGAGCACATGACTTTCCTTATATAATGCAATGAATTTACTACTTTTACAGTAAAAAAAAATGATTATTCTTATAGTAAATGTTTATATCCTTTACAAGATATTGAAATTTCGTCAATGAGTCGTCATTTTCAATTATTTAGCTTCATTTTTATCCATTTGGCAAGTTTTTCGTTAATTTAGCAACAGTTAAAAAGTCGCCAAGTTGGCGACATTCTACCAAATTCGTCAAGTTGCCGACATTCCACCAAATTCGTTAAGTTGGCGACATTCCACCAAATTCATCAAGTTGGCGACATTCCACCAAATTCGTCGCTAAAATCTCGCCAAGTGTTATGGAGTAGATACTTATAGTAGATACTTATAATCTTTCCAAGATACTGAATTTTCTTCTAGCTTCATTTTTATCCATTTGGCGAGATTTTTGTTAATTTGGCAACATTTAAAAAACTCGCCAAGTTAGCGACATTCCGCCAAATTCGTCGCCAAAATCTCGCCAAGCGTTACGGACGGAGAAATAAGTTATTCTTGCAGCAGATAAATGATTATTGACGTTCAAATACAAAAGTATTACTCAAAGTATCTTTTCTCGTGAATGGAACGAGTTAAATCCACGAGAATGATATCACCCAATTTATCGCATGATATTACATATAAAAAGTGAACATGTTTCTCAATAAGTAATTTTTTTTTATTTTATATGATTTTTTGATAATTTTTTTGAAAAATGTGCAATATCTCGAGAACGGTTCATACTAGCGTTCTAAAATTTATGTCAATCGTTTTCTAATGAAAAGTCACATAAGAAATGTTTATTATATTGGAGGTTTTGATTTTTTGATGATTGTTTCAAAATTTCACTCGAAAATTTAGGGGGGTTCTGAACATTCGATTGCGTATGAAAACAATAGACTTCCAGTATTCACGGATTCTAATTTTTGTACCACATTTCGTTAGATTAGGTCCATTCGTTCGTCAATTATCGTCTCCACAGACTCACTGACACACACACACACACACATACTTTCACACACACACACATACTTTCACACACACACACATACTTTCACACACACACACACAGAGACAGACATCACCTCAAAAATGTTCGATCCGTGATCAGGGATGCTTGAAACATGCTCTTCCGTCGAAAACTCGAATTCGAATTATCAACCCCGTCACAATACTTTCCTTATATATTATTGTATATAAGGAAAGTAAAAATGGTGATGTACGTGGTTCAAAAAACAGGGGAATTCTCCATTAATGTCAACCATAAAAATCTGATGTGGGCAGCACATGACTTTCCCTGCAGACGTTTATATTCACGTTCTCTTGATTTATTTTTAAATTTATTTCACTTTTAATTCAATTTTCGTTCTCATTCGGTAACCGGACTTATTATTAAAGGTGGCGTAGAGAAAATACGAAAAACTAAAATATCTCGAGAACGGCTTGTCCTAGTGTAATGGGGTTGATCTTTTTCTTTTTGTCGTTAAAAATTACGTATTAAACTAGCATTTAATGGATATATTTTAGTATATCTAGTTCATTAGTTTAGATTTTGACGATTTTTGCGGGCCATTTTGCAAAATAAAGGCAGGTTATTTTTTTTCGAATCGTACCAAAATCTAATCAGCACCAGGGTAACCCACAAGTGACTCATCTACCAAATTTTGTGAAATTCGGTTAATTAGTTTTTCAGTTACAGTGGATACAAGCTTTTGCGGGCCATTTCGCAAAAAAAAGTGGGTTCTTTTATCCCGAATCGTACCCAAAACTAATCAGCACCAGAGTCGCCCACAAGTGACTTACCTACCAAATTTTATGAAATTCGATCGATTACTTTTTTAGTTAGAGTGGATACAAAATCTGCACAGACAGACACACAGACACACACACAGACGTCACGCTAAAAATGTTTTTTTCGTATTCTACAGGTCTCGAAACGTGTAGATCCGTCGAAAACTCGAGTTGTGATTTTCGGCATGATTCCAATACTTTCCCTATACATTACCATGTATTGCAGGGAAAGTAAAAATGTAATAGAAAAATTCATGCTATAGGGAGATTTCTTAATCTAATTGAGCTGTATTATAGAGAAACCGCTTTATAAGACTACCGCGTTTTATGAGAAGGCTGTCGCGTTATGAGAAGGCTGTCGTAATTTTTGCTCTGCGTTATATATGGAAACCGCGTTATAGGAGGGTTGACTGTATACTCTTCTTATACCATTTACTATCAGAGACTGGTTAACAGTATCTCTGGCCCTAAGTGAATTTATAGACCTCCTCGGCGCAAATAACTACGCATAACTAAATATATGATGTAACTTGCAATAGTTTTTAACACTTTACAACATAGTTGAAAAGTGTTTATGACTTTGTTCATTCATTCTGTCTGTCTGTCTGTCCGAAAGCACGATAACTGCCGTAAAAATGAATTTATCAAAATGAAATTTTAGTATGTTTTTCAGACATTATGTGGGACCTATGGGAATATAAATGAATAATATTACCCAAATAGTTTTGGATTGAACCCGGGTTGATAAAATGAAATAAATTCAACACTATGGGATCTAATTTTTCAAACAATTTTTAAACGAATTTAAAATTCACAAATTGCTTCGAAAATAGAATAGAATAATATGGGATAATTTAATTTTAGAAAATATTCAAATTATCCCATAAAATATATAAAAAAAAATTTCAGTAAAATATGTTAAGTGGTTTTTAAATAAAAATTATTTAATGTAGGGTGAAAAACAAATTCAATTAAATTCTGACTCTTACTATATCCTCCAGAAGGAAAAAACAGATATATTATATAATAAATATCTTTCCAAGAGTTGAATTATTTATATGTAGGAGAGGTTTCACATTTTAAAATAAATATGGTAGATAACAATTTTTCAAATTTTTAAATAAAATAAATTATTATAGTATTGTGATGAATGAAACGATTGGAAAAATGTTTATGAATGAAATGCTGCTATTAAAAAGGGGCTATTTATATTTCGATGACGTCATTTGAATAAAGTTCATTTGTTTTCGATGAAGTTTTCAAATATAATAAATGATTGTATATGATGATTTTAAAAATATTACCGAGGAATATATCGCATTTTAGAGATGTTTAAACCAGGCAATTAATATTTCAATGCCGTCATTTGAATGAAGTTCAGTTTCTTCGATGAAGTTTTCAAATATAATAAATTAATGTAGTATTGTGATAATTTTAAAAATATTACTGAGGAATGTATGGCATTTCAGAGATGTTTATATAAAATTGCATTGAAGTTGGAAAGTGTTTCATAACCAATGCTTTAGGCATGATTGGTCTTTCTTGTTGTTTTATTAATCTTTTTATTATATTTTCAGATTGCATGCACTAAATAACAACAGGATAAGCACGTCGCAGAATCAGATCAGAGAACTTCTTGAGTTTTTCTATGCAAACAAAGCCTCTTATTGCTTCATCAAAACAAACATTTTGGGTACTGCATTTAAGCGAATTTGTCGGGATCAAGAATTTTTACTTTTCCTGCAATACATGGTAATGTATAGGGAAAGTATTTGAATAATGCCGAAAATCGCAACTCGAGTTTTCGACGGATCTACGAGTTTCGGGACCACGATAAAACCATTCTTAGCGTGACGTCTGTGTGTGTATGTCTGTCTGTCTGTGCAAATTTCGTATCCACTCTAACTAAGAAACTAATGGACCGAATTTCATAGAATTTGGTAGGTAAGTCACTTGTGGCCGAATCTGGTGCTGATTAGTTTTGGGTACGATTCGGGATAAAAGAAACCGCCTGTTTTTGCGAAATGGCCCGCAAAAGCCTGCATCCACTCTAGCTGAAAAACTAATGGGCTGAATTTCACAAAATTCAGTAGATAAGTCGCTTGGGGGTCACCCTGGTGCTGATTAGAATTTAGTACGATTCGAAAAATAATAACCTGCCTTTTTACCCAAAATGGCTCGCAAAAATCGTCAAAATTTAAAATAAAAAAATACGTATGCTCAAATACATACATTAAATGATTGTTTTGTACGCAATTTTTAACGCAGAAAAGAATAAGATCAACCCCATTGCACTAGGACTAGCCGTTCTCGAGATATTTTAGTGTTTTTGTATTTGCTCTACGCCAACTTTGAAAATAAGTCCAGTTACCAAATGAGAACGAAAATTGAATTAAAAGTGAATTAAATTTAACTAAAATAATGAAAACGTGGATATAAGTCTGCAGGGAATGTCATGTGCTGCCCACATCAGATTTTTTTAAATGTATTTAAAGTATACACTATTGCTGGCAATATTTTAACTTTTTATAATTTTTTTTGTTTTTTGTAAGACAGTGTTAGTATTTTATTTTACTTTCTTTTCTTTTCACCCCCCCCCCCCTGGTTTTTTGGGCCCTACGCATACCTAGTTAACCTAATATTTATATTTAAACCGCCCTGTTTACAATCATAGCACAATTCGAATTATCATGTTCTTGCATAGAAAGTACTGTCATCACTGTTCTAAGAAGGATCTTGTTTCTCAATAGAAAATAATGCTATAAAAATCTAAAATTTCCCATAGTTAGATTTCTGATAATGCAAATTACAAAAATTTCTATCTAATTCTACCTTTTACATAATGTTCATGATTATAGCCATAGCGCAATTCGAACAATCGTGTTCTCGTATAGAAAGAATATGCTATCATTACTGTTTTAAGAATTGTCTTGTTTCTCTATAGAAAAAAATCTGATGTGGGCAGCACATGACCTTCCTTATATAATGCAATGAATTTACTACTTTTTCAGTTAAAAAAATCTGATGTGGGCAACACATGACTTTCCTTATATAATGCAATGAATTTACTATTTTTGCAGTTAAAAAAAATGTTATTCTTATAGTAGATACTTATATTCTTTCCAAGATATTGAATTTTCATCAGTCAGTCGTCATTTTCATTGATTTAGCGTCATTTTTATCAATCTGGCGAGATTTTTGTTAATTTGTCAACAATTCAAAATGTCGCAAAGTTGGCGACATTCCACCAAATTTGTCGCCAAAATCTCGCCAAGCGTTGTGGACGGAGAAATAAGTTATTCTTACAGCAGATAAAGACTATTGGCGTTCAAATACAGAAGTATTGCTCAAAGTATCTTTTATCATGAATGGAACGAGCTAGATCCACGAGAATGATGCCACCAAATTTATCGCATGGTTTTACATATGAAAAGTGAACATGTTTCTCAATAGGAAATATTTTTTTTTTTATATGACTTTTTGATAATTTTTTTGAAAAATTTGCAATATCTCGGGAACGATTCATGTTAGCGTTCTAAAATTTATGCTAATAGTTTTCTAATGAAAAATTACATAAGAAATGGCTATTTGCGTAACTTTATTAGCGGTTTTGATTTTTTGATGATTTTTTCAAAATTTTATTCGAAAATTTAGGTTGATTCTGAACATTCGATTGCGTATAAAAACAATAGGCTTCCAGTGTTTATGAATTGTGATTTTTGTATCAAATTTCATTCGAATCGGTCCATTCGTTCGTCAGTTATCGTCTCCACAGAGTCACTGACACACACACATACACACACACACACACACACACAGACATCACCTCAAAAATGTTTGATTCGTGATCAGGGATGCTTGAAACGTGCTCTCCCGTCGAAAACTCGAATTCGAATTTTCGACCCTGTCACAATACTTTTCTTATACATTATGTATATAAGGAAAGTAATAACGCTTCAAAAATCCGAAATTTTCATTACTTCAATTTCTAATAATGCGAATTACAAAACATTCTATATAGTTCTACTTTTTACATAATGCCCATGTTTATAGCTATAGCGCAATTCGAACTATCGTGTTCTCGTATAGTATATGCTATTATTACGGTTCTAAGCATGGTCTTATTTCTCAACAGAAAATAACGCTATAAAAATCTAAAATTTCCAATAATCCGACTGCTGATAATGCGAATTTTACCTTGTACATAATGTATCTACACATAAAATTTCACAGCGTGCATTCCTTCTTAAATTATCGTGTCTAACAGATATGGCTTTTCTGTGAGTGCTAATAAAGGAAAGGAATTCAATTCCCAGTTCCGTTCGATTGTGAAATTTTAAGTGAAATGAAGTTTAATGTTCTTCTAACAAACGAAATTAGTGAATTAATTCTAACATATGACGTCATTAGTATTAAATAGTAACATGTTTCCTTGGCGATATTTTAAGTAGCACGAAATTGGTAAATTAATGTTGGCTGCATCAGTGTACTAAATAACATCAGTTTACTAAACCCCAGCATCATTCAAAGATATCATAGATTGTTTCGCAATTATATTTTAGATAATTTTAACACAAATTTCTCAAATAAAAGCAATTTTACTTACGTGTTACTCAAAATCCAAAGTTGTAACTATTTCACGGAAGATTAAGATACAAATATACAGTAAGATATCTCAATCAGCAGACGATACCCGAGGTGCTTCTTTTGGATCATATTGAGTGAAAGAGAAAAAGTGCAGAAACACACTAATAGATGGCGCACGTGTTGCACGTAATCTCTTCTTTCGGGGAAATCTGAGAATCCATTTCGCTCCGAGATGAAAATATCTTTCAGGATCTTAGTTTTTTAATTTTGGTATTTTAAGTAGAATAATAGTTATGTGTTTCAGAATTATGAGCATCAGTAGATACTTTTGTTTTAATTAATTATTTATTTATTTATTTTTTGTCGTTTTAACAAGTTGTAAAGTGTTTATGACTTTGTTCATTCTGCCTGTCTGTCCGTCCGTTCGCTCGATAACTGCCGTAAAAATGACTTTATCGAAATGAAATTTTAGTATCTTGTTGAAACGGTCTGTGGGACATGTAGGAATGAAACTGAATAATATCACCCAATTAGTTTCGAATTTAATCCGAGTTGAAAAAATGAAATGCATTGAACTCTATGGGGCATACTTTTTCAAACATTTTTTAAGCAGAGTTAAAATTCCTAAATTGCTTCGAAATTTTTAGGAAATATTTAAATTATCATGTAAAATGTGTAAAAAAATTTCAGCAATGGGTAGTTTTTTAAATAAAAATTGAAATAATAATTACCATATTATATGAAGAGATCACGTGACTCATTTCAAAATAAAATATGGCAGCTGTTTTTTCCCTTGTGTAAAAATCGTGATCCCCTAACTTGAAATGTATGGGGTTTTTTTTTTCTTGGTTTTTTTTTTTCAAGTTAATGGGTATTGAGCATATAACTTCAGCAACCTACTTTTATTTTCATTTATTTATTTTCATAGAACGTGATGTTTAAGGACCGTTTAAATTTACATTTAGTGTTGCATCCGTCTTAAAATCGCTTTATTTTTGCATATTATCTCTGTATCTAAATTCTGTGCCAACAATTACAATATTTTTTATTTTAAATGATCACTAAACTAATTCCTACAGCGAAACCTAATTTTTATAGCATGCAGAATGTAAACAAATCAAGCGATTGTAAGTTGGGTTGTATAAGAATTGAATTTTTTTCACTCAAAATTATTTAGCTCTGGAGTCTGGAATATACTCGTATGTGATATGAATGAAATATTCATTCATTTTACGTAGAGAAACAGACGATTTATATTTCGATGAAGTTTTACGTTTTCATGTGTAATAAATTGCTGTAGTTCTGTGAGAACTCAAAAAATATTACCTGCTGAATGTATCGAATTTTAGATGTTTAAATATAATTGCATTTCAGTTGGAAAGTGTTTTATAATGAATGCTTTATGCATGATTGATCTTTCTTGTTTGTATAGGTAGTGTACATATAGCTATGTGTTTCAGAATTATACGAATCAATATAGATCAGAATGTTTTACAGCGAACCAGAGATTGTTAAGCGAATCAGCGTGTTTCGCTTAAAATGTAATCAATATCAGTGTCTCTATATAAGTAAATATATGATACTGTGAGTAAGTACTGCTGTGTATCACTTCTTGCATACTCAGTTTGCTTATTTTCCTTTAATGTGCCACTGACTAAAAAGAGATTTTTAATGTATCAAGTGTTACACATCATCAAATTTTGTTGTAAATTTTTCTTTATTCGCGGGTTTTAACATACAACAAGTGTATTATTACTTTCCTTATATACATAATGTATAAGGAAAGTATTGTGACGGGGTCGAAAATTCGAATTGGAGTTTTTGACGGGAGAGTACGTTTCAAGCATCCCTGATCACGAATCAAACATTTTTGAAGTGATGTCTGTGTGTGTGTGTGTGTGTGTGAAAGTATGTGTGTGTGTGTGTGTGTCAGTGAGTCTGTGGAGACGATAACTAACGAACGCATGGACCGATTCAAACCAAATTTGGTACAAAAATCACAATCCATAAACACTGGAAGCCTATTGCTTTTATACGCAATCGAATGTCCAGAACCCCCCTAAATTTGCGAATGAAATTTTGAAAAAATCGTCAAAAAATCAAAACCACTAATAAAGTTACGCAAATAGACATTTCTTATGTAATTTTTCATTAGAAAATGATTGACATAAATTTTAGAACGCTAACATGATCCGTTCTCGAGATATTGTACATTTTTCAAAAACATTATTAAAAACTCATATAAAATTTAAAAAAATATTTCCTATTGAGAAACATGTTCACTTTTCATATGTAATACCATGCGATAAATTGGATGACATCATTCTCGTGGATCTAGCTCGTTCCGTTCATGAAAAAAGATACTTTGAGTAATACTTTTGTATTTGAACGCCAATAGTCATTTATCTGCTGTAAGAAAAACTTATTTCTTTGTCCATAACGCTTGGCGAGATTTTGGCGGAATGTCGCCAACTTGGCGACTTTTTGAAATATTGCCAAATTAACGAAAATCTCGCCAAATGGGTAAAAATGACGCTAAATCAATGAAAATGACGACTAATTGTGGAAAATTCAATATCTTGGAAAGAATATAAGTATCTACTATAAGAAAAATCTATTTATTTTACTGTAAAAGTAGTAAATTCATTACATTATATAAGGAAAGTCATGTGCTGCCCACATCAGATTTTTTTTTTTTAGCTACTATGATTCCATAGTATTTTTATGTCAAAGAGGCAGATATTTTAGTCATATATATAATTGTGTTTTTAAAGTACTTTGGTTCTTTTTTATTAATCCCATGGCTAACATATTTTTAATGCTAATATCAAATTTATAGAATGAGGAATGACCTTTCTGTGATTGTGGCATTATTATATGTGATCTGTTGTATTAAATTATGACAACAGATGACAGCACCAAAAATATTTTGGATTAAAATGAAAAATATATTCTATATTTTATTGAGTGTGAAATTTAGTTTTAATATAATCTAAGCATTGCATTTTATTTTTCAGAAAATACTTCGCAACTGTTTGAGCAGAATTTTGGCGAAAAATGTGTTCTGCGAAAGTTAACAAAGCGCGGATAGGGCAGAAGATTTACTGACGCTCACCCTTAAGGGTGAAATTACCTTTCCGTAATTGTGGCATTATTATATATGATCTGTTGTTGTATTTAATTCTGTATTAGAAGGAATAGATATTTAAAATTGTTCATTAAAAATAAAAATAATCGGTATGAATTAAATTACGACAACAGATACGGATAAGGCAGAAGATTTACTGACGCTCACCCTTAAATGTTTGATTTAGCTTTCGTTATATATCCTATTAAAGTTTGTACAGAGTTTTGAATCACCCTGTATAGATACGTATAGCTATATGCGAATAATACAGATATATATTGAGTAAAAACCTTAGCAGGTATGTGTGTGTGTGTGGGGGGGGGGGGAATCTCAGATATTGCAGTACATTTACTGCAATCTTTTTACCAATATTTTTTCGCTACCCTACGTTCTATTACTTAATATAAATTTCCATATTACCACAGCTGAGCAAAAGAAAATTAAATAAAATCTAGACAATACCAAACACTTTGCATGTGGAATTATTCCGTTCTTGTAGACTGTGGTGAGATAATTATAGAGAAGACCATTCTCGAGAGTTCCGAAACAAGGTCGGCAGAAAAATCGTCTGCGCGCCTTGCATCTGCAACTCAACTCGGAATTTCCGAGAAAGCGACCAGAGGAAAGTTTACTCACCTTCGTATTGCGGTCACCTTCATCACACGGCACACTTCTAGGCTTGTCCGGTCGGAAAGACCATGCGGATCAAAAATGGCCGTTGCATAGGATGTTTCAGACCAGTGACGTAACCAGACTTTTAACGACCTGGCGCAAATAATATCAAGGCGCTTAGTCAAACGGGGTGGAACAGCCTAGTGGTTAGCGAGCGGGAATTGCACTCGAATGACCCGAGTTCGATTCCCTGCTACGCCCAAACTGTCCCTGTGTTCACGCGGAATACGGGCATGTTAAATATGGGGTTCCGTAAGTCCTTCCGAGAGATTTGTGGTAGAGGAAAGGGGGTACAGATGCTGTCCCCGAGTTTCGGTCTGAATTGGGTGGCATTTCCCGGCCGTCCGAATATATACCTTATAACTTCAGGTTGGTCGAACGGTCTGAGACGAAAAAGAAGAAGAAGGTGCTTATTTCTATAATATATAGTCTTTGGTCCTTGAACGAAATATATAATCAATTCAAAAGGCGCTCCATTCTCGTTCGGCGCTTTGGAGCGACCGCTCCGCCCCGCTCCATGAGGGTATACGTCTAAAGTTCCTACAAGTTGACTTATCAGGCATGTTGATGTCCAGTAGGGTTGCTGCAAATATATGAGTTAATTTGTTACCATACGAGTATGTTCCTATACTTGATATCCAATGATCCCGCTGACTATTTATAAACCATTTTTTTTATTCCCTCTTCGCTTCTGGGAAAGCGAAATAATCTAAAACATTTTCTAAAATGATTAAAGCAGCTCGGTGCAGTGAAAATACAAACAGCGCTAACGCTATGGATTATACTTCCGGATTCAGTGGGCTTCAATATGCATGACGAGTCAGCTCGTATATATAGAAGCCGAATATTATATACGCCAATGCTTCAGACACGTCAAATGCCAGTGCTGTTATATCTTGACTTGGTGAAATGTCAGTGATGAAATGATTTGATGAAACGTTAGATTTGGTGAAATGTTTGAAATGTCAGTGCTGTTATATCTGGCACATAGCACACCAAAATGGGGAATAGATGCAGAGGTCCGTTTTCGAACGAAGGGCCACACTGTATTTCTTTCAGGACTTTTTGAGTGGATGGGAAGTGAATGAAATTTTAGGAAGGGCAAGTTTTCTATTTGTCCTATATAAATATATCCAAATGCTGTGTCACATATATAAAAACTAGGTTAACATAAAATGTCTCCGGGGGGGGGGGGGGGGGGAGAGTATGCCTGAAAGAAACACTGAGGCCACATTAGGATATTGAAAGTGCTAGGCAGGTTGAATCATACATAAAACTTATAAAGCTTATATATAACTTAGAAATATAAGTTTATCAGATTTTTCGTATTCGTTATAGAAATAATTTTTTAAATTATAAATTAAAAAAAATATACTAAAAAATATTTTTGTCAAAGCGTCCGCGGGCCGGATATACCCCTTACGCGGGCCGTAGTTTGGTGACTCCTGGAATAGTGCATAGAATACCAAATATTTAGTCGGCGGAAGCGAATTTTCTCTTGAGGATGTTTGGTTCTAAGCATTATTTTCTCCTTTAATTAAACTGGAAACTTGGTATTATCACTGCTTCAGGAGTTATCCCCTCTCTATATAAGAATAATTGCCCCGAGAATCTTACATTTCGAATGATTACTGTTCTAATGTTGTAAGTTATTAAAAATTCTATACATGATTCTCAAGAAAGTCCTTGAACATCCCAATAATTTTGTAGGAAAGGCCCATGAGTGTACTACACGTTAGGTCAATCTACCATAAAGTGACCATGCTCGATCGAATAAAAGTGATTACAGCGAATAATTTAAAAAGCATTACAAACTCAGCAACTAATCGATATAGACAAAAAAAATTTTAAAATTATAAAAATTGTAGAGCATTGTCAAATGATTAGAAATCGACTGTCAAACTGTTGCAGAAGGACTTTATTTGACACAATAGCAGTGGCGTAGCGTTCATAGAGGCTCAAATGCTGAGCCTCCCCTGTTTTAAATCTAATTTAAATAATTATTTAAACATAATTTTTTTTATTATATTTTTAAAAATAACTTTGCGAATATATATCTATTTTTTAGAAAATTGTTTTCACTTTATTTGCTTAAAGTGTCGCGTTTTAAAGTATTTTTTCCCATTAAAACGCACATCTTAATGCTTTGAAGGCTGAAATCATACAGCCTTCGCGGTATATTGGAAGAAACATTAAATTAAAACCTCCCAACTGTTAAACACTTCCTCGCTGATAAGCTTGCAACGAAGCTAGCCTACAGAAAGTTATGACTATTGCTTTTCCCATTTTCAACCCTTTGTGAACGGTCTAACTTGAGACAGTGATTGGATGTGGGCGTGACGTTTTATCAATGACGAGTAGGTGATGGAAGAGAGTAAGGTTCCAGGGCCCCCCATCCCTCAAATTTTAGTTTTATAAAAACTAAAATTTCCGGATAAAAATACAAACCAGGTCAGTCTTTGAGGCCGTTCCGTTCCATATCAGAGGGAGTTTGTGGAGGTAGAACAGTCCAGTGGTTAGTGAGCGAGGATTGCACTCGGACGGCCAGAGATTCCCGGCATAGATGTCATTCACACTAAAATATTGTCCATCAATAATTCACATTGAAAAGGTAAAATGTATTATGTAGAGAAAGTCGTGTACTGCCCACATCAGATTTTTTTTTTTAAATTTACTAACAAATTATGGAACGTATGTGGTAAAGCTTATTATTTACTATCTTCAAGGATTGCCCTCGGAAGACCGGAGTTCGATTCCTGGCTCTGATCAAACTGTCTCCGTGGAGTACGGACACGTTAAATATGTGGGTCCGTAAGTCCTTCGGAAAGGTTGGTGGTAGGAGAAGGAGGGTACCGTCCCTGTGGATGCCTCCCCCACTAGGTTCCGGTCTAAATTGGGTCGCACTGCCCGTCCGTCCAAACAGATGGATAATATTACACGTTCGCGTAGGTCGGACGGTCTGGGTCAAAGAAGAAGAAGGGGGAGTTTGAAACAGGTGAGAATTTGAAAAAAAAAGGCGCGAAATTGGACGAAAAGTAAAAACTTCGTTCAAAATCCGTTCATCCTAACTCTATATGACTCAAAATGGCGACGGAGCCACCTTGCACTTCGCAATCTTTGATATCCGCCATTTAAATGTGTTCTATATTGCACGGTGAGTCCGGAACGATGCTTGAAGGCAAAAGAAGAAGAGAAGCACTGACGTGTCACGTGACCCAGTTATGGAAGAAAAATGACGAAAACTCGCACTTCTCTTGCTATCCTGCAAGATCCTCGAAGTTGCGCTCTTAGGCGAATTGGACGTCTTTACAATATGAAATTTTTTAACAAGAATTCTTCGTCTGAGAGGGGGGGGGGGTATTGGACACCATTACAATATGAAATTTTATAATAAGAATTCTTCGTCTGAGAGAGGGGGGGAGGGTATTGGACGCCATTACAATATGAAGTTTTATAACAAGAATTCTTCGTCTGAGAGAGGGGGGGAGGTATTGGACGCCATTAGAATATGAAATTTTATAAATACAAGAGTTTTTCGTCAGAGAAGGGGGGGGGGGGGGAGAGCGAGCATAAAACCAAATTAGGAATGGTATCAATAAATTTCGAAGACCCAAAACAGCCTCCTTCAGGTTTAATAGACAGAGCAACCAAACCAACAAAGGCAAACAGGCGCCTGTCAATAAATAGTTGCATCACATGACTCAGGAAGGAAATCGTTGTTACGAAACATAGAAAAGGTGAAAAAATCAGGAAGAAGGGAAGGAACGGCAGAAAGATTCAAAACACTTTCTCAGTGCAGTGAGTAAGAACGCGCACCTATGTGCTCTATCAAAATAAATAAATAAAAAAAAATGTATATTGCTCACGTTACATGCGCATTGCACATTAACTTAAAAAAAAAAAAAACTTAAAATTTTTATGAGGACTTTGAAATCTCGAAATATATAATTAAAATAAGTGCTAGGGGAAGTAAGATGTTTCGAAACCTAAATGAGCAATCTTCATAAAAAAATATATATATATTCGTTTAAATTATTGTATAACACAGTGTATAAAAGACCGCGAAATTTAAGAAAATAACAAAAAAATAAAATAAAATAAATAAATAAAGGAATAACCGTTTTCAGAAAGTTACACAAGATACGTCATCATATAAATCCAAATAACATTCAAGTACCATAAAAATAACGATGAATAAAAGAGGGAGCGAAAGAAGAGTCGTGATATATCGAGTTGAAAGATAAGTGGCCTAAAATGGCGGCCACAATAGGTTAGCATCTCACTTTCATTCTAATAACACGTTTCTACCTAATAATGCATTCTGTTCGGTAATCCTGTTTGACGTCGTCGTTTCGAAAGAGCATTGCTTGGAAGAAAACAAACACAACAAGTCCTCTCGTCGAGGAAGGAAAAATATCTGTGGGATAATTCAATGGGGCAGAGTTCGCAGTAGCGTTGATAGAATTATTATTATTATTATTATTTTAATTTGAGCGGGGGGGGGGGGGGATAACCAAATATTTTTCTTGTCACTTCTTTAAATGTAACTTCTTCGAACTTCAATGGTTTGGTGGGGAGAGGGATTTTTGACACATATATATACAGTGTTTCTTTCAGGATTTTTTGGCCTGGGGGGTGGGCAGGGGGGACGAATGAATCTTTAGGAGGGCAATTTTTCTATTTGCCCTATATAAATATATCTAAATTCTGGTCATACAAATAGAAGCTAGGTTAACATAAAATGTCTCGAATGTGTGTGTGTGGGGGGGGGGGGGGGGGAGGGGGGATTAACTTTCTCCGAGGGGGGCTTCTCTCCCCCCTCGGATATATGCCTGAAAGAGACACTGCATACCCTTTGGCGACGCCACTGAGAGTTTAGAACCTGTGAATCTGAAGCATTTCTATAGAAAGTTAAAAACAGTAGCTCTATATATTATTTTTTACTAGTATTCAAATATTTAAGCCTATTGTCTGTATTTTGGTCTTTCTAATTGATTGTTTCTACTGTAAAAATTGTTTTTGGCTTTATAATGCTTATTTTATTATTATTATTTTATGTTTTTTGCCTTACTGACTGAATAACGAATACTTTATTTAATTGTAAGATTTAAATTTTTAACAAATTTCTGCCGGGTGTCGAATTGCTACTCTAAATTTTGGGGTGTGAATCAGACGGCATGGGTAGTGTAAGTATAATTAAAGCCGTAGCCTTAAAAAGGGGGGGAAAGGGGTTTGGGGTAACCCCCAAACCCCTTTCCCCCTTTTTTTACCCCCCCCCCCCTTTCCCAGGAATTTTCGATCAACTTTACATTAAATTGTCAATTATTTTACTTTATAAGTTTTTTTTATAGTTATACTATCAAATAAAAAAAAGTTCTTGAATATTATGTTTTTTATCTTACTGAGACCCATGCTTCCCTAAGTAACTTAATCTAGGAAATTTTTAGTGTTGCATTTTACGAGTCAACTGAATGAAATAAGAAAAATCTCCCTCCCCTGAATTTTTTTTTCGCAAGGGGGGGGGGGGGGGGCTGCGATCCTGAATGTAGTATTAAATCCTTTGAGGGGAAAAAAAATTGCACTTTTAAATTTTTTATTTTGCAATAATATTTAGCATCAAAAATAATCGTCTGAATCAAGTATTTGCTCTGTTTAGTTCCGCTCCGTTGCAAAGTTTCAATCATTTTGGTCACCAAGGGTCAGTCTTCTGGAGTGGGCAGGAAAGATTTTTCGATCCCCCCCCCTTTATTTTGTACCATAGACATATTACGTCTATGATAGAGACACAAATGACACTAGACATATATTGCGTCTATGATTGAGACACAAATGACACTAGACATATATTGCGTCTATGATTGAGACACAAATGACACTAGACATATATTACGTCTAGACATCTTTTACGTCTGTTTAGTAGTACGTGCCGTAATATATATATATATATATATATATATATATATATATATATATATATATATATATATATAAATCCGATTCCGTTGGATTCTGTCTTGCAGTCGATCAATGGCATTGCCTGGGGGAGGGGGTTTCTCCTCCCAGGAACCCTATAGACATATATAGTACATAGACATATATAATCCTTTATGTCTATGAGGAACCCATTGGAACCCACTGGAGTTTGGGAAACATAATACAAGTTTCAGTCGCAGCGTAGGTGTATATGATACTCTTTAGCATTTTGTTTAGCTGTAAAAAAACTGATCAATATCTCTAAAAGAAATAAATCTATCATTTTCGTTATAACCGAAAGTTCGTTATATTGACATTCATTATAACGAAGTTCAGTCGCAAATGTATATAATATCTTTAGTATTTGGGTAGATGCATAAATAAATATATATTCCTAAAATAGATAAATCTACCATTTTCGTTATATCCGAGAGTTCGTTATATAAGGACATTTATTACAATGAGGTTCAATCGCAGATGTATATGATAATCTTTAGTATTTTGCATAGATGTAGGAAATAATGTATAACTCATGAACATTTCTAAAAGAGATAAATCCACCAATTTCGTCATAATCAATAATTCGTTATAGTGATATTCATTATAACGAAACTCAGTCGCAAGTGCATATAATATCTTTAGTATTTTATGTTGATGTAAAATTAATATATCGCTCATCTATATTACTAAAAGAGATAAATCTACTATTTTCGTTATAGCCGAGAGTTCGTTATAGTGGCATTCATTACAATGAGGTTCAGTCGCAGATATATATAATAATCTTTAGCATTTTGCGTATATGTAGAAAATAAAATATAACTCATAAATATTTCTAAAAGAGATAAATCCGTCAGTTTCGTTATAACTGATAATTCATTATAGTGACATTCATTATAATGAGGTTCCGTCGCAGGGGTATATAATAATATTTGGCATTTCGCGTAGATATGAAATACTGTATAACTCATAAATGTCCCTAAAAGAAACGAATTCGTTATAACCGAGTGCTCGTTATATTGATACTCATAAAACGCGGTTCAATCGCAGGAATATAAAAAATAATCTTCGGCACTGTGTGTTGATGTAAGAGCAATCTGCAACTCTTACATATCCACAAATGCGATGCAATGACCATTTTCGTTATATCCGATTTCGCTATAAACAAATATCTATTTTAAACAGTATACACTTCATTTCATAATTCTTTTACGATATCAATCATTCAAAGTACGACACCAGTTGTTTACCGAAACAAGTTTTCTTATATGAGAAAGCTGACACATCGTTTTTTCACTCTTAAAACACTCTACGTTATCTACCAGGTAATACTTAAACGTCATCTTATACGTAAAAGCCAACAACTCCAAAAGCCGTGACCCTCTTTTCTCCGGTGATTACACCACTGGAAGTCACACGTTTTCACGCTCATAGTAAAAAAAAAAACATCAAAGATAAAAAAAAAATAATTCATCAATGAAAAAATCTCCGGACCGGTTCTATTTGCTACCGCCGAGGGTAACGCCTTCCAGGAATTGCCGACGTCATCTTCGGAAATATGACTCCGCCCACATGTTCCGTTTTAGGAAATCCTCGGTTTCCGGTTGCTCTGAGTGGTGAGTCAGTGCGATGACTTCGTCCAATGGGAGGCAAGCCCGGAACTTGCGTGTTTTTAATTGCGATCTCCTGGTCAGTTGTGAAAATCGCGGCGAGTGGAGTAAAGTGTTTTTCTCAACGTCTTGAGAATTTATTCTTTAAACATGTTGCCGTTCGAAACGACAAATATTTTTGAACAACTACCTCGGTTTGTTTTTAAAATGCCCAGAGTGGTGCCAGACCAAGAAAGTAAATTTCAGTCGGATGAATTATTTAGGAGGTTATGTCGCGAAAGTGAGGTGAGTAATCTTAAGGCATTTATTTCCTTACACCTGTGTTTACATAGGGAGAGTGCGGTTTGATCGTAAGTACCTGTCAGCATTTGTTTTAATGTCAGGTGTTTCCTGAAAGAACCTTGTGCTATATAGTGATGTGTCTATGCAGTTTGTTTTTGCATGATACTTCAAAGACAGTGTATGGTATTTTTAATTTTATTTATTATTTGCGGTGAATTGGGGGGGGGGGGGGGGGGGTGTGACAAACCTAGCCCTTTTATGGGCCCCTCTTTAATGTTAACATCATTAAGACCTCTGAATATTACGATATTTATTGCTTAAAATGCCAATTGGAGTTCTCTAAAATTTAGAGGACAATTATCCATACAAGCCCTTTGATGTTTTTTTTGGATACTACATTATTATTGCTTCACACAGTGTTCCTTTCAGGCATACATCCGAGAGGGGCGCTTTTAGGCCCCCCCCCCAGACATTTTATGTTAACTTAGTTTCTATTTATGTATCAGCATTTAATTATATTTGTATAGGGTAAATAGAAAAATTCGCCCCCAGCCAAAAGGTCCTGAACACTGGCTTCACACAGGGCCGCCCATACAAATTGTGAGCCCCCCCCCCCTACAAACTATTAGCACGGGCTCCTCCCCAAATTTGAAACCATATGCATTTTTCATGTCCCCCCCCCCCTTCCCCTCTAAAAAAGGAAGCATCGGTGAGTCGCCCCTCACCCCACTCGAGTGGTGTCCATCCCCCTTATGGGCGGCCCTGCTTTACATTTTAAATGATTCGGGTGAAAGTGAGTGTAGATTTTAATGTAATTTCTCAGTAATTTGCAATGGTTGAATATTGGAAATTGTAACTGAAACAAGTTTTAATCATACTTCAAGATTTAGCTATACTATACTGTAAAAAATAAAGTACTTAAAAAGGAAAATTTTAACGTACTCGTTTTCATTTGAGTACAATGACACCATAAACGAGTAGGTTGTTGTTGTTGAAACCCAGACCGTCCGACCTACTAGAAAGGTGTAAGGTAACTGTTTGGACGGTCGGGAAGTGCCACCCAATTTAGACCGGAACCCAGTGGGGGAGGCATCCACAGGGACCGTACCCTCCTTCCCCTACCACCAACCTCTCGGAAGGACTTTCGGACAAACATGTTTAACGTGATCGTACTCCGCATGAACACGGCGGCAGTTTTGGCAGTGGCTGGATTCGAACCCGGGCCTACCGAGTGCAACTCCAGCGCGCTAACCAATGGGCTACCGCGCCCACCATAAACGAGTAGGTGACATACTGAACCTCACTTGCTTGAAAATAAGTACTTCAATATGCTTCAAATATGCTTAAAATTTAATCTCTCATATACTCAAAAACGAGTACATAGTATTTACAATTATGCTTAAAATTTATTCTCCCATACACTCATAAATGAGTACATAGTATTTTCAATTATGCTTAAAATTGATTCTCCCATATACTCATAAATGAGTACATAGTATTTAGAATTATGTTTAAAATTGATTCTCCCATATACTCATAAATGAGTACATAGTATTTACAATTATGCTTAAAAATGATTCTCCCATATACTCATAAATGAATACATAGTATTTACAATTATGCTTAAAATTAATTCTCCCAAATACTCATAAATGAGTACATAGTATTTACAATTATGTTTAAAATTGATTCTCACATATACTCATAAATGACTACATAGTATTTACAATTATGCTTAAAATTGATTCTCCTATATACTCATAAATGAGTACATGTGTGTACTTAGTAAATCACATATTTACTAAGTAATTACGAAATATTAAAACAATAAAATCATCAAAGCAGTTAAACCACGACTATCATGCCAAAAAACGAAATGAACGGCACTGGCTTAATTTGGAGGTTAATTAGACTAAATTCTTCATCAGGTCTGAGCATCTAACCCTAATTAACCCAAACAATTGCTTGTTTCAGATATGGCAATAGTAAGTTACTATAAATGCCATAACTCACTACAAGCATTAATAGAGGGGGAATTATTAAGAAATCAAGTATTAACCATGAGGCAGGAACTCTGTATACACGTGCTGACGAAAAATTATTTATTTCACACAATAAAAATATATTCATTTCCCCCCCCCCCCCTTTTAATTAATTTAAATTTTAAAACATATGTTCAGATCAAAAATACCTTTGTTTATGCTTTTCCAGAGTTTTGTTAAGTATTTAGTTTTTAAAAAGTTTTGTTTTACTTTTGAAATATTTTAAATTGATGAACACCTTTATTTACCTTTCATCAATTCGAATTTTAAAATGTTTTTATATTCTGTTGCAATTTTTGATTGTTTGTTTGCAATTCATTTTAAAGTAATTTTTAATGTCTGGGCCAGTGCAAAGCTCCCTTGTAAAAGCTTTTGAATAGAAAGTGCAACTTACAACTTTTCTATAATTGAGTGAACAAATTAAAATTCTTAAGGTTTTAACGTGACAGTTGCATTAAAACAAAATTATTACAAAATACAATATTTGTTTAACCAGTAAGCCAGATGTAAAGCGAAAATATTTGTTTATTTTTTATTAACTGTAATTAATAAATAAAAATAGTTAATAAATACCCTTGAAATATTTTAATCAAAAGTAATTATAATTATATTCTGATATGAAGCTGGAATAGAATAAATAACATAGACTCATTTCATATAATTACACTCCATTTTTATAAAATGAATATTTCTATAGAGAAAATGAAATTTTTTTTTAATTCAGCTTTTTTTAATTAACATTAAGAAATTAATCAAAAGTCTTCTTTAAAAAACTATGAAATGCGAAGCGAGCAAATTAATTAACGTTTGGGCCCCTTTTAGAAAACTTGTGATAATTCGCATGATAAAAATAATGTAGTCGCCCATTGATTTTTTCCAACATTCATATTCGATATCGTGTTATTTAATTTGATCATAATTAGCATCAGAATACAAAAACTTACTTTTTATAGCTTTTTTTTCTGAAGTTCTTCTTTTAACAATCTTTGTAAAAATTCCTGAATTATTAAGCTTGTAAAAGGTCTTTAGATGCTACTTCAATATACATTCATAACGTAGTTCAAATCATTATTTAACAGCATTGACTTTACTAAATTAGATTTATCTTGTTTTTCCATAGGATGTTATGAAAATCCTAAATTTCAATACATTAAGTTCTAATTTTAACACACTGTACCCATACATAAATTTTCATAGACTGATTTCATAGTCAAAGTCTTCTTGAGTTGTTGGGAAGAGTCCATAGTAAAGTCTGGTCCTACAGAAGTCCATGGTAAACGGAAGAGATGCAGCTTTTATTGGTCAAAAGACTCTAAACACATCGTGGTAGAAGTCCAACTTTGCCTACCCAATTTTGACAGAACCCAGTGGGAATGGCATCCTCATTCCATAAGGATCATATACCCCCTTCTAGGTCCGTAACCAGAGACGAAATTCAAGAGGGATTGGAGGGAAATTCAACGGGGCTCAAAAATCTTAAAGGAGGGTCTCATCAAAAACACAATTAATCATCAGCATTTATAAACCATAATAGTTACTATTATATATTTCAAGGCATATAAATTATTAACAAATAATTGCATATTTATATTTGTGGGCTAAGAACTAATTATTCCATATTTATCCATATAACTACTATACATCAGTATTAATATATAATAATTACAATTGATTTTAATGTAAGCATTAACTAGTAGTAAAGGTAGTGAAGCTGTTAATAATTTGCAGAAACATTCTGAAAGTTAATACAAATCAATGCTTAATATGAACTCTTACCTACTTATTAGATGATTTATGTAAATAAATAGATCATTAGTATCATCACAAATTCGGCTAAATTAAAAAATCTTTAAAACGAAGTAATTTTTAAAAAAAATCTCAAAGAAATTTTTTATGCAAAACCCTAATGACAATTTATAGGAAATTTCATATCACTACCTACTAAAAATGTAATATATTTTTATCAGGAGGGGTGGGGGGGGGGTGAATATATCTCTTAGGAGAACTTAACCCCCTCTGGTCCCTGCGCCATTCCTTACCTCTCGGAAGAACTTTCGGACATATAGATTTAACATATCCATACTCCGTAGACGCCCTCCGGGCCACTCAAACTGCTGCTGTAAACCCTTGAGTCAGCTAAGTGGTCTGGAACTTCAGTCGTGTGTTATGTTTTGGACAGCTCTGGGAATCGAACTCGAGTCTTCCAAATAAGATCTCTGTGCAGAGATGTTTCTAAAGGGGTACGGACACCACTACAGTGGATGGCCCAGGCTTCAGAAGGGTCCAGTATTTTCTTTTGAGGACTGGAGAAGACATGAAAAATTCACACACAAAAAGGATAAAATGTAGCGTTTCTTGAGTGATATGAAGAGACATCTTGGATAACAAATATTTATTAACAAACTTAAATACCTATCTTAGGTTACATAATGAATTAGAATTCACATCCTGCGGCAATACATAGCATATATCCACTACCATAATGCTTTACTCTCTTTCTCTGTCTGTGTCCCAGCCAATCTGCCATAACCATCCATTTCACACTCATTTATACTCACACTTTCTCCAGCTATGGTCCACAGTTACCACTTCACCTTAAAGTTAAGTCACAGTTAATTGAAGGAAAATTATTTCCCAACAAGCCCCCCCCCCCCCCCCCGTAATTTTACTTCTGTTAACAACTTTACAAATATAGATATACAAGTAGAACCATTACATTACATAACATTCAATGTCTGTTTAAATCTTAACACTTTATCTTTACTTACAGTTTTAGTTAATATATCTGCTAGATTGTCATTACTCAATACATAAATTAGTTGAAAATTTTGAGATTTTAAGTTCTCATTTACAAAACTTACTTTCCGAATAATGTGGTCTGATCTGCTTGAAGTTACTCCGCTTTCACAAATGAAAATCGATTATTTGTTATCACAATAAAGTTTTACATACACTTGAGTCTTAAGTTCGTCAAAAAATAATTGTAAAGAAATCCCTTTTTTCATACAGCTTACCAATGCAGATACTTCGGCATCACAAGTAAATAGAGATACAGTGTCCTGCGATTTAGAAGTCCAACTAATTAAATTTGGGCCAAATTTGTAAAGAAAACCTGTTGTTGACTTCTGATTTGGTTTCTTACATCTCCAATTAGCGTCTGCATATCCTGAAAGAGTAAAATCGCCTTTAACGTATACCAATTCCTGGTCTTTAGTTCCTTTCACATATCTAAGAATTCTCTTAACAGCAGTCATGTGTATAACTCTTGGATCCTTATTGTACTTTGACAAGGTTGCTAAAGCATACGCGATGTCCGGTCTCGATTTCATTCCGAGGTACAATAGTGAACCAATAATTTCTTGATAATTGTGGGGATCACATTTTTCTGAAGTTTCATAATTGTCAAAGTCCACATTTATGTCCATTGGTGTTGCAATGCTGTTACAATCTTGCATTTTAAATCTCTTTAATATTTCATCTACATAAGCTTCTTGTTTGATGATCATTTGATTTTCTTCTACTGAAATTTCTAATCCTAGGAGATTTTTCATATTAATATTTTCCTTTAGTTTAAAATTTTCTTTCAATTTTCTAATTACATAATCTAAAATTTCCTCATCAGAATTTATAATTATCAGATCATCTACGTAAATTCCAATGATTAATCGAGAATTTCCCTTCTCGTAGTTGAAAACACACTTGCCAGATTTAAATACTTTGAATCCACACTTCAGTAAGTAATCAGATAAAGTTTCATACCACACTTTACCAGACTGTTTTAACCCGTAAATAGCTTGGTTTAATTTACACGCCATATTTTTATTCTTTCTACGTTCATATCCTTTAGGTTCTTCCATGTAAATATTCTCAGTTAACTTTCCATACAAATAAGTAGTTTCAACATCATAAAAATTAATTTTCCAATTTTTCATTAATGCAAATGCTAAACGTGTTCTTAAGCTATCAGTTTTAATAACTGGTGAAAAAGTTTCAGTATAATCTACTCCAAACCTCTGAGAACAGCCGATTGCTACTAATCGCTCTTTGTATATCATGTTAGATGCTTCTGGGGTGTTTTTAATGCTGTATACCCATTTACAGTTTATTGGCTTGGTTCCTTCTGGAATCTTTTCATAAGTCCAAACATTATGAAATTTTAGAGATTCCATTTCTTTATCCATTGCTTCTATCCAATTTTCCCTTTGATCAGAACATACAGCTTCCTCATAACTTGACGGTATATTTCGTCAATCTCTCGCCTTTAGTATGGTTTGATCTGGATAATAATCTGGATCTACAGCTTCATCATCACTTTCAAATGATTCGTTGTAATTTATAATTTTAGTTCGAGGTCTTAAACTGCGAGTTGTACAACCATCATCAGGATCTTGATCATTTCTCGGTTGATCGGTTGCAACACCAGTCGATTCTTCTTCATCTGCATCAAAATTGTCTTCTTCAAACAGATTTTTACCAAAATCTAAGATTTTACCGGAAAATCTGAATATACTCGACTTTGTTCTAACAGTTCATTTCCCTTAGTTTCTTCAAGGAATCTAACATCTCGGGATTCCACTATGTCTTGATTTATAGGATTCCAGATTCTATATGCTTTTCTTGATTCAGAATATCCCACAAATATTCCAACATCTGTAATTTTATCAAACTTGCTTCTTTTGTGCTTTGGTTTCCAATAATGAGCCTGACATTCAAATACTCGAAAGTATGAAACACTTGGTTTCCTTCCAGTAAAAAGTTCCTCTGGTGTGTTCTTATTTCGTGATTTTGAAGGAGTTCTGTTTTTTATACAAGTAAATGTATTCATGGCCTCTGCCCAAAATTTGATAGGTAAATTAGCTTCTATTAATAAAGCTCGCGTACCTTCAATTAAAGTTCTGTTTGCTCTTTCACTTCGACCATTTTGGCTTGGTGAGAAGTATGTTGTTTTCTGATGATCAATACCTTTACTTTTACAAAGACGGTCCATTTCTGCATTTAAAAACTCCGTTCCGTTATCACTCCTAATCTTCTGAACATTTTTTCTAGTACTTTTTTCAAGTTTAAATATCAAATACTTGAATGTTTCGAAAACATCCGCTTTTGACTTTAGAAATTTTGCAAATATTTTCCTTGAAAAATCATCCACTACTGTTAAAACATATTTAGCTCCTCCTAAAGACGCTTCTTGTATTGGACCAATTAAGTCTATATGAAGAAGTTCCAACGGCATTTTTGATTGCTCACCAATTACTTCCTTAAATGGTTTTCTAGCGTATTTCGCTTGAATGCAAGTAATACAATCACTGGATTTTGAGTCTTGCTTACACTCTAAGTTATATACCATTGAATTTTTTAACATAAGTTTCATATATTTTTCATTAATATGGCCTAATCTTTTATGCCACATTTCCCAAGAAGTGCTTTTACCCGCTTTGTAAATAAAATTCTTATCCTTGATCGCTTTCAAATCAGCAACGTAAAATTCCGATCGTACTTAATATTGTATTGCCTTTCCTATCTAAAATATGCCCTCCAGATTCATCAAAATAAAACATTCATATTATCATCTGTCAATTTTCGAACAGATATCTCAGATTACTTTTTAGTTTAGGTACATAAAGTACATCCTTTAGCACTATATCTGAATT
The DNA here is from genome assembly GCA_951213105.1 of Amaurobius ferox. Lineage (NCBI taxonomy): Eukaryota > Metazoa > Arthropoda > Arachnida > Araneae > Amaurobiidae > Amaurobius > Amaurobius ferox. Next base: position 23,541,460 of record OX578155.1, on the reverse strand, counting down.
AAATTTTCCACTTCTCGTAATGTCACGGATCCTTTTGCTTGAGAAGATATCCTGCTATCGTCAGCTAACAAAATATTTCTTTTAACTTCCTGTACTTCATTTAAGCAGTCAAGATTTTCAGTCATATGACTAGTCGCTCCACTGTCTAAGATCCATCAGGTTTGCAATACACCTTCTGTAGCTTTTAAAGTTCTTTTTGATCCATTGCTGTCACATATAATTTTTGATTCTGAATATCCTCGCCGGTTTGCTTGTTTAAAACTATCCTTCAAGAAATTTGATTTTCGTTGATTAGCTGGATTATGCCAACAATTCACGGCTTTATGACCAGTTTTATTACAAATATAGCATAAAATTTTTCTGCTATAAATTTGTTCAAATCGCTTTGGTTCATCGTATGCTTTCGGACTTCTATATCTTCTGCTATTCTGCACTTTGAAAGCAGACGATATTGCTTTTCCAGCTTCGTTAGATCTTTCCTCGTGCAACTTGAAAATTCGACGAACATCAGAAATGGTTGCTTCCTGAAAGTTGTCAAATTGCATTGCGATTAAATCATACTTTGCCGGGAGTCCCTTGATCAAAGTGCTTATAAATTCTCCATCATCTATATTTGCACCCAGTATACGTGCACTTTCCAGCAATTTCTCGACTCTCAGCAGATAGTCGTTCCTGTTTTCGTTCCTTTCCATCTGTAATCGTGACACATTGGTTCTCGCTTCTATTCTTCTTTTCAGATCACCTTCATACCTGTTGCTTAGGGAAGTCCAAATTTCCTTGGCAGTATTACAAGTAAGAATCAAGCAAACTTGCATATCACTTAACGCGCATGTAATAATTCCTCTTGCTTGAGAATCGTATTTCTTCCACTCAGTTTGTTCTGCTTCCTTTTCTGACGGATTATCAGTTAGATACAAGCTTAATCCTTTTCCCCCAAGTATACATTTAATACGGTACTTCCAACTATTGAAATTTTCTCCGTCAAATCTGGGAATTGCTTGCTCCGCCATTTTGCCACAGCAGCGCTCTCTTTACTCTCTTTCTCTGTCTGTGTCCCAGCCAATCTGCCGTAACCATCCATTTCACACTCATTTATACTCTCACTTTCTCCAGCTACGGTCCACAGTTACCACTTCACCTTAAAGTTAAGTCACAGTTAATTGAAGGAAAATTATTTCCCAACATAAAATCAAATATGGAGGGGCCTGCAATTTATATGGGTAGTATCTGCTCCGTGCCTTAACCACTGGACTATCCCAGACCTGGAAAGTAGTGATATCTCTCTCTCTTATATATATATATATATATATATATATATATATAATGGAAAGTCTGTTTACAAGTTTTTAACGAATTATTATAATTTCTTTTATTATTATTTTTTTTTATTTGGTATGATTATTCTTTAAGTCACTGTGGGTCCATGTTTCGAGTCTCTGGGCCCAAGGGTGTTGTGGGGATATTAATAAAAAGATTTAATGAAAAGGTGTGTTTCTTAGTAGAGAAAATAAATTAAATATGTTTATGCAGCAGACGATTTTAATTGAATGTATCCTATTTCAAAATTGACATGGAGTTAAAAATAACATAAAAAAAAATAACACAATTCATTTTATTGCGGCGGAACTTTATCTTTAAAAATCGTCTGCAGTCTTTTATCACAGCGTTTTAAGCATGGAGTTAGAAAAGAGATAAAACTCCTATGGATGAAACGCTTGAAAATGCCACGATGCTTTAAGAATTATATCTAGGTGTCGCTAGTGTTAGTAAAGTAGCTGCTATTGTTAGTGGACACAACATAAAGGCGTAATATTTAGTATACGTATTTTTGATTATTTTTAAATCAAGGGTATCATCTAATAATGAGTATAATTAACCAGTATTTTTTCATAGTAATAGGATAGAGTACTGAGTATAGGGAGATAAAATAAATTAAAAGGTAAAATAATTTTGAATACGTAGGAATATTCTTTATTAGTGCAGTTCTAATTTGCATTGCGCTAGTAATTTTTAATTTTTTTTTTACAAAATTTACAGTTTAAATAAATATTTTAAGTCTTTCGTCGTAGAAATACATATAATGCAGGGTTACTTATCCTATCAAAGTGCCACCTGAATGATTCTCTCAAACGATTTTGGCGTTTTGTTAATATGAAGTTTTAACTCTTTACTTTTATCTCCATGAAAATTGATATAAAAAGAAATTTAATAAATAAACGGTATGAATTTTTTAATATTGTTAGATCAATTATCGCCATGGAATATAAGATTACGATAATATTTTGGGAAAAGTTTTGCTTTTTAATTGATATATTTCCGAATGTCTTTAAATCAGTGATTTTCAACCTTTTTGAGTCCGCAGCTCTCTTAACTAACTGCATTCTTGCGGACTCCCCTGTGGATTGTAATGGACATCGCAAAACTATCAATCATCGAAAACATTCGGATATTTAATATTTATGGAACAAAAAGTAATAATGGGAGCACCTGGCTATCGTTCAAGTTGCCCCAAAGCACTTCTGTGCACCGGTTAAAAAACCACTGGTTGGAACTTGATAAAGAATTACTCCGAATAAATATTTTTCTACCATTTCAGCGTCTTCATTCTAACGTACGATTACCAAACTTCCTATTTTTGTGCATTAGTTTACACATTGTATGTTTCCCATTCAAATGTAATTAATATATATAAAAAATATGTGTAATATACATGTAAATAATTTATATGTAATTTCTGTAAATGTAGTAATTACTTCTATATTTGCATATAGAAGTAATTACTACATTTACAGAAATTACATATAAATTATTTACATGTATATTACACATATTTTTTATATATATTAATTGCATTTGAATGGGAAACATACAGTGTGCAATATACATATGCAAATATAGTAATTAAGAATTATATTTCAAAACATGCCAAACTCCGGCTAAAAAGTATTGAAATAAACACTTCGGAGCAATGTTAGAACAGGGAGCTTTGAGAGCATAAGCATCGCCTGTGGTGAGTCGACCATCCCGCTCTTGAGCTTCAAGCCTCGCAGCGTAAATTTCTATGATGCTCCGTTTGTTCGTTCTTTTTTGGAAGTTCCAAATCAGCGTTTTCGCCATTTTCAAAACTGGTTTTGACGAATTTTGAATGTTTTAAAAATTAGGGTTCGTTTTGTTCCTCAAGCTGTTCATCGGCGAAACACAGGTGGAACAAAATTCTGAAAAATAGGAATATAAATATAATTATTGAGTGTTTAAAAAAAAAAATTACAGTCCAATGGAGTCGAAATAGTTTTGCATAACTAACATCTTGCATATCTAAAACTCCAACCAAGTTCAATAAGTTTATTCGTTGTTTTCGATCTCATTTATTTTCTTTACAGCAGTTAATATAGAGGGCTAGACTAAAGAAAGATACATAATTTGTCTTGGGTGGGATTGGTTTTCATGTCCCACAGTATAGAACTAGAAGCTTGAATTTATTTGCCATTAGGAAGTTTGGGTCGAGTATTGGCAATAATTGTGCTATAAATTGCTTTTCTAAATTATATAATGGTTTCCCTGATTATCTTGATATTTTTTATTCTTCTGAGAAGGATTTTAAAGAGCATTTGTTGTGAACATCTTGTGTTTTATTACATGTATTCTTGTAAAGTGATTTTTTTAATTTTAATGTTTTAACTTTTTAATGTATTTTAACTTTTTTTAATGTATGTCATGGTATTTTGAATGTAGTTTTGCTCCTGCATGCTGTAACTGGGACTACGTCCTGTTTCTTGCAGTCTTTGTAATAAATAAATAAATAATTAAGTTGATGAAGCAAGTTTTAAGTTGAATATCGTCTGCATAATCTAATAAATAAGATCCGTCTATCTGTATGTGCATTTGTCTCATCATCACGAGAGAACGGTTGCACCGAATTTCATGAAATTTTGTGTGTAGCCGTAAAATAGTTCCACTTAAAATTTAGTCCATGTTTCTTATTTCTAGAACTAGGGATTTTCGCGATATTAATAAAAAAAACAAACCACAATTAAACCTTCCATAGAGATTACATTATGCAGACGATATATTTTCCGCCAATTTATTTGAAGAAAGTGATATGTCGCTTAGCAGCGGATTTAAATCCAATGTGTTTATGCAGCAGACGATTTTTATTTAATCTTTCCCGATTTAAATAAAGAAATACATATAAAATAAATTTTATCGAAATTGCATTTTTGATATCAATTACGGCCTTCGGGTTTAAAGATTATGGGGAATTTTCAATTTATTACGTCATCTGTTTTATTTAGGCAAAAATTTTTTAAACCCATTCCTTGTAGTACGGGTAATCTCTACTAATAAACGCTAAAATTATATGGGTATATCTTCCGATATAATTTTAGCGCTTTCATTTTGGGATACAATTTCATATTTTTTGTAAATTTGTTTACAAACGGGACCAGGATGTTTTATTCTTCAGATCTGCCTGCGAAGATAATTTTGCATAGCGGGAAGAGATTCTTAAACTTCTTTTTAGGAGCATTAATTTAAATATTTTAATAGAATGTTTTGAATAACAGAGTCATTTAGAATGCTGTACGAATTTGCACATGAATGTGAATTTTAAGTGTCTTTATAATGTATATTCCGTACGAAGAACGGGTATACTGTTATTAAATATAATAGGCATATTCGTATATCACTACAATTTTTCGCTATTATTAACTACTCTTTTTCGAAAACTAAAAACTCGATGCAAAATCCCTGTAGGGCTTTAAAAGGGCTACAATTATTTTCTGACTGTTGATTACCCTATCCCTTTCAGTTTTCGGGATGTAAACATTCCAATCTTTTATAAATGGAAAATTTTCAACCTTTTAACTTGACGAGACGAGAACTCAAAAACTATAATAAAAGCTTTATAAAAACAAATAATTAATCTGGAAGTTGGATTTCTTAGTGAACTTTTGTGTCGCATTCTGTTTATATTTTATTTTTGTATATTTATAAATGGTACCTTATTTTTAACAAAAAAAGGGGTACAATTTTTTTTTCTTCTTTTGCATTTTTATCTAGTATTAGGTTTGGAGATATAAACGTCCAAAGTGTTTACAGTTTTTGATTGGAACTCGAATGACTCGAACCTTAATATTTTCATAGCATTCATTCTTATAGAGAAAAGGATGTTAATAATTTTAAAATATACTTTAAAAATAAAGACCACCAAAAAAAAATTGGTCATAGTTAAAAGTATTTTATTAAAATCTCCTTTTATGACGTACGAAAATTACACAGTCATTTTAAATATTGATTATTTTGACGTGTTTCCATGCAATTTTATTAATTTCAAAATAGCTTATATCAGCATAGATAATTCAAATGCATCTTATTCATTGGTATTATTAATCTGCTGCCAAGCTGAAAAAACAATTTTAGCGAACTATTCTGTGGTTCGAAGTTTGAAAAATGGTCAAATATATCTATGTTTAGAAAAAATTCTGATACAAGTAACTAACTGTATGGCATATAAACATGAAAAAATCAAACGCAGATTCATGGACAAGATGTTTTAGTTTTGAGAATGTTCTTGAACTTACATTATAGAGCTGAGTAAAATACACAAAGTTATGCAGATAAATTTATTTGGATATTTAATTTAAAAATATTTGAATTAAAAAAAAAATTGAGACAATATTATTTAGGATACTTTTGTATTATTACGACGTTCACACTGTTATACATTATCGAAAAGTCAATTGTAATTATTATATATTAATATTGATGTATAGTAGCTATATGGATTTTCCTAATCAACTTTTAACTTACAAACATAAATATGGAATTACTTATTTGTTAATAATTTATATGGAATGAAATATAAAATAATAACTATTATGATTTAAAAATGCTAATGATGAACAGTGATTTTAATGACCCCCCCCCCCTTAAAGACTATTCAACCCCCCTTAAATTTCAATCCAGCTCCTCTTGAATTTTATTTCTGGCTACGGCCCTGCTCCTTGGCCCTATGAGTAATCTAGCTTTGATTACTAATTGCATTTTATAATACTATAAAAAAAATTTTTGCTAGTGCTATCAGATATGTTCCCCTGCTTGTGTTCCATCTTTAAATTTACTCAGATTTATACTTAGACGACAAACCGCAAAAATATACATGACTCCTCAACTTATAAGGCTGTCATTAGGTGTGTCTCACACATTTAGTTGCAACATCATTCTATAAACATCTTCGAATGGAACAATTGCCATTCAAAACGATTAAACAAGTTAGTGGCGCCAATCGAAACCGCAAACCAAACCGCAACTTCCTCCCGTAATTTTGCTGTGATTATTTTATGTACTAAGATGGCAACACGAGATGGATGCTACGAAATATAAAGCGAGGTATCTTAAGAATGCGGATCCGATGAGAAAAGCGCGGGAAATTCCGAGCATCTTTCTGCGAACTCCGGGGGTTCTTAAAAGTGTATATTTCTGGAATCTGGAGTGTATGTTCGTAATTATCAAATAATGGTTTTTCCACAACCAATCAACGATGAGTAGATTAGAAAGTGATATTTCATGCCATATGCCACTTTAACAAAGTCCGATTGTGGCAGGAATTTTTCTGTACGATGCCATGAAGTAGTTTGACGTATTCAAACATTTGATTTCATTTTCATACCCACGTTAAATTAGTTTTACTTGCTAAATTAAATTTTCTTATACATACATTCAAAATCCAAATGAAAACAACATTGATATTCAATTAATATAAAATGAAATTATTAAAATGTGACGAATTAGTTGACGTTGACTCACAATACTAGAGAAAGGAACGTGCTAAATCCATGGGAATGACGCTAACGAATTTGTCGTATAATATTGCACATTGAAATTCGATTTTATTTAATGATATTTAATTACTTCTATAATTTTTTAGTTCTACATGGAAAATGCGTTATATAAAATAATATCTATGTTTGCCTTATTTTCAACTTTTCAGATATTTTAATCTAAATCGTTTATATTTGTAAAAATTAATTCATTAATAGTTTGATTGGAAGAATAATCAGCAGACGATTTCGGTATAAAACGTAATTATGTTACTATGCGGTTAAAATGAAATCGAAAACTGTATAAAATGTAGTAAAGAAAATCGTCTGTTATAACTATAAATTAAAATATCTTAAGCACGATTGCTTGTACATCAAGTAAGTTAATTAAAAAAATTTAGGATATATTTTTCTGTCCAAGATGTCGTAAAAGCGAATTTCCTGTGTCTAGTCGTTCTCAAATTACAGCTGGAAGACTGATGGAACAAAAGAATCCTGAAATTTATAAATGTTTCCAACAAAACTCCAATATTTTAGATCTTTCTCACTACTTATAGGAATATCACTACTTCTTTGGGAATCTGCTGTCGTTTAAATACCAACCATCTCTATAGAATCCACAGTGTTAATAGAAAGAAAATGCTCTCTGTATCTAAGTAGTGAAAATTTATTTGTATGAACTGTTTTGTTGGAGTTATTCTTTTTCATTTATTTAAAATTGTTTCTTCACAGGTTCGGTACACAGGTTACAGAGACAGGCCACTGGAAGAAAGACAGATGCGTTTTCAAAATGCATGCCGGGAAGGACACACAGAAGTTGTAAGTTTCTAATATATTAAACAACAACAACAACAAAAGATTGCAAAAAAATATTTCTGAAACGATTGGTCGCAGATTTATAGTTCTTATTTAAAGGGGTCACAGGAGTGTCAAACTTAAAAAAAATTAGATTCCCCCCCCCCCCCAAAAAAAATATATATAAATGAAGATATAAACTTTTCTGTACATTTTAAAATAATTTGCCTGAAAAACTTCCTTTAATTACTAAAGTTGTTGCCCAAAATGTCTTGGATTATATATAGGAAAATGCATTGAGTAACTTTAAAGTAGTTTTTCTCAGAATGTGATTTTTTTTTTACCTTGCGCGCAATGTAACTTTAAAAAATTTCTCAATATTTTTCATGAAATTTTCAGAATATATAATGCATATTAGTTTCTATAAATTTAATCTATTTTTTTATGTTTTTATCAAACGTCTGCCTAAAATAATCTGGAATTGAAATACACTTCGTAACAACATAAAAATAGCTGATTAAAATAACGGCCGATTTCGGAGGTGAAAACAGCTTCCTTTTTCAGAAGAAAAAGACAAAGCAACCACACCACCATTGGCAAGAATGTGCCTGTTAATAAATGGATGCATCATGGGACCCAAGAAGCAAATCGTTTCCAAAGAAAAAATAGAAAATGGAAAAGAAAAATCTAGAAGAAAGGGAAAAGAGCTGCAAAGAGATTCAAAACAATTTCTCAGTGAATAAAACTACGAATTTAAGTGCCTTGTAATAAAATAAATAACCTGTTCTAGAAGCTACATGTGCAACATCATTCGCTAACTTCATAAAACATGTAAAAAATATATCGAAAAAGTACTTCTTAATAAAAGAATATGAAATTGTGTAGTTTATAACAAAATCAAAATAATCAGGCTATTTTGGCAGTGAAATGAGATAACTTTATCAAAAACCGTTATAAAAGACAATTAAAAAATTTATAAGAGCCTGTGAAATAAAAAATATATAGTGCAAAAGAGCCGGTAAACTACAATATTTTGTCATTTACACGATAAAAACAAACTTTATTAAGATTTCGACTACATTATACTCTATATACATGTTGAAAACACTGAGAAATCTGATAATATTGGTACTAGCAGTTGATTTTTCAGAAAAATATTTTAGAAAATTATGTACTACAATTCATTCACTTCTTAGCACTAATCAATTCTATTGTACAATTCATTCACTAGACTCACACGTTGCCATCGTGGTAAAATAAATTTTTAAATTGAAACTGACAGTCCACATTTTTATTTCGGGATATTTAGCATCACATATCTGCAAAATAACTACAAATTCCTTTAATTTACCTATTTCAAATTATTAATGGTTTAAATTAGACTTATTCATTTTGATTTTGCTTTAATTTTCCTAACATTTACCTCTTTTTTTTTTTAGGCCTTTATCGCAACGGGCACAAATTTACAGTTAGTCTTCAGTTCTAGTTCGAACGGTTACAGTGAAGGTTGTGATTTCAACAAAGAACAAGGAAAGGTAAGTTCCTTTTTATCACAACCTTTTATTTAACTTGATCTGGTGTTTGTTTTTTGTCGGTGTAATTCTAATTTTTGAGGGCCTACAATTAATCAGGTTATATATATATATATATATATATATATATATTAAGGAGGCTTAATCCCCTCTCCCTACATTTTTTTTTCAAGTCATAGGTCGCTTATCCAAGTTAACTTTGCGAGAAGTGCAAAACCCATCCTATTGCCGAGAACACTAGCAACGATCTCCGATCCGAACTTTCGAACATTTCTCTCTCCTCCGATACGGCACCGTCCCGCGTCAGCTGCGGAGTAGCAGCCGAATTTCTGCCCCGGGGGTCCCACCTGGAAAACCTCCGCCGTCGCTGCAGCGTGTAATCACGGCACTTAACACGAGGACAGGTGTAAAAATGATGTTTTAACAATTATCTGTGGGCGGTAGGAATGAAAGTTGGGATTCAGATCCTATATTTGTTTACTGGATGCAGATTTCAAACGATCCTGGTTGCAATTTTTGATGGGGGGGTCAACTACCGTTCACAGACCCCCATTCCAAAAAAATTGAACCTCTAATAAGGTAATAGGTTTAATTTCACCCGAAAATAACAATGGAAAATGGAAGTGTGCATCCTGCATTACCCTCAGTTCTGCTAAGCTGCAAAACATTTGCAAGCATGCTAGTGCCGAAGTCAGGCAGGAACCAGAGGGGGCTAATCCCCCCCAAGAGGTATTCTCAGCCCCCCCCTGATAAAAATATAAAATATTTAGTAGCTATATAGAATTTAATCCAACATGTCATCCAAATTTGCATGAAAAATTTCTTTATCATGTTCTTTTTTTGTAAATTACTTCGTTTGAAAGATTATTTAATTTAAAAATATTTAAAAATTTACACACTAGTATTTGAATACTTTTGTATCATTGCGGGGTTCACAGTTATATATAATGGAGTCAAAATGAACTGATAGGTAGTTTAGAGTTAATATTAAGCGTTAACTTGTATTGACTTTCAGAAATTTTTTTATTAATTAACAGCTCTGCTACTAATTAATGCTTATATTAAAATAATTGTTATTATTATATATTAATATTGATGTATAGTAGCTATATGGATTTTCCTTTAGGAAAATCCTAAAGTTAGTTAGAACTAACTTTAAGCTTACAAACTTTAAGATTCAAAATTTCATTCGAAAATTTGGAAGTCCTTCGAACATTCGATTGCGTTTAAAATCAAAAGGGTTCCAGCAGTATTCACTAATTGTAATATTTGTACCCAATTTCATTCGAATCGCTTCATTCATTCGAGACATATCATCTCCACAAACTCACGGACACACATATACAGACATTATCTCAAAACGATCGATATCAGGGATGCTTGAAACGTGTTTTTTCGTCGTAAAATCTAATTCGAATTTTTGAAACTTCAATTCGAACCTGATCACAATGCTATACATTATACTGTGCACATAAGGAATGTAAAAATCTGTCTCGCGCCAGACGATAAGGAAAAATCTGATGTGGGCAGCACATGACTTTCTCTGCAGACTTATATCCACGTTCTCTTTATTTCAATTAAAGTTAATTCACTTTTAATTCAATCTTCGTTCTCATTTGATAACTGGACTTATTTTCAAAGGTGGCGTAGAGAATATACGAACCAACTAAAATATCTCGAGAACGGCTAGTGCAATGGGGTTGATCTTATTCTTTTCTTCGTCAAAAATAAAGTATAACACAAGCATTTAATTGATACATTTGAACATACGTAGTCTTTTTATATAGATATTGACAATTTTTGCTGGCCATTTCGTAAAAAAAGGCAGGTTGTTCTTTTCCAAATCGTACCAAAATCTAATCAGCACCAGAGTATCCCACAAGTTACTTATCAACCAAATTTTGTGAAATTAGGTTAATTAATATTTCAGCTAGAATGGATACATGGCATTTTTACGGGCCATTTCGCAAAAAAAAAGGCGGGTTCTGTTTTTACGAATCGTACCAAAAGCTAATCAGCACCAGGGTCACACCCAAGGGACTTACCTACCAAATTTTATGAAATTTGGTCTATTAGTTTTTTAGTTAGAGGGGATACATACATTGCACAGACAGACAGACACACACACAGACGTCACGCTAAAAATAGCTTTTTCGTATTCTAGAGGTCTTAAAACGTGTAGATCCGTCGAAAACTCCAGTTGCGATTTCCGTCATGATTCCAATACTTTCCCTATACATTACCACGTATTGCAGGGAAAGTAAAAATCTGATGTGGGCAGCACATGACTTTCCCTGCAAACTTATATCCACGTTCTATTTATTTCAATTAAATGTAATTCACTTTTAATTCAATTTTCGTTCTCATTTGATAACTGGACTTATTTTCAAAGGTGGGGTGGAAAAATACGAAAAAAACTAATATATCTCGAGAACGGCTAGTCCTAGTGTAATGGGGTTGGTCTTATTCTTTTCTTCGTTAAAAATTACGCATTAAACAAGGATTTAATGGATATATTTGAGCATACGTAGCTTTTTAGTTTAGATTTTGGCAATTTTTGCGTGCCATTCTACAAAAAAAGGCAGGTTATTTTTTTCTGAATCGTACCAAAATCTAATCAGCACCAGGGTGACCTATACGTGACTCATCTACCGAATTTTGTGAAATTCGGTCCATTAGTTTTTCAGCTAGCGTGGATACAAGCTTTTGCGGGCCATTTCGCAAAAAAAGGCGGGTTCTTTTATTCCGAATCGTACCCAAAACTAATCAGCACCAGCCCCGCCCACAAGTGACTTACCTACAAAATTTTGTGAAATTCGGTCCATTAGTTTTTTAGTTAGAGTGGATACAAAATCTGCACAGACAGACACACAGACGTCACGCTAAAAATAGTTTTTTCGTATTCTAGAGGTTTCGAAACGTGTAGATCTGTCGAAAACTCGAGTTGCGATTTTCGACATGATTCCAATACTTTCTCTATACATTACCATGTATTGCAGGGAAAGTAAAAAACGATCTTTGTCACTAAGGTATTGAGATTTTGTATGTTGCGTCATAAGAAGCAAAAAAGAAAAAAAAAAATGGGCGAGCCTTCATATAGTGGCAAATGCACTCACGCATCATTTTAACTAAGGCATTTTTATCCTCTTTTGAATATTTATTTCTTACAGTCATACGAATTTTCGAAATGAACGGAAGCGACATCCTAAGAACCTTTTCACTTTGGGAATCATCTTCGAGTTTCTCTTGGTTATACGCGTTTAACAAATATTTCACGCGTGAAAATATTTTAATGAATAAATGTCTACCGTGCAGACATTGTCTGTGGGACATTGAACGGGAATCGGTTATCTAGTTGTGCACTTTCACAGCTCCAACATGTTTTTGTTGCGTCGCGAATCTTGAGAAACAATCGTCTGCTGCTGCATCAGAGAATTCCTTGCGATCGATAAATTTCACTTTCTTCTTCATGGTGTGCGTCCGCATTATCTTTAGCGCATGCGTCTCATGCTTCAGTTCAGTTCGTTTCTACTACAATTGTACTTTTTATGAGGACGCACGTTTAACGTTATATATATATAACAAAAATATAGATATAAGAAAGCTAATATATAGAACATGAAATAAATGGCATACCCTAGTACAATAACATGAAATAGATTAAATAACCATTAAAGTGGATTTGAATATATATATATATTTATATATATGTGTGTGTATGTGTGTGTTGCTCTTTTCTCCGTCTGTCTGTAACGCTTGATGCTAAATTGCTAAATTTGACGAACTCATTTAGCAAAATATCGCTAATATGGAGATATTTCGCTCTTAATTGATAAAAATATCGCCAAAATTAAAAAAAAAAACAGCGCGAAATTTAGGAAAACAATGCCAAATGGATGAATTAATTATTAAAATATTTTAATGTATGGGTTTTTGCTTATTGCGGATGCTATTAATATTGATAATTGTCATTTATCGCGAAATATAAGGTAATTGGGTTCTTCGAAACAATTTTAATACGAACATTGATAGTAGCTATCGTGATTTCGAATAAAAATTTACACTTTAGTAGAATATTCTTAATCGTATTCAACAGAATATATTCGAAACCCATTCACTTGCTAAAGAATTCAAAATGAAGAGAATGCTTATAGCTCTACTTTCCGTTTAAAAAGTTTCAGTAAACTTCAGAAACACTTCAGCTGGCTTGCGTCTTTCCGACTTTTCATTTAAGCATTGTCAACGCCTTCCCTGCGATTAATCAACAATCCCAGCCTCTTTTTGGAATCATCTTGAAATGAAAAGGCATTTTAAACGCTGGCTTTTCCCAAATCAACAAAAACCACTTTGTATTCATTGTCCAAATCAAACAGGGCTGATTTTGGTCAGCATTTGTGGGCAGCGATCATTCATCAGGGAGGTCCTTGGTAAGTGTCTGGAAGACAACCCCCAGCTGTGTCTGACGACAACTGCAAGTGCCTGATTTCTCAATTGATAGCACTGTTGTTTATGGATGGCCCCTGGCTGTACGCAGAAAAAAGGCGGCAAAAATCAAGGGGGTTTTATGGCTGCTTTTAGTGGTCAAGAAAGCAATAATAAAAACTTCCATGCTGGTAGAATTGCTTGTCATATAAACGGCGACATGTCCTGCAGTTTACAGTACAGAAAGCTGTTTTTTTTTTTCCTCCAGAGAAAATTGGCTAGCCGTAGGCGTTGGCAGGGAATATTCTAGACGTCTTCTGTGTTTGCTAATGGCAAAGAAGGTTCCAATAAGAGAAGTAAATTCCCCAGAAAATCATCCTTGCACTTCTAACAAAAACTTTCAGATGTCGCGAATTTTAAAGACGTCATTACAGTGGAATCAACTTAATAGCTCTTCGAAGTGTGGAACTCTCATATAACTGGTTATATTTGTGACACTATAACATTATAAATATATGTTATATATGTTGTTGAAGACAAAAATTAAATTAATGTTCTCTACATCAACATCAGTGAGGCGTTTGATCATCTTTAAGGTTCAAATTTGGACCCATTTTAATTAACACTTTACAACAAAGTTGAAAAGTGTTTATGACTTTGTTCATTCTGTCTGTCTGTCCGTTAGCACGATAACTGCCGTAAAAATGACTTAATCAAAATGAAATTTTAGTATGTTGTTCAGACGGTCTGTAGGACCTATGGGAATATAAATTAATATCACCCAATTAGTTTTGGATTGAACCCGGGTTGAAAAAATGAAATACATTGAGCTCTATGGGACCTAATTTTTCAAACATTTTTTAAGCGGATTTAAAATTCACAAATTGCTTCGAAAATTTTAGGTAATATTCAAATTGTTGCATAAAATATATAAAAAAAATTCAGCGAAATATATTCAGTAGTTTTTTAAATAAAAATTAAAATAATAATAACACCTCGTATATGAAGCGATCACGTGACCATGATATGAAAAGATCACGTGACCCACTTCAAAATGATATATGGCATCCATCTTGTTTCAAAATCGTGATTTTTAAAGTTTTTTTTTAATTCATATTGAGTGTTGTATCCGTCGTAAAACCACTTTATTTTTGCATAAATTCTGGGCATCTACATACTGAAACAACGCAATTACAATATATTTGAGTTTAAATGCTCATCTAAATTTGATTATTTCTACAACGAAGCCTATTTTTCACCTATGTAAAATGTAAACAGCAATATATGTAGAATGAGTTGTATTAGAATTGTTGTATTCCTTTAACACAAAACCATTTAGTTCATGGAGTCTGCATAGCTGATATGAATGAAATATTCATTGATTTTACAAAGAGAAGGACGATTTTTTTCGATGAAGTTTTACGCATAGAGCTTAATTACTTGCAGCTCCATGGTCTTAAATTTTAAATAAAATAAATTATTATAGTATTGTGATGAATGACATGAATGGGAAATTATTTATGAATGAAATGCTGCTTTTATAGAGAGAGCCAGGCATGTTGTTTTTTCTATGACGTCATTTGAATGAATTTCAGTTGTTTTCGATGAAGTTTTCAAATATAATAAATTATCGTAGTATTATGATAATTCTAAAATTATTACCGAGGAATGTATCGCATTTTAGAGATGTTTAAACCAGGCAATTTATATTTTAATGCCGTCATTTGAATGAAGTTCATTTTTCTCGCATTTTAGAGATATTTAAACTAGGCAATTTATATTTCAATGCCGTCATTTGAATGAAGTTTATTTTTTTCGATGAAGGTTTAAGTTTTCAAATATAATAAATTAATGTAGTATTGTGATAAGTTTTAAAATATTACTGAGGAATGTATTGCATTTTAGACTTGTTTAAATAAAATTGCATAAAAGTTGGAAAGTGTTTCATAATCAATGCTTTAAGCATGATTGTTCTTTCTTTTATCAAATTTTGCAAGAAAAATTTTGAAAAATCTGTATTGCTGTTCCAAACGGCCACAATTGTAGCATGGTACCCTTTATTTTAAAGGGCTTGAAAAAATTTCGATTTATATCGAGGGATGCTTGAAGCATGCTTTTCCGCCGAAAACTCGAATTCGAATTTTCGATCACGTCATAATACTTTCCCTATACATTATACTATGTATGTGGGGAAAGTAATGTTATATAATCAACTGATTTACTTTTTAAATTGAAACCATAAAGGCTTAATTGTTTATTTTTTCTATCAAAAATAATCCAACCCCCTTTTTTTAAACTAAAAAATAAAACAAACAAATAAAAACATTTTTCTTTGATTTCTAGAGAATAATGTTTTTCCCTCAGCAGTTTTAAACGTATTTCAATAGTTGATTTGTATTGAAAGGATGCTCAAATATAAAAAAAGAGTGCTTAAATGTCGAAAATGAGTGCTCAAATAGTGTAAATTAAAATTCGTTCAGGAGTACTCTAAAAATATTCTGTGATAGGATTGTCTGAACATCTGCAGTTGGTACAGAAGCGAAGTATATTTATAGCCATTTCTTAAATTCGTCATCCGAATGCTTTTCTAGGGTTGCGAGGAAGATCGATATCAAGGGGGCGGACCCGGAGGGAGAATTCGGGGCGTGGTTTCTTGGAAGCCTGCGCAGAAAGAGATTCAGGGATGCTGAAGATCAGGGATGATGGGGATGAGATCATTTCATTCCAGAAGGGGAGGGGTGTGGGGGGGGGGGGGGGGGGAGGCATCCCGTACAGCCATCGATTTTTGTGGAATGATTCCAGAATGCGTTCAGTAGATTTACTGCTTGTATTGATTTTATTCAATAAATCATAAGACATATCTTAAGGATGATCTTTTAAGTTAAGGGATTTAGATTCTTCACTTAGATCAGTAATTCAGTGGTAGTAATATTTCTAGAACATCTAAATTATTGATGCACTGTAAAAACTATTAACTTTTCTGGTCATCAAACAACATACTTTCGAATATGAGTAAATTATGCACGTTATTATCGTTTACTGAATGGCAACAAGCATATGCACTTGTTCAACAATTTGGCGTTGTTTACGTTATTCGTATACCTTTTTGCAATAACACTTTCTACACAATATGTTAATTTTATTTTATAATTTTCATTTGATTTATTATATCTCAAATCAGAGCAACAGTTTCATATGTTTACCGGAGATTCTCTGTAAGCGTACAGTTGACTAACTGACACTTAGCGCTTTCCGCCATTATTCTCCGGTTCTGAAGTGACTATATATGCCTAATGTAAGAACATGAAACGTTTTAATAAGTAGTAAAAAAAATATAAGCAGAAAATTATTTAAATCGGTGGCGAAACAATTTGAAAAAACAGAAATAAAGGTGAAAAACAAATATGAAGGAATCAACTTGCTTCGTGAGCTATACGAGATAACTTCGTTAAATTAAATTGTAGAAAAGTAAAAAATAAATAAATCTGTAAATGGAAGATAAATAGCCGAATAAAAAAAACCCAGACCGGAATGGAAAATTATATTAGAGATTTTTAGGCAGAAGTGAAGAAGATACAATGATAGTTACACTGTAAAACATTTTGCAAACTTTGCTCATTTTTTCAGCTACTTGGCTGATAATTACGGGCAAATTGATAAGCTAAACCACAATTGTAGGCGTCCATGAAAATTTCAGCTTCATTTCTAAGATATTCAGCTAACTATCGTCTGCGAAGCGTTATTTTTTTGTGTGTGTATATATATATATATATATATACATCTATGTATGTATGTATATATATATATATATATATATATATATATATATATATATATATATATATATATATATATATATATATATATTATTTTCTCTTTTATTAAAACACATTTTAAATTTAAATTCAACAACTCGCAAAAATTACAGCATCATATTGACAGATCATACTCTAACATTTCTAAATAATTCATCATCTCCATGTTATCTTCTAACAGTTAAACATTTCATACAATTAACTATAACCATCTTTGCAAAAAACTGCTTAGTCAGTCACAAAAATTCACTGTAACCTGTTCTGAGATGATTGGTCAGTTTCAAGCAATTTCTGAAGTTCAACAGTACAAGGTGTAGATATATATTCATTATATTCTTTTGATTTTTCTTTCAATTACATTGTATCTTCATTCAAATATTTAGCCACAAGCTGGTGTAAAAGAATATATTATATTCATAATTGATTTCCTTATGTATTTGATCCACTTTGTATTTTCTTCTGCGTCGGGCCATGTACACTATTTCTGTAATACATTTTACAGTTGTGTACATAGAAACGTAGAATCAGCATTAATGAAACATGTATGGCCCTTGATAACGTACATGGTTTCAAAAATGCTTTTCATATTCATTTTATTCCTTTTAATATTCATATTAATTATTTTTCCTAACTTATTAGAAGCTAGAAAAGGCCTAGCTCATCATGCTACACTTCGCTTCTGATTAGCTCTTTTTCATTTTTTAACTTCTATATTTACACCTTGTATTATATTTTTGTAGTGTAACTAGGGAATAGTACCTTAGGTAACTGCATTAGATATGAGTAAAATTACTTACTTACATGCTCTCATATACATGTTTACATGTTACAACAGCTTGTTGTATAGTCTTTTTGTAACAACATTCATCCTTTTTCATTTCACTTTTTTATATACAGCATTTTTCTAATGGTAATTCTCGGGTATATATTACAAGCAAAAATCAAAATCTTTAATTAAATTGTACCTTAGAAATTATCAGCAGCTTAAGCGCGTTATTTTTACAAAGGGAATAATTTATTACCGCCAGTCTTGTTATTTGAAACTATCACACGTGAACAACTTATGTATATATATATATATATATATATATATAGCATCTTTTTAAATTCATAAACACTACTATCCAAAATACCTACCCGTCCAACTTTATTTTTACTTTCCCTGCAATGCATGGTAATGTATAGGGAAAGTTTTGGAATCATGCCGAAAACCGCAAATCGAGTTTTCAACGGATCTACACGTTTCGAGACCTAGAATACGAAAAAACTATTTTTAGCGTGACGGCTGTGTGTGTGTCTGTCTGTGCAATGTATGTATCCACTCTAACTCAAAAACTAATGGACCGAATTTCATAAAATTTGGTAGGTAAGTCACTTGGATGTGACTCTGGTGCTGATTAGTTTTTGGTACGATTCGTAAAAACAGAACCCGCCTTTTTTTGCGAAATGGCCCGTAAAAATTTCATTTATCCGTTCTAGCTAAAATACTAATTTACCAAATTTCACAAAATTTGGTAGTTAAGTTACTTGTTAGATACTCTGGTGATGATTAGAATTTGGTACGATTCGGAAAAGAAGAACCCGCCTTTTTTTACGAAATGGATCGCAAAAATTTCATGTTTCCCCCTAGTTAAAATACCAATTGACCAAATTTCACAATAGACTACGTATTCTTAAACGTATCAATTAAATTCTTGTTTTATACTCAATTTTTGACGAGGAAAAGAATATAACACACTCCATTACACTTTAGGACTACCCGTTCTCAATATATTTGAGATTTCTTGCATATTTGTTACGCCGCTATCGGAAAAATGTTCAATTACCAAATATAAAAAAAAATTGAATAAAAAATGCAAATTTAGTGTTATTTGGTGCAATTAAACTCAATCCAATGATTTATTAAAGAAATAAAGAAAATATGAATTTAAGTCTGCATGGAAAGTCATGTGCTGCCCACATCAGATTTTTTCATTTATATTCAACACCTTGCTACAATTACAGCAACATATTGACAGATCTTTCTCAAACAATTTTAAATAATTTTTTATCTCCATGTTTCACTTATAACAGTTGAAATCTTCGTATATAGAATTTACTCTAATCTGTTTTGGATTAATGTGCTTAATTAGTATCACGTAATGTAAGATGTGTGTTAAAAAGAACAAGAAGTAAATACATATATATTATTATATTCTTATACCTTTTCATTGCATTGTGTTCTCCTATAGATGTTTTGCCACACGCTGGTGTGATTGATTGTATTTGATTTTTATATTTGATTTCTTGTGCATCTGATCCAATTTGTATTTTCTTCTACGTCGGGCCATGTGCATTATTTCTGCAATACAATTTACAGTAATGCACACAGAAACGTAGAAATACGTATTAACGAAACATGTATGACCCTTGATAACGTACATGGTTTCTGAAATGTTTTTCACTTTGTTCAATTTCAATTTATTTTTGGAGCTAGAGTAGGCCTAGCTCATCGTGTAAAACTTTTAAGTCCATCTTCCTTTTACTTCAGCTATATAGAACATCAATAAATGATCTCTCTCAGGTATATATAATACAAGTAAAATAAAAATTATATATATATATATATAATAAATATAAATAAATAAAAAGTAAAGCTAATTTAAAACTTGATCAGTGTCATACCCCGGTTCAAAAACAATACGGGGGAAAATTAAGTAAATAGGATATGAAAGGAAATATCTAACAAAAGGAAAACAATGTTACCATAAAGGCAAAATGATCTTAATTTTAATTTATCAATAATACACATGAATTTATCAACATTCAAGAGCGATACATACAAATCAAGTTCAAACATCAAAGGATTATCAAAATCTGGAGGCTCAAAACATAAAAATGACAAAAATAAAAATAAAAGTAAAGATGCAATCCGAAAATATGAAATTGGATAGAACCTCTGTAGATCCAGCTTTTCAAGGATCTTTGCATCCACAAAGGTTCCAAATGTGTTTCGCTCAACGATACAGCCACATGGCCGAAACATCGTCAAAAGAACTGACACATTACCAGACAGAAACATAAATGGAAATAACAAAAATAATATTATGCAAATGGAAAGAAGAGGATGAGAGTGCATATAGCAAATATATAAGAAATCTATCTAACAATATACAAGGATTCAGATAGAAATGAAACTCATACCTTTCTTCACCATTATTCAGGACGCCTAATATTTCGTTTCTCTATCCTAAGATGAATTAGCAAAAAATACTAGAGAGCGCCATCTGTTGTGAATTATAGGAAATACTCCTGAATAAGATGTTCAACCAAAAGAAACTAGATATACAATTAAATTAGAAATATAAAGAAAAATATGTTTACAAACTATACTAAATAATAATTGACAATTATATATATATATATGGAAAAGCAAACACAGCAAAAATGAGAAAAGGCAATAATTAGCTCAAGATAAAAGATCATGGCATGGAGAACAATCAATTGAAACTACATAAAAAAAAATGGCGATTAGTGCGAAATTTCATTCTCGTCAGGACCGCCATACAATTTGAATTAAAACCGAAAGAATAGCCAGTTTCTGACAAAGGCGATAGTATTTTACTATAGACACCATTGGAACTGTCTATTGGCTAATGGAAGGTGAAATAATAAAATCCAAAAGAATTAAAAACCAGAAATATAAACTTACAGGTATAGTCACCACGTGTGTGTCGACACGTTTGCAGCCGAACATACTGCAAAGCATTCTACATCTAATCGTTAAAGCGAGTGGAAACCGAACATGAACGGAAATTTTAGTGAATGAAGACTTACAAAAATAGTAATCAGTATAAAACTCAGGATAAGTGGAAAGTTAGGTGATAAGAATGGGTGAAATCCGCAAAAATGAGTTATCCAACCAAGGATAAATAATGCAACTGTAAAATTACTACCTGTTGTATTTGAAATTATTAATAATATTATTAACAAATTCCGGATAGTGGTAATTTTGACAAATGCGTTTAAGATTTTTGATGTGAAGATAGTGAAACTGAGGATAGTCGATGTATTAGAAACAGCTCCCCATTTCGAGCGGCTGACTCCCCTGAAACGTCTAGTAACACGTTTGCAAATGTTTTACAGTGTAATAAGGGGCTTTGATTGTGAAACAATATATAAACTGCCTTTGAAATAGTTCAAGCCTAAATTTTATCTTATGCTATATTTATACGAACATGTTATTTCGTTTCAGTTTTTTTTTCTCCAGTAGTTGTTGAGTATTTTTGATGATTTGAGTGATAAGGAAATTAGCAATCTCGGAAGGGGAAGGAAGTTGATTTATTAGTTCGTTTGTTTTATACATAAAGTATGTTCGAATCTATGCTCAATTTGTTTATCGACGCCGTCAATTGACACGGAATATGTCGGCTATATACACAAAGAGAGCGTCTCCCTTTTGCGTCTTTTATATTCTGTTGGTTCTGAAACGTTTATCACAGCACCAACAGCAAGCTTTACGGAATTCATCCATCTTTCGGGTGTCACGTGGTACATCGAGATAAATTTTATTTGCCATCACGTCTATAAGGGGGTGTCCCTGTTTAACAATGCTTGACCCGGCTGCCCCCCGTAACAAAGGAATAAAAAAGCTTCGATATAGTGTTCATTTTTCAGATCAGGTACAATGTGTGTCTTCTGGAAGGGGATAATTCAATTGTATCGATTTTATGAGCTGGTGTTGCCATTCGCCGGAGAGAAATTATCATAAAATGGTGCCGCCCCTCGTTGTCAATAGCGACCAGGGGATTAAACACGAGTAGCTACTAACGACGGAAGAGAGAGAGAAAAAAAAAAGAAAGTGAAAGATAGAATGCTGCAGCATTATGAAAAATGGTTTTCTGCTGCCGTATATGTAAAATTATTGATTTACTAAGGGCAGAAGTTTTAGCATGCAACGTTCCAATTTCTCCAGAATTCGGGAAATATAACGGTTTTTACTCTAGAATTTTGTGTACGAAAACGATGTGTAAAATTCTCAGAAATTATCTCTTAAAAGAATAGTCTTCACTTCAGAGTTTTCGAAAACTGTCTGTTGAGTTAAAAACGATTTAAAATATCTCCAATAGATTTTCTCTTGCTTAGAATTCAGGCCTTTGTTGGCTGAATAAAATGTATTTATACACTGTTAAAACATTCTGCAACCGTTGCTCATTTTTTTTCAGCTACTTTGTTGATTATTTCGGAAAAATTTCAGAAAAGCCGAAATTACAGGCGTTCATGATCATTCCAGTTTCATTTCTGAAATATTCAGCTAATTATCAACTGCCGAAGCGTTATTTCTGTAATTTTATATATTTTAGCATAACTATCAGGAACCTTACTCCCCATTACGGTCAGCTAATTCCTCTGAAACTTTCAGTGACATGCTTGTGAATGTTTTACAATATACATCAAATCAAAACAAAATTTATATTTAATGAATATCAAATGAAATATGTAAAATTTGGCATAGTATTTGGCTTAGAAATACAAAACCAATTTATTTTCTCATGCATGACATGCGTTATTGAACTAGTTGCATAATATTGCGTATGGAAAGCCAACTTATTTTTTAACAATACTTTAATTTTTATGTAACTGTTTCAAAATCTATTTAATAACTGTGTAATATGCAGAGAATGGTTCATGGCAGTGTTCTAAAATGTGCCATTCGTTTACTTAATGATGAATTGCGATTAAAATAATTATTTTAATCGCAATTATTTAATAGTTTATTTAATAGAATTGGTTGCCCTGATGTTTCTACTATTTTTCTAAAATAAATATTTTACTATTTGGGGGTTGGGACTTCCAAATTTTTGACCATGTTTGCTATCCATAGCGCTCCAGTGTTTACTGATCGTGATAATTGTATAAACTTTCATTCGAAGCTACCCATTCGTTCATGAGATATAGCTTTCACAAACACACATATTCGCATACATATTCACATACATATTTACACACAAACATCACTTCAAAAACGTTCGATTTGAGTTCAGGGTTTGCAGAATTCACTTCAATGATAAGAGCATGCAAATCCGTCCTAGTAGCTCAACGGCAGAGCGTCGGATGGCTAGTACGAAGATCTGTGGTTCGATTCCCGGTTGGGGCAGCCAGGATCTTTACAGGTTGACCAAAACGTGTAAATAAGTCGAAAACTCGGATTCGCATTTTCAACGCCGCCATTACACACACACACACACACATATATATATATATATATATATACACATATATAAAAGCCAAAAGGAATAAAAACAGAGTAGAACATAAGAGGCCGTGGGGGGGTTGTGACCCCCACTCCCCGGTTAAAGCATGCCTAAAAGCTGCGGCAACACTCCATGCAAGCCGGTACTACTCACAGAAGGTCACCCAGATCAAAGTATACATCGAAAGGATAAAATCCGTATTTCATGAAAAAAGCTGAATGCAAAATGAAAACCGTTATATTAAAGACTATACTTATAACATGATAAAATCTATATATATAACGAAGAAAAATATGTATGTGTGTATGTATGTATGATTCATCATAACTGGAGAACGACTGAACCGAATTTCATGAAATTTGGTAGTCTTGAAATCGTCCCACTTAAAACATAGGCCATGTTTCGAGTTTCTACGACCAGTGGTTCTCGAGATATTAGTGAAAAACGACACTTTTTCGTTTGTCTCATCATCACGGGAGAACGGCTGAACCAAATTTCATTAAATTTGGTGGGTAGCTTTGAAATAGCCCTCCATAAATTTAGTCCAAGTTTCGAGTTTCTAAAATCAGGGGTTGTCAAGATATTGATGGAAAACGAAACTTTTTCCTAGGAGTTCTACTCTCTAACTCCATGATTCCCAACAAAAAAGATTGGAAATAGTTGGTTTAAAACGTGAAAATCAATTAAATCTCTGAGTTTTGTGAGAGTTTATTGAACGTATTAATCACTTTTGAAAATCGCAGGTTTGAGATATGAATTTAAATGGAAACTATCACCATGGTTTATTTCTCACAGGCTCACTCAACAACGAAAAGTATTAAGAAATCACAAGAAAGATCAATCATGCATAAAGCATTGATTATGAATCACTTTCCAACTTTAATTTTATTTAAACATCTCTAAAATGCGATACATTTAGCGGTCATGTATCATAATCGGCCCTATATATGTTCCGGTGTAATTTTTATCATTGTTTTGCATTGTAAATCCCGAGCAACGCCGGGTAATCGCTGCTAATATAATATAAGTAGTACAATAGAACGAGATCATTGCCAATGATCTCGATTCATAAAAACCCAACACAGCAACGTGCACGCATTATCAAATACAACCATATATTGCAAAAGATTGTATCCGGTGTTATGTACCCAAAACATCGTTGCTATCAGCTCCAGTATAATTCAATAATCTAGATTAGAACGACTTGAATGAACATCGATATTGTAAAAGTTCCAAGTAGAAAACGAAATAGATAGCCGGCCCTTATAGCTATAGATATAGATATATATATATATATATATATTAGAAATATGTAATAATAAAAAAATTATGTAATAATAAAAAAAAATTCAAGTGATATTAACATCACCATAGAAGCAAATTCACGGCCATAATGCCGATAAGAGAAAAAAACAGCACCAGCCCAAATTCGATGATTAGTCAGAGTTAAATTCCTCCTCAGATCTGAGTATTTGACTCTAACCAACCCAAACACATGCCTGTTTCAGATAGAGCAATAGTACATTACTATAAATACTCCAACCCAGACTACAGGCATTAAAAAATGAAAAAATGAAGATAGGAAACTTTAAGAAAATTTGTATATATATATATATATATATGTATGTGTGTGTGTGTGTGTGTGTGTATAGGGAAAGTAAAAACATGATTTTTCGTTCGCAAGTTATCCTTTTAAAAATATCCTGAAATCTTCCCCGAAAATATTTTTGAAAGCTTACTTGCGTTTCATCATAGTTGACCTCGCTTTTCATTCTTACTGTTTTGACAATTGGTTTCAGATAAATACTTCCAATTTAAAAGTTTGTTTACATTAAATGCGATTTTTTTTTTCGGTGGGTAGTTTTCTCTGAAAAATAGGGGGTAAAACTTTTTATACGGTCCCCTAACATAGATAAGTTCAATTAGAAAAATTTACTCTATACAGAAATTAAAGAAGAAAAAAAACGGTGCAATTATCTGCAATATTCATGAAGATATATATTTACAATAGAACTAAAGTAAAAAATCTACCAAAATAGGGAAAATTGGAATTGAATTTTCCCTCGATTCGACGATATTCCCTTGATTGTTAATAACCTAATACTTCATCAAACTGTTCTTTATTTGTAGGTGAAAAATTCCCGAATTTTTCATAAGAAATAATTTGTTAAATATTGCAGATAATGGCACCGGGACTTTTTGTTCTTTTGGACTAATTATTGTATGTATAAAGCAACTTTTTCTAATTGAACTTTTTTTTTTTTTATCTTTAGTGACTATAAAAATTTAGATTCCAATTTTTTTTATAATACCCCCCTCCTCCCCAAACGAAAACAAAATATATATGAAAGAATTTAGCATTTAATTTCAAAAACTTATATTGAAATGTATGTGTCTAAAATCATCAATTGCCAAACCTCGAAAAGCGAGGTCAACTATGCTGATACACTGAAATGTAATTTATTTTCAAAGTTTAGTTTTTTTTAAACCATAATTTTTTTTGCATAGACTTTTTTGCATTGTTCCCCTCTTCTGTTAACTATCTGTTCATTTCTGTATTCATTATGTTTATTCACTTTTTGCAACCCCGTCTTCTAATTCTTCATCTTGCGAAAACTCAAATGATATACTACATCACTGCACTGGATATAATGCTCGATAATATCCACTCTTTATCAACTACAATCACAATCCAGAACGCTACTTCATCAGTAGAGGTGAGGGGTGGAAATAAAAAATAAAGAATAATAAGTAAATAAATAAAAAGAAAAGAACTTCAATGCCCTTCCCTGAACTAATATCACGTTTCAAGCTCCATTAGGGCATTATTTATCCAAAATGAGACATTGTTTTAGCCAAGTAGCACCTTGGGGTGAGGAAAAAATGGCGATCTTTGCTACATTTTTCACTGTCTTTTCTTTTTTTCCCCCCAATATCTTTTGAAGGAGATTAAAGCCAGGGTTCGACAGACTGTCTTTGAAACAATGTGGATGAATCAAGCTTAAATGTGGCCGTCTGCGATCTTTGGGTGCCATTAGGGAGGGGCCATCTGCAAATTGCATCAGACTGATTGAAGATCACGTTGTGATAGTACATTTTTTAAAGATAAGGAATTCTTACTGTGCAAAAGTCATTAGATCTGTTTATCTATATTTCTATGTCGCATTTGGCGATAATGATGACACATTTGTTGAAATATTACTAACTTGATTGACTTTTGAAAAATGTCGCCAAATATCTCGGAAAATTAAGTTTAATTTCTTTGATAATCCACATTGCTCTGTGGAATTATTAAATAAAATGAAACAGAATCGCGCTCCCATTGCAAGTAACAGCATCCATGGACCGGTTCCCGATCTTCAGTTTTAAATAGCCAATAGCTGCAATAACAGCAAGAAAACTTGCTATGTATCACGCATTTACGAACTTATGTGGAGAGCGATACATTCAAACCTACCACATAGCTGGCTTCAAATTTCTTCAAAAAGATTGAGCTTTGACTGCAGCAAGTAAACTCATATTCACTTAATCCCTCCGATAGGGGGCGTTCACAAAAGCCCACCTATTGTATGTTGAAACAACCATGGACCGGTTTCTCACTTATTATATGATCGTCAGGTGCTATCAGTGCAAATAAGCAGTACCTACAACGACAGCAAGAAAATTTGTTATGTGCTATATTTTGCGAATAAAACATGTCATACAGATCCAGATTGGGTACTAAATTTCAAAAAATATACAGTCCCCTTCTCTCTTTTGTATTACTTCTTCATAAAAGACTTCTCTTTAAAATCCCATCGTGTGCTGAACCTCCCTCAAGAATCGGAAGAGGGGGGAAAAAAAAAAAAATCCTCCACCTTTTTCTCTACCTCGGTAAAGCTCCTTTTCTTCGTAATTGGCCCTCCAGTACTGCATTCCAAACAGCCCCGTCGTCGCAAATAACTGTCTTTACGCGCTAACGACGGGCCAAGAACACTGCTGGGACTAATGCCGTTGCCATTTAGGGAAGCTAAAAAATGGTATTTTTTCAACACGTTAATCTGAATCGTCGTTTGATGTC
Source organism: Amaurobius ferox (assembly GCA_951213105.1). Lineage (NCBI taxonomy): Eukaryota > Metazoa > Arthropoda > Arachnida > Araneae > Amaurobiidae > Amaurobius > Amaurobius ferox. Next base: position 23,513,785 of record OX578155.1, on the reverse strand, counting down.
ATTTATCATTGTTCACAGAGTGGTCTGGTTGGAACAAGTTAGCTATCTTCTCTGATGAGAAGTTGGTGTACAAGTATGGTTCTAAACCTTGTATTTAATGAGTATTTTCTCAGAAGGATGAAGCAGAAAGTAGTTCTCGTGATGACATCCAACATTAAAGTAATGAATCACGGCTCAATTTATACATTTTGAGGGTTGTTTTCGTTTCATTTTTGGCAATTTTTACCATGTAATTTTGTCGCCGAGGGAGAGCATCTGGTGAATCAACAATTATTACTTTTTTTAATCCGCGTGTAACTGGGAAGCTTCAACGAGGTAATATTTTGATCTGTCGAATAAGCCAAAATGCTCAATAAGTTCATGAGTTGAGTTTCACGATTTCCGACAGCTTGGGTAGATTTGAACCAACACTATAGAGCCAATACCTTCCTTAACCTTCTGTAGCAAAAACTTTAAAATGATTATCCCCTTTAGATGCCATTGTAGAGGATTTTACTTTGAACTGTCAAAGGGATTTAACTCTAACCCAAACTAACTTGATACCAAGGACCTTTCGCCCCAGTGCAATACCACACGAATGCACTGATTTAATCAAATTAGATTTGTGTACTTCACATAATTGCAGCAGGTGGCTGTTTAAAGCAACTGACTATATAGACAATAACTGGTAGTGCACACGCCCAGAATAGTACACAATTATAGAATATAATACACTTTACGGGCTTGGTGATAACGCTTACACCGTAGACGAGTTACAAAGATTTTATGCTTACCCAAAACGCTTTCTTTTGCCTCGCACTATATTACGGCTAACCCAAGATACTAGACTCTTCCAGTCATAGTGGTATCCAAATGGGTTTCATTCAACTAAGCTGCCATCCAACTTCAGCCCCCAACCTTACTAGCCAAATTCTTAAAGCATCCTTCAATCCAACTCACAACAGAATCTCGCCTGAATTCCTTGAATTCCCAACTTCGAATCTACTGATTCCTCTGACTTACTCACGGTCTGAAACGTCATCCTGTTCTACGTCAGGAACGCAGAAATGTTAATTAGCTCGGTGATTGGTCTACCTAACCGAACCAGTCAGAATGGTTAGTTTAAGTAAACATAAATTATAATGGGGTAACTGGGGGAAATAAAAAAGGGAACCTGCCTTTTTTTGCGAAATGTCCCGCAAAAATCTTTAAATCTAAAAATAAAAGGCTACGTATGCCCAAATATATCAATTAAATGCCTATTTTACACGTAATTTTTGACTACGAAAAGAATAAGACCAACTCCATTACTCTAGGATTATCCGTTCTCGAGATATTTTAGTTTTTTCGCATTTTCGCCACCTTAAAAAAAAAGTCCAGTTACCAAGTGAAAACGAAAATTGAATTAAAAGTGCCAATTCAATGTAATTTAAAATAATTATGTTGAAGACCCAATATAATTATTTTAAATTACATTGAATTGGCACTATGTGTATTATTTTGTGCAATTAAACTCAATTTAATGAATTATTGAAGAAATAAAGAGCATATGAGTCTGCAGAGAAAATCATGTGCTGTCCACAGATTTTTTAACTTTTGTACAATAATAATTATTCATATCATAAGTGCCGCTAGGTCTATATTTTATTTTTACACGCTATTTGTAGGAAGCGTAATGAGCATGCGCTGTATTAAAATGAACATTTCGCCCTGCTACAGTTTGTTTTAACAATTGAAAATGTGATTCTGCAAAATCTGCGTACAATTTCACGTATGTATGCAAATTTTTACTTTCCCTGCAATACATGGTAATGCATAGGGAAAGTATTGGAATCATGCCGAAGATCGCAACTCGAGTTTTCGACGGATCTACACGTTTCGAGACCTCTAGAATACGAAAAAACTATTTTTAGCTTGACGTCTGCGTGTGTGTCCGTCTGTCTGTCTGTGCAGATTTTGTATCCACTCTAACTACAAAACCAATGGACCGAATTTCACAAAATTTTGTAGGTGAGTCACTTGTGGGCGAATCTGGTGCTGATTAGTTTTGGGTACGATTCGGGATAAAAGAACCCGCCTTTTTTTGCGAAATGGCCCGCAAAAGCTTGTATCCACTCTAGCTAAAACTAATGAACAGAATTTCACAAAATTCGGCATATAAGTCGCTTGTGGGTCACATTGGTACCGATTAGATTTTGGTACGATTCGAAAAAAAAAATAACCTGCCTTTTTTTCCAAAATTGCTCCCAAAAATCGTCAAAATCTAAAATAAAAAACTACGTATGCTCTATATCCATAAAATGATTGTTTAATACGTAATTTTTAACGAAGAAAAGAATAAGATCAACCCCATTACACTAGGACTAGCCGTTCTCGAGATATTTTATTTTTTTCATATTTTCTCTACGCCACCTTTGAAAATAAGTCCAGTTATCAAATGAGAACGAAAATTGAATTAAAAGTGAATTAAATTTAATTAAAATAAAGAGAACGTGGATATAAGTCTGCAGGGAAAGTCATGTGCTGCCCACATCAGATTTTTCATCTTCCTATTGTATTTTTGAGTAAAAGGGATAAAAAGAATTTAGGCAAATGTTGATTTTGCTTTGTAAAGAATGGAAATTGACTTCGCTTCGCTTGTCTATAATTGAGTAATTTCTGAAGTATTTTAGTTGATTTTTTTTTTTCCAGATTTTTAAATCGAACTTAAAATATAGAATTTTTGATACTGTGCAATTATTCTTGTGTTAGAACCTCCCATATAGTAACTTTAAGTTATCGTCTGATATGTATCTTATCATGTCTGGAATTTTTTTTTTACTTTCCTTATATACATATAATGTTTAAGGAAAGCATTGTGACGGGGTCGAAAATTCGAATTCGAGTTTTCGACGGGAGAGCACGTTTCAAGCATACCTGATCACGGATCGAACATTTTGTAGGTGATGTCTGTGTGTGTGTGTGCGTGTGTGTCAGTGAGTTTGTAGAGACAATATCTCACGAACAAATGGAGCGATTCCAATGAAATTTGGAACAAAAATTACAATCCGTGAGTACTGGAAGCCTATTGTTTTTAAACACATTCGAATGTTCAGAACCCCCCTGAATTTGCGAGTGAAATTTTGAAAAATTCATCAAAAAATCAAAATTTTTAATAAAGTTACTCAAATAGACATTTCTTATGTAATGTTTCCGTAGAAAACGATTGACAACTGTTGAGAAACATGTTCAATTTTCATATGTAATATCATGCGATAAATTGGGTGACACCATTCTCGTTGATGTAGCGTGTTCCATTCACGAGAAAAGATACTTTGAGTAATACTTTTGTATTTGAACGGCAATCTACTACAAGAATAACTTATTTATCCGTCCATAACGCTTGACGAGATTTTGGCAACGAGTTTGGCGGAATGTCGCCAACTTGGCGACTTTTTAAAATGTTGCCAAATTAGCGAAAATCTCTCCAAATGGATAAAAATTACTCTAAATCAATGAAAATTGCGACTCATTGACGAAAATTCAATATCTTGGAAAGAATATAAATATATACTATAAATATAATCTATTTTTTTTTACTGTAAAAGTAGTAAATTCTTTGCATTATATAAGGAAAGTCATGTGCTGCCCACATCAGATTTTTTTTATAAGAAAAGCTCTTCCGTCTGTCTGTAACGCTTGGCAATACATTTGTTGCAATTGGCGACAATTTCGCGAAATATCGCTAACTTAGCTACTTTTTTAATGGTGCCAGCGAAAATATCGCCAAAGAATATAAGTATCCACTATAAGAATAACTTATTTTCTTTTATTGTAAAAGTAGTAAATTCATTGCATCGTATAAGGAAAGTTATGTGCTGCCCACATCAGATTTTTTTTGGTTTCTCATTGACAAAGTATTGTTTTCACGAAAATTTTCGGTTAATGTTCTGAGATTTATTCTGAGTCTCGCTAGGGTTTGTAAAGCACCTGCTGTTCTTATTTGGTAACGCAGTAAGACGTATTGTGTAGTGATTTTGATTATTACCTGCTTATACTATATTGCATTGAGAAAGGATTGTTTTCACGAAAGATTTCGATTTCGAGATTTTGATGCCAACATATGTTTTAAGACCTTCTGAACTCGTTTTGACTATTTTTGGAGTGATGTCCGTCTGATGTCTGTGGTCAATTTCGTATGTATATAATAGCAGCCACAAATATTACTGGATTTTCTGGAAACTTTATATCCGGCTTTATTATAAAAAAATATAGAACTAGATAGAATTTTTTTTTTATATTCGAGCGAAAACTTTGAATTTTATTCTAAATTTTATATTCCATTAACGTGGCAGCATAGGACAAAATTTGATATAACCATGCATAAAAGGGTTTATTTGTAGCTCAATGATCACAAGTCTTAATAGTTGCAATCATCATTGTAAAAATTAGCCGCGATGCAAATGTATTTTCCGTGGCATCATTAACCCCCCCCCCCCCCACACACACACACTGAAGGGCAAGTTATCCCCCCCCGGGGATGCATTATCAAGTATGGTATCAATCTAAAGATTTTTTCAAGCCCTTTAAAGTGAAGGGTAACACGCTATAGTTGTAATCATTTGGATCCACGATATCGATTTTTCAAATGTTTCTCTTGTAAAATTTGAAGGAAAAAAAAGGAATTCTGGTATGAGAAAGTCGTGTTGAGTCACACTCCGATTAATTATTTTAACCTTTCATTGAAATTTCCATCTGTCCACCTGATACGTCTCCACCTGTCCCTTTGCGTGGATGTTTTGCAAATGTCCCGATATCGTGACCATGGACATCGTTGAGTGTGCCACCGGTAAGTGAAGTGAACTACCGGAAGGGAATCTATTTCATGGCCCGCATGGGGGGAAATGGCGAAGTACCGGTTGAGATGAGTTGTTCAGCTCAGCTATAGAACGTTGTAATTATGTAATAAAGTCGAAAAATATAATCGTCTGCATCGCTTGCGTGGTTATAATAGACTTTAAGTGCTTTGCAATTAAAAGTTCTTTACAGGACGAAAATTGTTTGCATTGAAGATCATTCTTATGTAAACGTAAAAAAAAAAAATCTGATGTGGGCAACACATGACTTTCCTTATATAATGCAATGAATTTACTACTTTTACAGTTAAAAAAAAATGCTATTCTTATAGTAGATACTTATATTCTTTCTAAGATATTGAATTTTCTTCAATTAGTCGTCATTTTCATTGATTTAGAGTCATTTTTATCAACATGGCGAGATTTTTGTTAATTTGGCAACAATTAAAAATGTCGCCAAGTTGGCGACATTCCGCCAAATTCGTCGCCAAAATCTCGCCAAGCGTTATGGACCGAGAAATAAGTTATTCTTACAGCAGATAAATGAGTATTGGCGTTCAAATACAAAAGTATTACTCAAAGTATCTTTTTTCATGAATGGAACGAGCTAGATCCACGAGTATGATGTCACCCAATTTATCGCATGGTATTACATATGAAAAGTGAACATGTTTCTCAATAGGAAATTTTTTTTTTTAATTTTATATAACTTTTTGATAATTTTTTTTGAAAAATGTAAAATATCTCGAGAACGGTTCATGTTAGTGCTCTAAAATTTATGTCAATCGTTTTCTAATGAAAAATTACATAAGGAATGTCTATTTGCGTAACTTTATTAGCGGTTTTGATTTTTTGACGAGTTTTTCAAAATTTCACTCGAAAATTAAGGGGGGTTCTGAACATTCGATTGCGTATAAAAGCAATAGGCTTCCAGTGTTTACGGATTGTGATTTTTGTACCAAATTTCGTTCGAATCGGTCCATTCGTTCGTCAGTTATCGTCTCCACAGACTCACTGACAAACACACACACATACTTTCACACACACACACACACACACACAGAGATCACTTCAAAAGTGTTTGATTCGTGATCAGGGATGCTTGAAACGTGCTCTCCCGTCGAAAACTCGAATTCTAATTTTCGACCCCGTCACAATACTTTCCTTATACATTATGTATATAAGGAAAGTAAAAAGTTTGAAGTGTTATGCTTTTTGTGACTTTCTTACCATTTATATTCTGCTAGAAAATGTATCTGGCGTTGCAAGGAATTTAAGATGGAGGTTTGCACGGGGTCGGGCCCAGCCCACAAGCTTATGCCCGGCTTAACACGTGGCCGAGTCGGGTCATTCTCGGATTTAGCTTTTAAAACGTCGCGTAAGTCCGGGTCCGAACATATTTTATTTGGAAAATTTTTAGATGAATTTGAATGGAGTACATGATATTATTATTGTGTTTATTTCAGCTATATAAAGATAAATGTTTAAAGGAAATAAATTTCTGTTTCAATTCTTCGTAGAAAAATTTCGCACATTCGTATTTTAAACACATTTGAGTGCAACTTCGGGCAACTTGAGTGCAACTTGAGTACACTTCGGGCCAGACCGGGTCGGATTGTATATTTATGAATTTCTTCGAACTCGAGCCGGGTTTATGCACCGGTATCATCGGGTCTGGCCGGGTAAAAATCTGAAATTTCGGACAGTGCAAACCTCTAATTTAAGACCTGCTCTGATTAAAATTACAGGGGAGCATACAGTAAATTCTCAAACATCGATCCAACACATTTAAATCGTTCGAAACAAATTTTCATTTAAAACTGTGTTAAAAAAATGTTATGCATTACCCATTCTATAAATATTTCACTGGTTTCCATAGCATTGGGTATATGTTGGGACATCAGTTGCAACGCCCAGTGCAGAGCAACCGGTGAACCGAAGATTGTAGCAAATCGCAAAATAATTTTAAAATAATTCGTTTGTAGATTTATAGTGAATAAAAAAATAGAGTAGTCATATGATTTTTATTGTTTCCCATTATAAAAAAAATTTGATGTGGGCAACACATGACTTTCCTTATATAATGCAATGAATTTACTACTTTTACAGTTGAAAAATGTTATTCTTATAGTAGATACTTATATTCTTTCCAAGATATTGAATTTTCTTCAATTAGTCGTCATTTTCATTGATTTACCGTCATTTTTATCAATTTGGGGAGATTTTTGTTAATTTGGCAAAAATTAAAAATGTCGCCAAGTTGGCGACACTCCGCCAAATTCGTCGCCAAAATATCGCTAAGCTTTATGGACGGAGAAATAAGTTATTCTTACAGCAGATAAATGACTATTGGCGTTCAATTACAAAAGTATTACCCAAAGTATCTTTTTTCATGAATGGAACGAGCTAGATCTACGTGAATGATGTCACCAAATTTATCGCATGGTATTACATATGAAAAGTGAACATGTTTCTCAATAGGAAATATTTTTTTTTTATTTTATATAACTTTTTGATAATTTTTTTGAAAAATGTGCAATATCTCGAGAACGGTTCATGTTAGCGTTCTAAAATTTATGTCAATCGTTTTCTAATGAAAAATTACATAAGAAATGTCTATTTGCGTAACTTTATTACCGGTTTTGATTTTTTGACGATTTTTTCAAAATTTCACTCGAAAATTTAGGGGGGGTTCTGAACATTCGATTGCGTATAAAAACAATAGGCTTCCAGTGTTTATGGATTGTGATTTTTGTACCAAATTTTGTTCGAATCGGTCCATTCGTTCGTCAGTTATCGTCTCCACAGACTCACACACACACACACATCACTTCAAAAATGTTTAATTCGTGATCAGGGATGCTTGAAACGTGCTCTCCCGTCGAAAACTCGAATTCGAATTTTCGACCCCGTCACAATACTTTCCTTATACATTATGTATATAAGGAAAGTAATACTTTAATTATTATTAAAATAAAAAAATTACCAATTACAATATGAAATATGAAGATGAAATTATTTCATTTGTTGTTTGGTAACGGGAGTTGGGGGTGCTATTTGGTATTGCGCTAAGGATCGCACTGCAGCTATACAAACTGTAAGAGACAAAATACACTTAGTTCTGTTTTATAGATTACACTACTTATACACTGCCGATATCTGATTTAAAATTCTTTTGTTTATAATGAAAAAAAATTTCTTATCTTTTGTTTTCCATTATGATTGTTGATTTTGGTTTAAGGCATTAATTAATAACTCTGGTGCAATTTATAATCATATAAAATGAATAAAAAATCAATTAATTATTACTGCATTCGAGCCATTTTTATTGCGCGCCATTTTCTTCTCAACAGTTGTATAATACAGATATCAACTCATGCTGTGTTGTCTTCTTGCTGCTTGTCTCTGCGCCATCCGCCTGCATCGAAGCGAATTGCATTCGCAATTACTCAAATCACCTACCCCAGGACCACCCAGATTCTGCCTTTCGCCTCTGTTGAGCCATTTTTATTGCCGCAATTACAGCCGCAAATTGTAGAAAAACGGCAATAAATCAGCCTACGATGTAATCACCCTTGTACGCGATTTGAGAACGCGATTCTTGGTGGCCCATAAAATGTATCTGTGAGTGTTCAAGGTGGTTATTAAGGATGTCCTTAATCACACATTTCTTATTATTAAGGGCGTCTCTGCGGTGTTATTGATTCGAATTAATATGTATGGATGGCTCTCTTTGTGACGGACGCTATGCTTCGTGTCGGTAGATGGTGTTAAGCGATTGTGGAGAAATTACCACTGGATGCGAATTCTGTCATGTGATTTATAACGGAGCGATTACTTTTGATGCCGACGATTCTGTAGTAGAATAAAAATTACATTATTTGTTTCAAAATGGCAGCTGCTTTCAGAGCAAATTTCATTTGTGAATTATTCTGTTTGCTTTGCTTTTGAACCGAAGAAGTTCTGTATTGAAAAAAAAAATGACCAGCATAAAAATGAGATATTTCCATAAGTGCCTTTAGAATATTACGCAATCAGAATTAATTAATTCTCAAAAACTTGGCCTCTGACTGCTTTAATTTCATTTGCTTCTTCTTCTTTATCTTATTGCTTGACGCGTGAAAATTATTTCTTATTTGTTTAGAATATTCGCATTCTTGAAAGGATTCATTTGAATGTATATAAATTTTACAAATTATTTATTGAATACCGATGAAATATTTCTGAATATGTTGAATTATGTTTTTATTCTTTGGGGGTAATAAGTATCATTTTGTAGTTTTTATAAATTTTATCATTTATTGAAATATATTAGTTATTTTATTTATAGATAAATTTGGAAAGACTTTATTAAATTAAACAACAAACCATTAACCAAACTATAAAGTCAACAAGATATAAATATAACAAGATGAATTATATTTTAAGATCTTCACCTGCTCATTTGTTATTAGAATCAAAACTCAGATGGAACGATCAGATAAAACATTAAGAGGTTTTAAAAAATTTACGAATGTCTGAGTGGCAACGTGAAAAAAGTATTTACTCTTAAAACCATGGAGGTAAAAACAAGGATTTAAAATATTAAGAAAACGCCAATATATTTTGAAACAATAATTTCAAGTGGCGCTAATATAAGATAAGTAGTCATGCATTGTATTTCTATGGAGAAAGACTTAAAATATTTATTTAAAATGTCAATTTTGTAAAAATAAATTATGAACGCAATGCAAAGTAGAACTGAAATAATAAAGAACATTCCTACATATTCAAAATTATTTTACCTTGCAATTCATTTTTATCTCCCTATATTATGTATTCTATCCTACAACTATGAAAAAATACTGGTTATACTCGTAATTAGGGAACCCTTAATTTAAAAATAATCAAAAATATATATTCTAAATGCTACGCCTTTCTGTTGTGTCAACTAACAATAGCAGCTTCTTTACTAACACTAGCGACACCTAGATATAATTCTCAAAGCATTATGGCATTTTTAAGCGTTTCATCCATAGGAGTTTTATCTCTTTTCTAACTCCATGCTTAAAACTCTGTGATAAAAGACGGCAGACGATTTTTAAAGATAAAGTTCCGCCGCAATAAAATGCGTTCTCGTGTTATTTTTTTACATTGTGTTTTATTAGTTTAAATTATTTAAAATAACAGTTATTACTGTTTGAGTTTCATTTTTATTGACGTTCTTCCTGTAACCGGGGAGCTATATACTTTAGGCCTACAGATGGTGTTAAGCGATTACGAAAAAATTACCACTGAATGCGAATTCTGTGATGTGATTAAGATGTTTTTAAGTGGAAAGCGAATTGCATTATTTGTTTCAAAATGGCAGATCTTGCTCAGAAAGTTTAAGAGTTATTGTTTTTGCTATTATTCGGAGAGAAGTTGTGTAATGAAGAAAAATGAATATCATAAAAATGAGATGCCATTGTAAAACAATGAATGGCTTTAGAATAATATTACACATTTAGAAATAATTAGTTTTATTTTCCTTAGTATTCAATTTCTGGCTTTTTTTTTTTATGTGAATAACATCTATGCTCGTGATTTCTGTAACGGAAATCGCAGAGTTATGAAAAATGTAAATACTTTAAATGCTTATACCTTCGAATATAATAGTTTTATCTAACAATGTAATTAAATTTTCATGTTTTCTCAGAAATAGGGTCCAGATTATGAATATATGAAAATAGTTTCATTATTTTGAACTTTTTCTTTTCGGAAAAGTATCTGTTCAAGCGAGTGTTCTTTTTTTCTTACTTTCACTCGAATTATTTTCGAAACTGTAAAAGATAGATATAAATAGTAAACGTCAAAAATATGCATTAGGAAATTTGGTTTTTAAATCTAAATTTATTTAATAAAAAAAAAAGTTCGTATAGTTTTCGAGTAATCATGTTGTCGAGTCTTGTCAAGTTGATGATTTAATGATGATGGAAAAAGCTTGATTATTGGAGATTTTCCGTTTTTCGAGATTGTGATACTTATATCTCAAAAACTAAAAATGCTATTCATAAACAATAAGAAGCATTTGTAGCTCTTTAAAAGCCCTACAAGTGTATGTAATTGGATTTTGGATCGAGTTTTTTTATTTTTGAAGTATAGTGGTTCCAATTTCGATATTTTACTATTTTAATCTGGGTTTTCCAATGGGTAGAAAAGCTGTAATACGTATTTAAAATATTATGAATGTTGCTCAATCTGTTTACTGAGTCTTCTGTGAAATATTAGTGTTGTTGTTGAGACCCAGACCGTCCGACCTACCAGAAGGGTGTAAGGTAACTGTTTGGACGGCCGGGAAGTGCCACCCAATTTAGACCGGAACCCAGTGGGGGAGGCATCCACAGGGACCGTACCCTCCTTCCCCTACCACCAACCTCTCGGAAGGACTTACGGACCCACATGTTTAACGTGATCGTACTTCGCGTGAACACGGCGGCAGTTTTGGCAGCGGCTGGAATCGAACCCGGGCCTACCGAGTGCAACTCCAGCGCGCTAACCAATGGGCTACCGCGCCCCGTGAAATATTAGTGTTGTTGTTGTTGAGACCCAGACCGTCCGACCTACCAGAAAGGTGTAAGGTAACTGTATGGACGGCCGGGATGTGTGAAATATTAGTGTGGAAGAGCGAGATATTTTATTTGGAAAAAGTTTTTTTTTTACAAAATGTTACTTACCCAAAACCATTTCGGCTCCATCGGACTGGAACCACCGCTGATTCTTTATTTTTTGTTCTTTATTAGAGCTTCTTGTTTTGCGTATGAAAGTTATTTCTTAACACTAAAATTCAGGATAACATGGATTTTTATGGCACTCTTATACTTAAAAGATATTCATTTTAATATATAAATTGTTTCGTCGCTATTGTAAAGATCTTAAAATGATTGGTAATCTTAATTATTAATCTTCTTGTATAATCTTATATTTAATCTTCATTATTCGCAGAAGCTGTTATTACTTTCCTCGTACATAATGTATAAGGAAAGTATTGTGACGGGGTCGAAAATTCGAATTCGAGTTTTCGACGGGAGAACACGTTTCAAGCATCCCTGATCACGAATCAAACATTTTTGAAGTGATGTCTGTGTGTGTGTGTGTGTGTCAGTGGGTCTGTGGAGACGATAACTGACGAACGAATGGACCGATTTGAACCAAATTTGGCACAAAAATCACAATCCGTAAACACTGGAAGTCTATTGTTTTTATATGCAATCAAATGTTCAGAACCCCCCTAAATTTTCGAATGAAATTTTGAAAAAATCGTCATAAAATGAAAACCATTAATAAAGTTACGCAAATAGACATTTCTTATGTAATTTTTCATTAGAAAACGATTGACATAAATTTTAGAACGCTAACACGAACCGTTCTCGAGATATTGTACAATTTAAAAAAAAAATATCAAAAAGTCATATAAAATAAAAATATTTCCTATTGAGAAACATGTTCACTTTTCATATGTAATACCATGCGATACATTGGGTGACATCATTCTCGTGGATCTAGCTCGTTCTATTCATGAAAAAAGATACTCTGAGTAATACTCTTGTATTTGAACGCAAATAGTCATTTATCTGCTGTAAGAATAACTTATTTCTTAGTGCATAACGCTTGGCGAGATTTTGGCGACTATTTTGGCGGAATGTTGCCAATTTGGCAACTTTTTGAAATGTTGCCAAATAACGAAAATCTCGCCAAATGGATAAAAATGAAGCTAAATGAATGAAAATGACGACTCATTGTCGAAAATTCAATGTCTTGGAAAGAATGTTATTATGTACTATAAGAAAAACCTATTTTTTTACTGTAAAAGTAGTAAATTCATTACATTATATAAGGAAAGTCATGTGTTGCCCACATCAGATTTTTTTGTATTTCCACATGATGTTGATTCATATTTTCTCTGTTTCTCTTGTCCGAATTAATGTGACGTGTTTTGGCAGGTACACATCAAGTCATGCTTCATCATGAACGGAGTTTGCGTCAGGTGGCGAGGCTGGCTGGACCTCGAGAGACTAGATGGAGTAGGATGCCTGGAGTATGACGAAGAAAGAGCACAGGTAAACTATTTTTTTTTTTAAATATTTATAAAATATTATATTTTTATAATCCAAGTGGTTGGTGGTAGGGGAAGGAGGGTACTATTCCTGCGGATATCACCCCCACTGAGTTCCGGTCTAAATTAGGTGGTACTGTCTCAGCCGCCCAAATCTTACACCTTCGGGTAGATCGTACGGTCTGGGTAAAAAAAAAAAAAAAAAAAAAATGTTTGTTTAACCAAAGAGAACTGGAGAAATAGGATAATTAATATAATTAATTTTATTGCTTTAGCCCAATATAGTAATTTGTTTATTATTTTATTGTTAAGTTGTTATTGTTTTTATTACTAATTTTTGATTTTTCTACTGTTTTTATTTTCCTAATTCATGTATAATGAGATGGCCGTCATTTTTTTTTTTTTTTAATGAAATACTATATTGGTATTCTTTTGAGTCTATATTTTACATGACATTGTGGACGGGCTGAGCTTCTGCACTTTGAAGTTATGTGGCAGTGGTCTTTCACGTGCTGCGTACTTACTGGCTTTATTGCAAATATGACAAATTGTTGCGTTTTGAAAATGTTCAATGTCTTTTGGCGTCATTCTTTGTCGTCGTATGAGTGCCATTCTCGTAATTTGTTTTTCCGTTAAGAAAGTCATATGTTGGAAAGTTATTAAAAATTTTTAAAAGCTTTCAATAACCACATAAGCTAAAAATTTACTCTGTCCCTGAAAATTCTTAATTTCCCCCCCAGAGATATGGGGGGGGGGGGGGGTGATCTTGGAATTTTCGGTATTTAATGCTGCATATATGCTTTAAATAAAGGCATATAACGTTTTATTTTCTGTCCGGGTATTTAATGCTGCATATGCTTTAAATAAAGGAGTATATCGTGTTATTTTCTTGCCGTATATTTAATGCTGCATATATGCTTTAAATAAAGGAGTATGTCGTTTTATTTTCTTGCCGTGTATTTAATGCTGCATATATGCTTTAAATAAAGGAGTACGTCGTTTAATTTTTTTTGCCGTGTATTTAATGCTGCATATATGCTTTAAATAAAGGAGTACATCGTTTTATTTTTTTTTGCCGTGTATTTAATGCTGCATATATGCTTTAAATAAAGGAGTACATCGTTTTATTTTTTTTTGCCGTGTATTTAATGCTGCATATATGCTTTAAATAAAGGAGTACATCGTTTTATTTTCTTGCCATGTATTTGATGCTGCATATATGTTTTAAATAAAGGAGTGCATCATTTTATTTTCTTGCCATGTATTTAATGCTGCATATATGTTTTAAATAAAGGAGTGCATCATTTTATTTTCTTGCCATGTACTTAATGCTGCATATGTGCTTTAAATAAAGGAGTACACCGTTTTATATTTTTTACCGTGCATTTAATGCTGCATATATGCTTTAAACAAAGGAGTATGTCGTTTTATTTTCAGTCCGGGTATTGAATACTGCATATATGCTTTAAATAAAGGAGTATATTGTTTTATTTTCTGTTCGGGTATTGAATGCTGTACATATGTTTTAAATAAAGGAGTATGTCGTTGTATTTTCTGTTCGGGTATTGAATGTTGCATATATGCTTTAAATAAACGAGTATATAGTATTTTCTGCCCGGGTATTTAATGCTGTATACTGCATAATGCTGCTTATATACTTTAAATAAAAGAGTATATCGTTTTATTTTCTATCTGGGTATTTAATGCATATATGCTTTACATAAAGGAGTATATCATTGTATTTTCTGTCTGGGTATTGATGCTGCATATATGTTTTAAATAAGGGGGTATATCGTTGTATTTTCTGTCCTGCAGGTCGAGGACGCCCTTCTGCGGGAACAGATCGAACGGTACAACCAGAGGCTGCGGGACTTTGAAGAGAAACAGAGGGTGTTTCGGGCGCAGCACGAGAGGCATCACGAGGCAGAAGTGGAGGTAAGAGCCTCCAGGTAAATATTAGCTCCAGCTCGTTGCTAGTTCTTTTTTTCATCTTCTTTTCATCACGCTTTTATGTGATTTTGCGAAAGTTTAATCTTCGACACTGCTACAGATTCGTATTTAAATATCCACTTTACATATTATGTATTATTTCGTAAGATATGAAATTGATTAAACTCATGTTATAAAAAGTCTGCACTTAGCCAGAAGAACTTTGCGAATTGAAGCCCGATTTGTTTTGATAACGAGCAACATTTATATAAGTGTTCCAGGATTTAACAAGCTTGAAGAAATAGTAAAACTAAATAAAATAGGATTCAGATCAAATTAAAAATGAAAAAGATCGTTGCTTTGTTATGAATAGTTAATTTTTGGAAATATGATGAGAGCTGCGGGTTGGCGTCAAAAGACCATAAATAACAAATAAATATAACGTAAAGCCCATAAAATAATACGTAAAGCTCATAAATAACAAATTTAATGTTGTTGGGAAAGGTCTTGGGGAGGGAGGGGGGAGGAAATGGGGATCACATTTCTATTGAAAGAATATAAGAGCTAAAATATGATACTTTGAATCATAATTCAAAACTAGTGTTTTCAAACTGTGTTCTGTGCAACCTCGGGACTCCGCGACAGGATTTCAGGGGTTCCGCGACGTGATAATTCAGTGTAATTTTCTATAAACAAAATTAAAAAAAAAAAAACGCGTATTATTTTAAATGCATAATTTAGACCACAATGGACGATTTCTCATTTTGGGGTTCCGCCATTAAATTAAATTTCAAAGGGTTCCACAACCAAGAAAGGTTTATAAAACACTTGTCTAAACTAAACCTATATTTCTTTTTAGAGGTATTAAATAGAAATTTTATTTTGTTTAACATGTATATATGGCAAATATTCAGCCTTTTAGGTCACTGGGGGGGGGGGGGATTATTTTCTGGAGGGTCTGTAAATACTTTTCGAGAAACCCTATTCCCGATCCTCCGCCTGATGGGCGGATACAGATCTGACTCTGTTACTTTCTGTTTAAATTTTGGAAAGTTCACTTCACTTCAAAGCACGACAAATCATCAACTGAGAGAGGATATTATTTTTTAAAACTGCAAATTCGATGCGTAATTTCAAATAAGTATCCGTTTCATGTGTTATTTTTATTTTGTACAATAAACTTGAAACCGGGGTATATTTAGAGATAGAGAGAAAAAACAAATTTTAGCCTGTAAAAAGTGTGTAGAGTCCACTATGACGATAAGAGCTTGCAATCCCCCCCCCCCCCCCCCAGGTAGCTCAACGGTAGAGTATCGGCTACAACGGAAAACATTCTGCAATCTTTATTCATCTTTTTCAGCTACTTTGTTGATAATATCGGCAAACTATCAGAAAAGACGTCCATAAAAATTCCAGCTTCATTTCTGAAATATTCAGCTAATTATCGTCTGCCGAAGTGCTATTTTTGAGTGTGTGTATATGTATATGTATATATCAGCAACCCTTTACATCTGAGAATGAATGTCCACAGGGATCATATTAAAAAATTTGACCATAAAGTCTTTAATGACCTCCCTACCAAAAATCAATTTGAATATCAGCACTTTGCTACACACGGATTTAAAAATGTATCCCTTCATATTTTAGATATTAAAATTTCACTCACGGATAGATTAGTATTTGAAAATTATTACATTAAAAAATATAAAACTCTCTTCCCCTATGGCTTAAATCAAATTTATAATAATAATAATGTTGTTAACAATAGTTTTGAATACAATTCTCATAAATCTTCAGTATATAAACATCTTTTTCATTATTCAAAGTCATCATCTCCTAGTAAAAAGCGATATAAGCGTGGCAAAGGAAAAAGTAACTTAAGTAAAACTATTGATTACAAAGCAGACATTTTAAAATTACAATATAATTATTCTCAAACTTTCTACCTGTTAGAACATGGTTATATAAAGTCAGAAAAAGCAAATTAAGTATTGTTTATACTAATTTTTTAAAATTAAAATTAACTCATGAGCATTTTAAACATTTATTTTTTGATTTGCTTCTTTCACGTACAAATTTCTTAAATTACCACCTACTCCATTCACCAAATCCACATACTAAAATAGCTTACTGTGTAATTTCTTTTAAACACCCTATTCTAAATTCTCTTAACTTCAATAATTTATTTGCAAAACATCAGCACTTGTTACCAGTAAATGATATCAAAATACAAAAATCATTCAAATATAATTTACCAATTGGTAGAACTATTTACAATTACAATGAAGTTTCTAGGACATTAAACTCCGATGATCTTACATCATGTGTATGCAGCAATCAAAATCTTGCCCCTTTTGTCAACTCCACTCGTGGTCACATTATTACTGGGGATCTCAGTATAGTTCAGGATGATATACTTAGGGATATTATGAATAAAGGGTCTAAATTTCGCATTCCATTCTGCCATCACCCTAAACAACTTCTTCAGTCTCTATCATTTGATTTTGATAAATTCATATATCAACTTGCTTGTTCACATTCAATTCCTATTGAAGCATTCAATCTATGGAAGTATACGACCTTACATCTACTTAAAAATGTTATTATAAACACTAAATTAACGAAGCCTAGGTATCCTTATAAACAACTCCTATCTGCTATCAAAGAACTACAACAACATTTTGTAATAACTTATGTAGATAAAGCTTCTAATAATTATGCCATCATTTGTAAAAAATATTATGTTTCTCTGTTACAGAATTACTTAAAAGATAATCAAATTTTTAAACCCATTCATAATCAGTCTATCCAAATCAAAACTAAAATGCTAAAATTATATACACAATTAAATATTAATTGTAAGTTTTTTAAATTTCCTTATGTTACTTTGGTTCCTAAATTCCACAAATCACCTCTCAGTTTTAGAACAGTTACTTGTGGACATAATACCTTTACCACTACAGCTAGTAAGTACTTGCTTAACTGTTTAAATCGAATTAATGAATCTCTTAAATTCAAGAATTCAGGATATTTCATTTTGAACAATAGTTTTGATTTAGTTAATCACCTTAGCAAGTTACCACAAATTCTTGGTTTCCAAACCTTTGATTTTAAAGACCTATTTAATAATATTGTCATTAAAGATCTACATAAAGTTATTATCTCTCTTTATCATGACTATATATCTTCCAATCATGATGCTTTTAATGTCAAAAATTTTCCTATGCTCTTGCACTTTGTGTTATACAACAATTATATTGTCCAAGGTGATAACATTTATTTACAAACATCTGGTGTACCACAAGGTGGCTGTAGTAGTAGTATACTCGCTAACTTATATCTTTATTATTATGAATGTCATTTTAACTCTAATTCATATATTGTATATAGATATGTTGACGACTTAATTTGTATTATCATTGATGATTCCTATTCCATTAATATTGATTTTTACCCGTCTAACCTAGAATTAATTCCTAATGAGCCTTGCGTTAGTCAAACTGTTAATTTTTTAGACCTAAATTTAGATACCCTCAATAATCATGTAATTACCAATCTATATGATAAAAAAGATTCTTACAACTTCACTATCATAAAGCTGCTATCATATCATTCTTGTAATTCTATTCAATTGTTTAGAAACATCATTTTAAACCAGCTATTTCGAATACACCGACTTTCTGATCCTCAGTTTCACTTTCTCCACATCAATAATCTTAAACGCATTTGTCAAAACTACCAATATCCGGAAGTATTTGTAAATAATATTATTAATAATTTCAAATATACCACGTAATAATTTTACACATGCATTATTTATCTTTTATTGGTTAACTCATTTTTGAAAATTCACCCATTCTTATCACCTCACTTGCCACTTGGCCTGAGTCTAATACTGTTTACTATTTTCGAATGACTATTTTCCGCTTGTCCTGAGTCCTATACTGTTTACTATTTTCGAAAGTCTCCATACATATTATGTATCGTTCAATTGTATTCATTCCCACTCGCATTGACGAAGTGAGGTGAAATGCTCTCCCACTCGCTTTGACGAAGTGAGGTGAAATGCACAGTCACTAGTTTATCTTACACTTACGCGTGGTGCTATTCTTGTAATTTCACATTACAGTTCGAGGAGGTATTGTTTTTCAGCTTTGTAAAAATCAATTGTTTTATTTTTCTTTTTCTCCTTCCACTAGCCAGTAGACAGTTCCAATGGTGTCTATAGTTAAATACTATCGCCATTGTCAGAAACTGGCTATTCTATCGGTTTTAATTCGAATTGTATGGCTGTCCTGATGAGAATGCAATTTCGAACTAACCGCCATTTTTTGTGTAGTTTCAATTGATTGTTCTCTATTCTTAATCTCTTATCTTGAGCTGATTATTATTGCCTATTCTCATTTTTGCCGAGTTTTATTTTTATTTACTTATATACTTTTAATTGTTAATTTTGAATCCTAATATTCTTCTCATCCCCCTTTCCATTGTAGTGATATGTTACTTTCTATCTTTATCCTTAGTCTTGGCTTATAGTTACTCATTTGTAACAGATATGTTAGAGATGGGTTTTTTTGTACATACAGTAGTTTATGCATAATTTTCGATTAAAATCCTTCAATTTTTATTTATATATATATATATATATATATATATATATATATATATATATATATATATATATATATATATATATATATATATATATGCATATATATATGTATATATATATATGTATATATATATATGTATATATATATATATGTATATATATATGTATGTATATATATATGTATATATATATATATATATATGATATATATATATGTATATATATGTATATATATATATATATATGTATATATATATATATGTATATATATGTATATATATGTATATATATGTATATATATATATATATGTATATATATATATGTATATATATGTAAATATATGTATATATATGTATATATATATATATATGTATATATATGTATATATATATATGTATATATATGTATATATATATATGTATATATATATATGTATATATATGTATATATATGTATATATATATATATGTATATATATATGTATATATATATATATATATATATATATATATATATATATATATATATATATATATATATATATATATATATATATAAATTAGCTTGTAAATACGCTCTGCCATTAGAGGCATTTAATATGTGGAAATTTACTATATTAGAATCAATTAAAAATGCTATTAGAGATATTAAATTGTCTAGATCTTTATATAATATTGATAATATTAAACATTCCATTAATGATTTACAAAGATCCTTTGTTATCACCTATGTTGATAAAGCCTCTAATAATTATGCTATTATCTGTAAAAAATTTTATATTCAATTTCTGTTAGATTATTTAAAAAATAATAGTCTTTTTAAACCTGATTTACATTCCATCAATAGTATTAAATTGAAAATTATCAATATGTATAATGATTTAAATATTAAATATAAATATCTTAAATTTCCTTATATAGTGCTTATTCCAAAATTTCATAAAAATCCTATTAAATTTAGAACAGTTACTAGTGGCCATAATACTTACTCTACTACTGCGAGTAAATTATTACTAAATTCTTTAAATCTAATAAATAATAGTTTAAGCCAGACTAGCAATAACTACCATATTCTAAATAATAGTAAAGAATTAAAGAATAAATTAACATCTCTTAGAAAAATAATAGGATTTCAAACTTTTGATTTTAAAGATCTTTTTAATAATATTAAGATATCTGATCTATATGATGTAATTTTAGCTCTATATAATGCTTATATTACACCTCTTTCAAATCAAATTAAATTTATAAATTTTCCTAAACTTCTTCACTTTGTTATTTTCAATAATTATATTTTTCAAGGAAATAAATTATACTTACAAGTCTCAGGAGTTCCACAGGGTGGCTGTAGTAGCAGTATGCTAGCTAATTTATACCTTTATCATTATGAAATGTCATTTACTTCAATAGATTATACTTTTTACAGATATGTTGATGATCTGATTTGCTTAGTACATACAGAAAATTATCTCATAGATATAGATTACTATCCAGACAATTTGGAATTAATACCTAATGAAGCTACTATTAATAAAAATGTTAATTTTTTGGATTTAAATCTTTTTATTGATCCTTCTAATAGAATTGTTACAAATTTATATGATAAAAAAGACTTTTATAATTTTAATATTAATAAAATCTTACCTTTTAATTCCTGTAACTCGATTCAATTGTTTAGAAATATTATACTCAATCAGCTTTTTAGAATTTATAGATTATCTGATAAAAAATTTCATGCTATGCATATCAATAATCTCAAAATTACTAGTAATTTATATAAATATCCCACTTATTTAGTAAATAGTATTGTTAAAAAATTTAAAATAGCTAGATTTTTATAATTCTTTCCATAGTATCATATAATTCTATTCATAGTATCTTATATTAGCCAGTCATCTCCAAAGGCAACAGTAAATGGTTTTTTATTTTTTCTTTACGAATGGTAACACTGGTCTCTTCTATCAGTGTTCCCTCGATCCCAGTATTGAATCGACTGTACACACGCTGTGCTTTTTCCAGGTATTCATTTTTTCTTTTTTATTCCATCTTTATGTATGTCGTCCAAGTAGAAATAGTTCATAGATTTAATCTATCTATTTCTTCAGAAACATACATTTTTGAGTTTGCTTCTACAAAAAACTTGGACATGATTAGATTTTTGTAGAGGTTAACAATTCATGATTTAGGCTTAGAGCCTCGTCCACGTGTAAGGCGTTTGTGCTTGATTTCGTTTGTTATACTTATTTCGATTCCATACCTTTGTATTATATTTTTCATTGACTTGTTGATTCGATATTAATTTTTTTATTTTTTCCATATGCTTGAGTATTAATTGATTTTTACATTTGTTTTGTACGCCAGTTAGATAGTTGAATTTAGTTTAAGTTTTTCTTTTTTTGTTTCCATACCTTTTAATTTGGTTGATTTTCTGTAACTTGATAGCTAGTGTTTTGTATTTTTAATCCATTTGATTGATGATTTGCTGTATTATATTTTATTCTGTGGGTGTTTTTAAAAAGTTAGGTTTATCGTGTTACATCTTCTTACTTTTCGTTCATTGGATTTTCAAACTTCTATTATTATATATATATATATATATATATATATATATATATATATATATATATATATATGAATGTGTATAGAGAGTCCCTTTTCAGCACTGGAGTGTCCAGAGAGGAAGAGGAGGGGGGATTTAAATGAGAGAAAAGGCCAGCGAGAAAGAAAGGTCCTGATGACGTGAAAACAAACAGGTGCTGTGATTAGGTGCAGTGAACAGGTGCAGTAGATTGTTATACTAATTTTATAAAATTGGACATGGTCACTCTACTACATAGATAGACCTAACGTGTGCCCTCTTTAGTTATTGGAGAGCCCGGTATTTCCGTTCCTCCGTCAACATCACGTTATGAATGATCTCACAGATCATCGCTGTATTCAAACACCTCCCAAACACGTTTTTTTACGTCACACCTCACCCTTCCCGTAAAGTATGGGAACCATCCCCGGCCTCCATCTTATCTCAACCCCCGATCGAAGTTTTGGATTTCTCGATAAAAATCTCAAACATATCCGATGACCCTCCCAACAAACGATGGTATACGGGGCGAAACACTACATGCATGACACAGGAGATACTGGTCAAAGCAAATTGGGTATGTGCCGACTCGAGGCCTGTTTTTCTAGACAGGCACAAAAGGCAGATGCGTAGGGGATTATGGGTAGTGAGTGCCCATTGCCTAAGCTAAAAAAATAAGCGCTGAATGGTAATGTTACGATAAAAGAGCATTGATACCAAGGGGATGAATAGGTGAACAGAATAAGAAGTTTGCGGTGAGATAGGTAGATTTATTGGAGCAGCGCTAATCTTGTACTGGAAGGTTTCAGAAATGTTCTTCTTTTGGTGTATGTATCATATATGACTTCAGGCTCAAACAGGGCCGTCCGTATACAGGCAGGAGCCTGAGGGGGGTTAAGTCCCCTCTTCAAGAAGTATACTCAGCCCCCCCCCCTGATAAAAATATCAAAATTTTAGTAGTGATAAGAAATTTCAACCAACATTTCATCCATATTTTGCATAAAAAAAATTATTTATGAGATTTTTTTTTTATAAATTACTTTGTTTAAATTTTTTTTTTAAATTAGTTGAATTTATGGTTATACTGATGATCTATTTATTTACATATCTCATTTAAAAATTAGGACAATAGTATTTGGATACTTTTATATTATTGCGGGGTTCACTGTTTCACATAGTGTCAAAATCAGCTGATAGGTAGTTAACAGTTAATATGAAACGTTAACTTGTATTAATTTTCCGATTTTTTTTTCGATTCGCTAACAGCTTTGCTACTAGTTAATTCTTATATTAAAACCCATTGTAATTATTATATATTATAATATTGATGTATAGTAGCTATATGGATTGCCCTAATCAACTCTTAACTTACAAATACAAACATGCAATTATATGTATTAATAATTTATATGGATTAAAATATATAAAGCAATAAATATATATAAAATAATTAAATATATAGTAACTATTATGGTTAATAAATGCTAATGATTAACTGTGCTTCAGGTGAGCCCCTCCTTCAAGACTGCCCTTGAATTTAATTCAGCCTCTGGTAACGGCTCAGGGCTCAAGTTTAAAAACCCTGGCCTCGTCTTTAAGAACCCTGGCAACTCGTCCACATAAAATAGGGCTTGTAGACACATTTATGTGTGCGTCTGTGTCATTCAATTTCTGAAAATCTATTTTAAAAAATAAATTTTTCATTTGAAAGCTGATTATTTACTGAATGAGTAAAGTATATAGAATCCCCTCCACCCCCACCTCACCCCACAAACTCTAGATTTTTACTTTCTCGTACTATGTAATATAGAGATAGAATTGTTTTCACGAAAATTTTTGAATTCGAGATTTCGATGCCAATATATGTTTTAAAACATTCTGAACATGTTTCGACTATTTTGGGAGGGATGTCCGTCCGTCTTGTCTAAATGTCTGTTGTCGATTTTTTGTGTGCAAGATAGCGGCCACAAATATTAATGGATTTTTCACGAAACTTTATATTCGACTTTGTTGTCAAAAAATCTAGAACTAGATTGAATTGTTTTCAAAATTCGAGCGAAAACTTCGAAATTATATATTTTTTGTAACATGGCAACGTATGATAAAATTTGGGGGAGGGGGGGGACATAAAAGGGTTTATTTATGGGTCAATGACCACGAGACTTCATAGTTTCAATTATTGTTGTGGAAAATAGCCGCAATACATTTAAATTATTGTTCATGACGTCATTACCCCCCTTGGGAGGGGGGGGGGCGACAGTTACACCACGCGGAGTAATTGCCAAGTATGGTTTCAATCGAAAGATTTTTTCAAGCCCTTTAAAGTAAATAATAACATGCTATAATTGGAATCATTTGGACCCATAATACCGATTTTTCAAAAATTTTCGTTTAAAATTTGGGGCTCAATCCCAAGCTACTAAAAAATGGATTTTTGTATGAGAAAGTCGAATTGAGTCACACGGTAGGAACTGGGCGCGGTAGCCCAGTGGTTAACGCGCGGGAATTGCACTCGGTAGGCCCGGGTTCGATTCCCGCCACTGCCAAAACTGCCGCCGTGTTCACGCGGAGTACGATCACGTTAAACATGTGGGTCCGTAACTCCTTCCGAGAGGTTAGTGGTGGGAAGGAGGGTACGTCCCTGTGGATGCCTCCCCCACTGGGTTCCGGTCTAAATTGGGTGGCTCTTCCCGGCCGTCCAAACAGTTACCTTACATCTTTCTGGTAGGTCGGACAGTCTGGGTCTCAACAACAACAACAACACGGTAGGAAGTAGATTCTTTTGTTCTTATTGTATATTCACCCTCTATAAGGGTCTTTTGATAAAGTCGATATAGCGCCGATTTTGTTATTACAGAATGCCAAAATCGTTTGGAAAAATATTTTACATTTGACTATAATTAAAACAAACGGTTTTTCATCATTCAATTTCTGAGCATCTATCGAACCGATTTTCAATTTTTATTTCTTTAACAGTTGATACTTTCTGGATGAGTAAAAGGTCAATAAAATATATTTTGCCAAGGAGTACGGGTAGAAACAGTTTTAAGGGAACGGGCAGAGATAGTTTTAAGGGAGTACGGGCAGAAACAGTTTTAAGGAAGTACGGCCAGAAACAGTTTTAATGGAGTACGGTCATAAACGGTTTTAAGACAGTACGGCCTGAAACAGTTTTAAGGGAGTACGGCCAGAAACAGTTTTAAGGGAGTACGGCCAGAAACAGTTTTAAGGGAGTACGGCTAGAAACAATTTTAAGGGAGTATGGGCAAAAACAGTTTTAAAGGAGTATGGGCAGAAACAGTTTTAAGGGAGTACGGCTAGAAACTTATAATAACGTTATTACGAGTAACATTTTAAGGTTTATGTTGCTTTCATAGTCCTTACTAGTGTATATGGTAAACAAGATTTTCTTCTCAAACAAAATACCTTTATTCCCTATTTTGACGAATAAGCACTTAAAAACATGCATTCTTCAAAATATCCCATGCGAGAGTTGCGATTCTGGTCAAAATATTTCTTGATGCATTGTATTAGTATATTGTATAGTAGATATTCATGTATTTTATCATATATAGATATGATGTTATTTTTAGCATTCTCCAAGCAAACCAAAGAATGCTACTAATGGATCACTTTCAGTTTACTTAAGAAACGGTTTATAGCTGGAAGAACTTCTATCGAACATCCAGCGGAGGGGGGGGGGGGAGGGGGGGTCGCGGAGAGCAATATTCCGTTCGAAAAAACACACCCATTGTCAAACGAGAGGGTGTCTTATTACTAGCACTTAACTGCGACCGTACCCCCCTCGGATGTTGGCAAACAAACCGTATCTAAAAAAAAAAAAAAAATCCTGATTCCACTTTAAAAAAGTCTGTAATGTCTGCTCATTCAATTTCAATATCAGACGAAGACGTTCGAAAATGTATAAAAAAGGGGGGAGGGTGCCATGAACCAGATGCAAAACGGGGGACACAAAAAAGTCGGAAGAACAGATGTTCGTTCGGCACCACCGTCGTTCTGAAATTGAAAAGAATCCGACCAGTCCTGATCAAACAGCGAATGCACTCAAAAATCGGAAAAATTTTACACAGGGGTTTAATTGCAGTGTGTGCGAGGCGTAATTTTAAAGCGGTGTCGCTTTTCACGGAACATAGGGGCGTGTGCCAATGGAGATGGAATTTTTTTTTTTATTTTTTTTTTAGATTTTTTTATTTCATTTTATATTTAGTGGACTGTGATGTCGGACAAGCCCCCCCCCCCGGCCCTTTTCAAGGAGCGTGGGAAGAGACGAGGTGTAAAATTTCGTCAAATTTTCGGCGGGCAGAAATGAAGGATTTTACGAAATTGAAAGTGAAGAGTCCACTTCGACGGTAAGAGCTTGCAATTTCGTCCTAGTAGCTCAACGGTAGAGTGTAGGCTCACCAGTTTGAAGATCCAGGGTTCGATTCCCGGTTGAGCAGCAAGGTTCTTTGCAATGGCGTCTGAACAAATCGACCCTGTAGGCCAGTGCAAAGATGTCGGAGGTCTGAAGACATACATTATAAATACATTATAGCATTCTATAGCGTTGTTTTAGAATATAAATGCATTTTATTATTTTAAACAAAACGTACTATTACTTCCCTGGTGTATTGTAATAAAATCTTAACGGGCAATGGGCATAATTTTGTGATGTGAATTACATTGCAGAGTCCACTTCGAGAATAAGAGCTTGCAATATCGACCCAGTAGCTCAACGGCAGAGCGTCGGCTGATCAGAGGTTCGATTCCCGTTTGGAGCAGCACGATTCTTTACAATGTTGCCCGAGCAAATCAACCCCTGTAGGTTAGTGTAAAGATTTCGGAGGTCTGAAGACCCCAGACCTTGCGACTCACATAGTGAGTTTAGAGTAACTAGCTGCACGGCCGGGAAAGGATACCTCCTGCACTCAGGAGGCACCCAAGGTCTACCATCCCTCCAAACGAACATTTATTTAGGTCTAAGAAGATAACAATTGATGAAAAATAGTGTGATTACACAGACAGTTTTGCATTATATTTGAACTTGACAAGTACGTCCATTTTTCAAAAGTGGGGAAAGGGTTATTGCGAATATAGATAAAAAGATCATTGAAAAATAAAATCATGTTAGTCTCATGTAGCAGGGGCTAACATGAGGTTAAAATAGCAGGAGGTGGTCAGTTGCTCGCCAATCTGACATTAGAGGGTGGAGAATGCAGAGTCCTTTTCGACAATAAGAGCTTGCAACTTCGTCCCAATAGCTCAACGGTAGAGTGTTGGCTGGTCAGTTCGGAGATTCAGGGCTCGATTCCCGGGTGGGGCAGCAAGGTTCTTCACAAAAGTTCCAAAAATATTCAAAGTAAAAGTCACTATTTACCTTTCTCATACATACATACACGCATTCATATTCCATATATATGATACCGCGGAGTGAAACTAAGAGGCGGAGATGGCCAAATTTACTTACAGAAAGGTCGCAAATGATGTGGGTAGCACATGACCTTCTCTGCAGACTCAAATCCATGTTCTCTTTATTTCCTTAAAAAATCATTAAATTGAGTTTAATTGCACAAAATAGCAAGCATAATTATTTGAAATGACACTGAATTTGCACTTTTAATTCAATTATCGTTTACATTTTATAACTGAACGTAATTTCAAAGGCTGCGCAACAAAAATGTGAAAGAAATAAAATATCTCTAGAACAGCTAGGCCTAGAGTAATGGGGTTGATCTTATTCTTTTTGGCGTCAAAAATTACATATAAGACAAGCATTTAATAGATACATCTGAGCATACGTAGTCTTTTATTTTAGATTTTAATGACTTTTGTGGCTCATTTTGCAAAACAAGGCAGGTTAGGTTTTACCGAATCGTACCAAAACCTAATTAGCATCGGAATAATACACAAGTGACTTATTTTAGTGGATGCAGGCAATTTTTGCGGATTTTTTCGCTAAAACAGGCGGGTTCTTTTATCCCGAATCGTACCAAAACCTAATCAGCACCAGGGTCACCCACAATGGACTTACCTTCCAAATTTTATGAAATTTGGTCAATTAGTTCTTCAATTAGAGAGGATTAATATATTACACAGACAGACACACACATAGATGTCGCGCTAAAAATAGTTTTACCGTATTCTAGAGGTCTCGAAACGTGTAGATCCGTCGAAAACTCGAGTTGCGATTTTCGGCATGATTCCAATACTTTCCCTATACATTACCATGTATTGCAAGGAAAGTAAAAAAAAAAAAAAAATGGTGGGGAAATGATTTTTTTTCCCCTTCATATTCTTTCTTTAAAATTCATTTAAAAAATGTTTAAATATTCAGAATTCAAAATAAAGATAAACACCTACTAAATTAATAAGTAAAATACAGTTTGTGCGAAGGATAAGAAAAACCTGAGCACCGTATAAAGGCACAAATAATACACAATAATGCAGTATACAACTCTTTCGAGGATACGCTGGATCCCCTTCGTAAGTGCAAGAGAACCAACAAACCCGAAATGCAAAAGAGAATTTAATTCCTGTTTCACCAAACAACTTGGTTGCCTTTATTATACGTATCGTTTTAAAATTTCTGTTAAATTGGCGTGTTTCCATACATTATGGAATAAATATGTCTCTTTATCAGTTTTGCTTGTTGTCTATTTTATTTATTCAACGTCAATCTGAAAGCATTTTAACGGATTTTACCGTTTACAGGTAAACAGGGTCGTAGCCAGAGACTTTTAATTTAAGTTTCGTTCTCATTTGGTAACTGGACTTGTTGTCAAAGGTGGCGTAGAGAAAATATGAACAAACTGAAATATTTCGAGAACGGCTAGTCCAAGTGTGTAATGGGGTTGGTCTTATTCCTTTTTTCGTTAAAAATTACGTATAAAACAAGCATTTAGTGGATATATTTGAGCATACGTAGTTTTTTATTTTAGATTTTTTCGAACCATTTCACAAAAAAAAAAAAAAAAAAAAGGCAGGTTATTTTTTTCCCGAATCATACCAAAATCTAATCAGCACCAGGTTAACCCACAAGCGACTTATCTACCGAATTTTGTGAAATTAAGTCCATTAGTTTTTCAGCTAGAGTGGATACAGACAATTTTTGTAGGCCATTTCGCAAAAAAAGGCGGGTTCTTTTACGTAATAAAAACTAATCAGCACCAGGGTCACCCCTAACTGACTTACCTACCAAATTTTATGAAATTCGGTCCACTAGTTTTTGAGTTAGAGTGGATGCATACATTGCACAGATACACACACAGCCGTCACGCTAAAAATAGTTTTTTGTCTTCTAGAGGTCTCGAAACGTGTAGATCCGTCGAAAACTCGAGTTGCGATTTTCGGCATGATTCCACTGCTTTCCCTATACATTACCATGTATTGCATGAAAAGTAAAAAATACTGTTTCTGTTTATATAAAATTTTATTGAAATTTAACTATATGCAGGGCCATAACCAGAGATGAAATTGAAAAGGGGCTGGAGGGAAATTCAAGGGGGGGGGGGGGGCTCAACTGTCTTAAAGGATGGGCTCACCTAAAACACAATTAATCATTGGCATTTATAACCCATAATAGTTACTATTATATATTTCAATTCATATAAATTATTAACAAATAATTGCATATTTATATTTGCCATCTATGAGTCGATCATTAATATCCATATAGATACTATAGATCAATATTAAAAATCTGATGTGGGCAGCACATGACTTTCCCTGCAGACTTATATCCACATTCTCTTTATTTTAATTAAATTTATTTCACTTTTAATTCAATTTTCTTTCTCATTCGGTAACCGGACTTATTTTCAAAGGTGGCGTAGAGAAAATACGAAAAACTAAAATATCTCGAGAACGGCTAGTCCTAGTGTAATGGGGTTGGTGTTATTCTTTTCATCGTTAAAAATTACGTACAAAACAAGCATTTAATGGATATATTTGAGAATACGTAGTTTTTTATTTTAGATTTTGACGATTTTTGCGGGCCATTTTGCAAAAAAAGGCGGGTTATTTTTTTCCGAATCGTACCAAAATCTAATCAGCACCAGGATGACCCACAAGTGACTCATCTATTGAATTTTGTGAAATTCGGTCCATTAGTTTTTCAGTTAGAGTGGATGCAAACTTTTGCGGGCCATTTCGCAAAAAAAAAGGCGGGTTCTTTTATCCCGAATCTTACCCAAAACTAATCAGCACCAGACTCGCCCACAAGTGATTTACCTACCAAATTTTGTGAAATTCGGTTCATTAGTTTTTTAATTAGAGTGGATACAAAATCTGCACAGACACACACACAGACGTCACGCTAAAAATAGTTTTTTCGTATTCTAGAGGTCTCGAAACGTGTAGATCCGTCGAAAACTCGAGTTGCGATTTTCGGCATGATTCCAATACTTTCCCTATGCATTACCATGTATTGCAGGGAAAGTAATATATAGTAATTACAATTGATTTTAATGTAAGCATTGACTAGTAATGAAGCTGTTAATAATTTGTAGAAACATTCTGAAAGTTATTACAAGTTAGTGCTTAATATTAACTCTTACCTACTCACCAGTTGATTTTGACTCTATAATATATAACAATGAACCCCACAATAACACAAAAATATCCTAAATACTAGTGTCATAATTTTTAAATATTTTTAAATTAAATATGTAAATAAATGGATCGTTAGTATAATCAGAAATTCAGCTAAATTAAAAAATCTGATGTTGGCAGCACATGACTTTCCCTGCAGACTTATATTCGTGTTCTCTTTATTTTAATTAAATTTAATTCACTTTTAATTCAATTTTTGTTCTCGTTTGGTAACTGGACTTATTTTTAAAGGTGGCGTAGAAAAAATACTAAAAAACTAAAATATCTCGAGAACGGCTAGTCCTAGTGTAATGGGGTTGGTCTTATTCTTTTCTTCATTAAAAATTACGCATAAAACAAGCATTTAATGGATATATTTAAGTATACGTAGTTTTTACTTTAGATTTTGACAATTTTTGCGGCCCATTTTGCAGAAAAAGGCAGGTTATTTTTTTCCGAATCGTACCAAAATCTAATCAGCACCAGAGTGACCCATAAGCGGCTTATCTACTTCATTTTGTGAAATTCGGTTCATTAGTTTTTCTGCTAGAGTGGATACAAGCTTTTACGGGCTATTTCGCGAAAAAAGGCGGGTTCTTTTATCCCAAATCGTACCCAAAACTAATCAGCACCAGATTCGCTCACAAGTGACTTACCTACCAAATTTTATGAAATTCGGTCAATTAGTTTTTCAGTTAGAGTAGATACAAAATCTGCACAGATAACCAGACACACAGGCACACACACAGACGTCACGCTAAAAATAGTTTTTTCGTATTCTGGAGGTCTCGAAACGTGTAGATAGATCGAAAACTCGAGTTGCTATTTTCAACATGATTCCAATACTTTCCCTATATATTACCATGTATTGCAGGGAAAGTAAAAAACTTTGAAACGAAGTAATTTATAAAAAAAGAAAACTCAAAGAAATTTTTATGCGAAATTTGAATGGCATTTTATATGAAATTTCATATCATTGCTATAAATTTAATATTTTTATCAGGGCCAAATCTATAATATTAAAATAATATTAAAATATTAAAATATTATATACAAAATCTATCTTTAGGCTGATAATCATGTAACTGATATATAACAAATTGCGTCAATAATCCCCCATATCATTCATTTATGAACTATCCAATAACACGCAACAGATAGAAAATTTAGCCGTTTCCTCTGTAAATAAATAAAAAATAAAACGGAACAAAATACAAATCGGGAAAAAATCTCGTTTTCTGATAAAACATCCAGAAAACTATCTGTTGCCCACAATACGCTTTTTCCCTTCCGAAAAAAAAAAAATCTCGATTATTATCGCGTGCTGGAACAAACGGATTAGTACGATATACCCCGAAGAAAAGGAAGATAATCCTCTAGAAATACCGGGTGAAACCGTCGTTTTCACCGTAGCATCCTTTTTTGTGGAAATCCTTGTATATATGCTGAATGGTGAATCTGCAGATGGTTTGGGCGGATTTATAAACTGCGCTGCATTATTTTCACTGCCCATAACGTACCGAATAAAATTCCGGGGGGAAATTTCGACGTGATTCCCTAATAAACTTTTATACAAATTTACAGTGGCTAAGCGTGATGAAAATACATAAAATTAGGCGCCAATATTAACAAATAAAAAGTTTCACTCTGTATATTACTTTCCTTATATACAATAATGTATAAGAAAAGTATTGTGACGGGGTCGAAAATTCGAATTCGAGTTTTCGACGGGAGAGCACGTTTCAAGCATCGCTGATCACGAATCGAACATTTTTGAAGTGATGTCTGTATGTGCGTGTGTGTGTGTGTCAGTGAGACTGCGGAGACGATAACTGACGAACGAATGGACCGATTCGAACGAAATTTGGTACAAAAATTACAATCCGTAAACACTAGACGCCTATTGTTTTTATACGCAATCGAATGTTCATAACCCCCTTAAATTTTCGAGTGAAATTTTGAAAAAAATCGTCAAAAAATTAAAACCTCTAATAAAGCTACACAAACAGACATTTCTTATGTAATTTTTCATTAGAAAACGATTGATTTAAATTTTAGAACGCTGACATGAACCGTTCTCGAGATATTGCACATTTTTCAAAAAAATTAACAAAAAGTCATATAAAATGAAAAAAAAATATTTCCTAACATGTTCACTTTTCATATGCAATACCATGCGATAAATTGGATGACATCATTCTCGTGGATCTAACTCGTTCCATTCATGAAAAAAGATACTTTGAGTAATACATTTGTATTTGAACGCCAATAGTCATTTATCTGCTGTAAGAATAACTTATTTCTCCGTCCATAACGCTTACCGAGATTTTGACGACGAATTTAGTGGAATGTCGCCAACTTGGCGAATTTTTTAAATGTTGCTAAATTAACGAAAAACTCGCCAAATGGATAAAAATAACGCTAAATCAATGAAAATGACGACTCACTGATTCAAATTCAATATCTTGTAAAGAATATAAGTATCTACTATAAAAATAATCTTTTTTTTTTTTTTTACTGTAAAAGTAGTAAATTCATTGCATTATATAAGAAAAGTCATGTGCTGCTGTCCACATCAGATTTCTTAACAAGGTTACAATAATATAAAATATATGGGTGGGACAGCCCAGTGGTTAGCACGTGAGGATTTCTCTCGGACGACCCGAGTTCGATTCCAGTCTCTACCCAAACTGTCCCCGTGTTCAAGCTGAGTACGCGCACGTTGATTATGCGGGTCCGTAAGTCCTTTCGAGAGGTTGGTGATAGGAGAAAGAGAGTACGATCCATGTGGATGCCGTCCCCACTGTTTTCCGATCTAAATTGGGTGGTAGTTACCGACGGTCCAAACAGATATCTTATACACCTTCGAGTAGGTCGGACGGCTTGGATCGAAGAAAAAAATAATAATATAATAACTGCATTACAATGGGAATAAATGCATGAAATTTTTGCAATTTATGTTATTGCAGTTTAACTTCTGTGTTGCATATCTCTGTGAAACCACTTTAAAAACGTTATATGTGGGCAAACGCATTACACGGGAAACTATTTTAACAGAAGAAACAAGTAAGAAAGGAAACGTACTTTTCACCAAGCTCTTGATTTGTTAAAAACTTGATTTATGATTCGCATAGAAATATTCTAAATGTATTAAAAATGCTCAAAATTTAGTTATTCTCAATTGGTTATTAGATTATTAGTTATTCTCGATTCAAATGGGGGGGGGGGGGGGGTGGAGAGCGATCCCGTCGGAGAGGGAGACAAGGAATCTACATTCTTCAGGAAATCCTGCAGCTAAGACACGTCTACCAGGAGCCTATACAGCAGTTAAATGATAAAGTTGCACGCGGATTATCTTTTTGAATTTCACTCTGGTTTTGTCATCAATTTTCATCGCAATTCACTGATTTTGTACATCAGGTGTGATAAACTGACAGACGGAAATAAAAATATGGACGAAGAAAGAATTTGTTTTGATCATTTGATGAGAAAAATTAATGTAATAAGCAAAAGCTTTCTGAAAATTTTTACACTTTTTCTTTATAGTTATTACTTTTGATACCTGATGGTTGAGTAAATTTTGCATAACTAGTAAATAATAATGCATAAATTGATCGCACTTTTCGAAACGGCCTGTTTAGATCGCTTATCTTGATTTTGTAATTTTCACAAATTCTGCTATTTGTTGGAAAACATTATTTATTTTACCTATATATTAATTTGGAAGGCCTTCATTAAATTAAACAACAATTAACCAAGATATAAATTAATAAATGAGGAATTAAATTAGGAGATCTTCGCCTACAGATATGTCGCCAAAAAAAAAAAAAATTCAGATTCTATGATTAGATAAATAAAACGTTATGAGTTTTTAAACATATTACAAATGTCTGAGTGGCAACGACGAAATTTTTTTAAAAACGTTGCTATGAGACGGCAGACGATTCTCAGACATAAGGTTTTTAATAATATTCTACTACAAATAAAATACGTTCTATATTACTTTTTACGTTCTTTTTTACTGATTTATCTTACATACTAGAACTTTAGTTATCACTTTTGATACCTGCCATTGCTGGGTAAATTTTGTTTCGAAACATCCCGTTTAGACCATGCAATCGCTTATCTTTCATTGATTCGCAGACGATCTCTCGCCGGCAGTTTAAATTTCACAGGGGCTGGATGTCACAAAATCACGGAGTACGCAACTTCTATCAAAATATCTCACTCACGCCATTCATGTTTTATCGTGCAGCGTTAAACAGGACTTAGTCCGTGTATTGCGCGTGCCACTGTGTCGCACATAATTTTAGATTTTTTTGCGTGACGACTGTTCGCGTGCAGGAGAGGGGGGGGGGGGAGTATAAAAGTGTAACGTTTCAGCAGATGATTGCAAAAACTGTCAATCATGGGTATATGACTGCCTATATTTTTATCAAACTATTGTATAAGAAGAGTGCTGTTCTGTAAATTTTAGAATTTGACGAAATAGCACGTTTTAAGACCTGGTGAACAGACACATTTTGAATATTTACAGTAAGTTTGTTTCTCTCTGTGTTTACGTATATATATATATATATATATATATATATATATATATATATATATATATATATATATATACATATACATATATATATATATATATATATATATATATATATATATATATATATAAATATAACATTTATCTTATCTAAAACTAACAACTGAAAATATACCCTACTCGTAGTTATTGTATAGGTGTAGGGACAGTATAGGTTTTTCAACTTTTTTCTTTTTTACATTTAAAGTTTTAGTATATGTACTTGGTTGGCGACATTGTATCCGCTTTCGGGAGTGTCGTCATGACATAAAGCTGGCTAAACCGGGAAGTGGGGGTCACAATCCCCCCCGGCGAAATTTTGATGCAATGTCATTCTTCTTTTTTCTTTTTCTAATTATTGTGTATATATATATATATATATATATATATATATATATATATATATATATAATAGTTTGAAAGGCCAATAATAGAAAAGTGTGAAGCTATCAAAAACTGTACAGACTACGGTAAGTACAAAAAAAAGACCCCATCTCTAGCATATCTGTTACAAATAAGTAACTATAGACCAAGACTAAGGATAAAAATATTAGGCAACTTATCACAATAATGGTATGGGGATTATTAGTATACTTAAATCACAATTAAATAGGTATATATAAATAAATATAAATATATCAAGTGAAAAAGTAAACACGGCAAAAATGAGAAAATGCAATAATAATTAGCTCAAGATTAAAGATCGATATATGGAGAACAACCAGTTGAAACTACATAAAAAAATGGCGGTTAGTTCGAAATTGCATTTTCGTCAGGACAGCCATACAATTCGAATTAAAACCGATGGAATAACCAAATTCTGACAATGGCGGTAGTATTTGACTATGGGCGCCATTGGAATATATATATATTTCTACCATTGGGTTTACAATTTTATATTATATATATATGTGTGTGTGTGTGTGTGTGTGTATTATATAAAAAATAAATAGATATGTTCTAAAATTAATACTAAAAAAGTGAAGTACGTTATTAAACACGGGAATTAAATTCATCGGTTTCTATGTTATGTATGACACAAAGAATCTAAACACGAACGTCAATAGAAAAGGAAAATGCTAGAGGCTCAAAATATTAAAATGACAAAAAAATGTAAATGAAGAAAAGGAATAAAAGTCAATAGATGGAATTGGATAGAACTTCCGCATAGATGCTACTTGTTAAAAGTCTTTACATCCGTTAGAACTTTTATGGATTGAGTTTAAAGAGTATATGAGTTTTACGATTTTAGAGAGCAATTATAGAATGATTTTGCGGCCCTATAATATCGGGGGATCCCTAAGCCGGGTCTTGTGGTCTTCGGCCGTAATCGGGACCTGGTTGGGGGGAAGTTGTCAATATTTTCATATTTAGTATGCCGTTTACCCAACAGTCCTTCATCTTTATCCATATCCCAAATATGTATCGAGTTTAACATTATATTAACACTCAAATCTATTTGTACCTAAATCTTCAACGCCCCCCCCCCCCCCCCGCTTCCAAACAAACCCGATACTCTGTTCTTATCCATTTCATCTAACGCACACCGCGCGTGCACGCGACGCGTCAATCACGACACTTGTAACACCTTTGTGAAGCGACGCATAATTACACGAACGTAAAACACTGCGCGTGGAAATAAGACGCTCGCGACCTCTGGACCCCTCTGTAGACCCCCCTCCTTTTGCGAAAAAAAAATGCGCCCCTCACAGAGGGCAGGAATTAAGTATGTCAATAGAGAGATTAGGTGGGCCGCGCGTGGCCATCCAGATTTCCCCGCTTTTGCAAGAGGGCGCATAAAAAAATGTCGGACAGTTAGCATAAATCCATATGCATGATGAGTGGAGAGTTGTGGTGTGCTTTAATTGTACACTCCGAGTGGGGTTTTGTTGGAGGTGTGAGAAATTCGACAGGTTTTTCGGCAAGTGTGGCCGATGATTCAGTGTGGATTAATTGGGGGGTCCTGAGTTCGTGGAGGACCTCTTCTGAAGATCATATATGTGGTGATGTCTCGGGAATTGTTTCAAGTTGTGCACAGTTCAAATTCAGCATCTACAAACTGATCTAGATTGTTTCCCAACAATCTCAACTTATGCGGACTATCGTCTGATTCCCAACCATGGTTCCACCGAACCCTAAGGGCTTCGCGAGACCATATTTGGGAATCCGCGAAAGTTTGAAAAAAATTGCGAAAAAAAGTACATCTTGCCACCTGTTTCGGATTTAATTAAAACAATTAAAATTATTTGTGAATACAAAAATTTTGCCATAATATTATTTTTTAGAAAACAATTTCCTTGAAACATTTATTTTTCAGGATCTGCTATAGATGGAACTTATATGACAACTGATATGTAGTTAGTATAAAATTTTTGGAGGGTTACTAAAGATTCCCCCTACCGGTTATTTTTCCTTTTCCGGTCTCTAAATAAATAAATAAGTATTATATAAAAAAAAAAAAAAAAAAAAAAAAATTCAATTGATTTTTGATGATGTCAGGTATGGATTCAACATTAAATTTCGGAGGAGATCAGGAGTTTACTAAAAAATTTCACTTCCGGTTTAAAAAATGTCCTTGAAACATTAATTTCTCAGAATTGGCTATATAGATATAGAGCTCAGATGAGGACTGCTGAATGGATTCAGCACAAAATTCAAAAGATGAAAAGAGGGGTCATTAAGGATTTCCAGTTTTGGAGGTGACACTTTTTTTTTCTTTTTTCTTATCCCCGAAAATTCATATGACTGGTACGAAATAAGTACGCAAAAGAGAATACAGTTGCGTGAAAAATGAACCGCATACACACTATTTGCCACCTGATGAAGGCTCTTATTAATGTTTCAACTTGATCTAATTGTAAAATAATATTCTTTAAAAATTGAACTTGGTTAGATATTCATACGACAGTTAAAATTAAAGCAAGAAGAATTTTATTTACGAAGAAAAATTTCGCTAAAGCAGGGAATTTTTGTATCGGAAAGGAATTAATTCAGTTGGCAATAATGAGTATTACCCGCACTCTCGGCAACTACTTATAGTCAGGGTTCATATGCCTCAGGGAAAACCTGAAATTCTCGGGGAATTTAAATTCATCTCAAAATCTCAGAGAAGAATCATGGAAAATTCCAATTTTTCCTTAAATCCTGAAAGAATCCCTATCTGAGTCTGGAATAAGCAGCCATTGTTTCGTCGTTTCAAAAAATTCAAACTGCTTTAAAAAAGGATTCTTTTACCGTATTATAGGTGAAACCAAAGTTTTGATTTTCAAAATTCGATCTCACGTTTTTATTATCAAATTGGCTAATTTTTTATTTAAAATTTGATTCATTATACTATACATAATGTCGTGATTCAGACTATGGAAATTTGCAAAAATTCTTTTGGAAAGCGGACCGGAATGCCATTGCCAAGCTTGAGTATGAACCCTGTATTAGGGTTGCCAAATTAGTTATTATTTATGACCTCCGCTGTTTTACATTTTGTAATTTACCCTTGCTGGACCATTATATGTGTCAGCCAATTAAGGTTTCCACGGAAGTTTACGAAATATTTCTAGGGTTCCTCCAAACAAATATAAAGGTTAGGATTAACTGGTCTAAGAGATATAAGCGTACGAAGTGTTAACATTTTTTGTAACGCTCCGACTTTAGCCAGTTATATCCCAACAATAGATGTTGTTAAGAACCTTACTGCCCCAATCGCGGAATCAGCTGCTCCAATCTCCGAACTGGCCATCCAATGCACTACAGTTAGCGTCCTGATACTATTTTATCCTCCAAATTAGTTTCCTATACGTGTGATCCTTATCTTCTTGATTTAAAATCGGCGCTCCATGTCTCAGAGGCCACTGAATCCCTGCTAGTCGTACTAGGGTCACTTTCAGACCTCCGAAATCATTTTTGACCCATTTATATTTGAATTTTTTCTAAATTTTCTTTTCTAAATTTCATCCTAAATTTCTTAAATTTCTGCTTTTGTTTTCCATGTGCCTAAATTCCTTTCCTTTCCCATATATTTTCTTTTTTTTATATATTTTCTAAATTTCACTTTTAAAATTTTATTATTTTCTTTAATTTTAATCTATTTTTCATTACGTTAATATACATCACTCTAAATTTTATTTTTCAATGATATTTTTATCTATATTCGCAATAACCCTTTTCCCATTTTTGAAAAATGGACGTACTTCTCAAGTTCAAATACGTATAATGTAAAACTGTCTGTTTAACCACACTATTTTTCATCAATTGCTATCTTTTCATACCTAAATAAATGTTCGTTTGGCGGGATGGTAGACCTTGGGTGCCTCCTGAGTGCAGGAGGTATCCTTTCCCGGCCGTGCAGCTAGCTACTCTAAACCCACTATGTGAGTCGCACGGTCTGGGGTCTTCAGACCTCCGAAATATTTGCACTAACCTTCAGGGTTGATTTGTTCGGGCAACATTGTAAAGAATCGTGCTGCTCCAAATGGGAATCGAACCTCTGATCAGCCGACGCTCTGCCGTTGAGCTACTGGGTCGATATTGCAAGCTTATTCTCGAAGTGGACTCTGCAATGTAATTCACATCACAAAATTATGCCCATTGCCCGTTAAGATTTTATTACAATACACCAGGGAAGTAATAGTACGTTTTGTTTAAAATAATAAAATGCATTTATATTCTAAAAGCAACGCTATAGAATGCTATAATATATTTATATTCTAAAACAACGCTATAGAATGCTATAATGCATTTATATTCTAAAACAACGATATAGAATGCTATCATGCATTTATATTCTAAAACAACGCTATAGAATGCTATAATGTATTTATATTCTAAAACAACGCTATAGAATGCTATAATGCATTTATATTCTAAAACAACGCTATAGAATGCTATAATGCATTTATATTCTAAAACAACGCTATAGAATGCTATAATGCATTTATATTCTAGAACAACGCTATAGAATTCTATAATGTATTTATATTCTAAAACAACGCTATAGAATGCTACAATGCATTTATATTCTAAAACAACGCTATAGAATGCTGCAATGCATTCATATTCTAAAACAACTATAGAATTCTATAATGCATTTATATTCTAAAATAACGCTATAGAATGCTATAATGCATTTATATTCTAAAACAGCGCTATAGAATGCTATAATGCATTTATATTTTAAAACAACACTATAGAATACTATAATCATAATGCACTGCAAATATTATGTGTATTCGAAAATTCGATAAACGGTCCTACTTTTTAATCCTCTTTCTCATTAAACTTAAATCTCTAGCAATGAGCTACCGCTCATCCCTGACTGTTGAACTGCATGAAAAGAACTGGAAGACCTTTATGGATAAAAAATCACTTTTGTTAAAAAACTTCCAGTGTTGACGCCGAGAGACAAAAATCCGGGCGACCCCGCGATTTAACATTTAATCTTTTGATGCGATTAAAGGCTTAGAGCGTGGACCGTTTTTAATGGGGGAGGGGGTTGTTGTCTGGGAATCGCAAAAGACCAATGGGATGGCATGGATTTTCCTAGGGGCTGTGAAGGATGAGAATTCGACAATTAGTCTCGGAGATTAAACTGGGAAAAAATCCTTTAAAAAGTGAGTGATTTGTGTGGAAAAGTTTCCTTCTATTTTTGCCTTACTGTATATGGAACTAATTGCGGAAATATTTTCTGTAAGAATAGAACATATTATTCAGAACACATCACTGTGGTCATGACTTTTCTCAGTAGAGGCAAAAAGTTACCTACAATAAAATTCCGCTAATAACCTCCACCCGAACATAACCCCTTCTGAAAATGGATGACTTTTTGTATTTCATGATATAGGTCGATCGAGAAGTCACACACATAATCATATCCGGCCATTCAATTTGTTGCTC
Organism: Amaurobius ferox; assembly: GCA_951213105.1. Lineage (NCBI taxonomy): Eukaryota > Metazoa > Arthropoda > Arachnida > Araneae > Amaurobiidae > Amaurobius > Amaurobius ferox. The sequence goes on along the minus strand of OX578155.1, from coordinate 23,472,715 downwards.
TAAGTCCTTGGACGAGCCGAATGGTCTGGGCTTTCGACACATAATCATATACCGGCCGACCAAATGGCTACTCATGTCCTTGTTGACGAGTCGGTCGGTCTGGGTCTTCAACACATAATCATATAAATCATATAATGCACTAAGAAATTGAAAGTAAAGATTTTTTTTCCCGTCAGATGGCATTAATATACCCTCAAAAATATACCAGAATTTTCGTCTGCTGTTTTTAATGCGCTAGACGATGATTACAGATCATTTTTACTTTCCCTGCAATACATGGTAATGTATAGGAAAAGTATTGGAATCATGCCGAAAATCACAACTCGAGTTTTCGACGGATCTACACGTTTCGAGACCTCTAGAATACGAAAAAACCATTTTTAGCGTGACGTCTGTGTGTGTGTCTGTATGTCTGTCTGTCTGTCTGTGCAGATTTTGTATCCACTCTAACTAAAAAACTAATGGACCGAATTTCACAAAATTTTGTAGGTAAGTCACTTGTGGGCGGGGCTGGTGCTGATTAGTTTTGGGTACGATTCGGAATAAAAGAACCCGCCTTTTTTTACGAAATGGCCCGCAAAAGCTTGTATCCACTCTAGCTGAAAAACTAAAGGACCGAATTTCACAAAATTTGGTAGATGAGTCACGTATAGGTCACCCTGGTGCTGATTAGATTTTGGTACGATTCAGAAAAAAATAACCTGCCTTTTTTTTGTAGAATGGCCCGCAAAAATTGCCAAAATCTAAAATAAAAAACTACGTATGCTCAAATATATCCATAAAATGATTGTTTAATACGTAATTTTTAACGAAGAAAAGAATAAGACCAATCCCATTACACTAGGACTAGCCGTTCTCGAGATATATTAGTTTTTTTCGTATTTTTCCACCCCACCTTTGAAAATAAGTCCAGTTATCAAATGAGAACGAAACTTGAATTAAAAGTGAATTACATTTAATTGAAATAAATAGAACGTGGATATAAGTTTGCAGGGAAAGTCATGTGCTGCCCACATCATATTTTTCACTTTCTAATACTATGTAATATAGAATATATAGAGAAAGGATTGTTTTCACGAAAATGTTCGGAATTCGAGATTTTGATGCCAATATATGTTTTAAGACCTCTTGAACACGTTTTGACCATTTTAGAGTGATATCCGTCTGTCTGTATGTATATGTCTGTGGTCGATTTCTTGTGTACACACGATAGCGGCCACAAATATAAATGGATTTTCACGAAAATTTAAATCCGGCTTTGCTATAAAATAATCTAGTATACAGCTAAATTGCACCTATTTATCAGCCATGTGACATGCGTGCACCAATGGGATAGCACAGGCAATCGATAACTGACTGACCGGTTGGAGTGCGGTTGCGTCAGCCGGTATATTTAGGAATCTCCCCACAGGGGGCCCATTACAAGATGTGGTGTATGGAACTTAGCTTCCGCATATCTCTGATCCTCCTTTTACCTTAGGGGTAATCAATCTGTGGATAGGCCGGATGTTAACGTGCTTTTGGTCTTGAAGCTGGCGCTTCCAGGTGGCTGAGAGGAGCAGGCTTTTATGACCTGTTTCCAGACCCGTCGGCGACTGGGGTCGAGTCTCTGTGGGTTGTCTTCGACCTGCCCGGGGAATTATTCCACCGACCCTTGCTCTCCTGGCCGTGGTCTCGCTGGATGGCGGATAATCCACTTCGCCTCCCTCTCTAGTAGTCGGCATAAACCCCCAGGTTGTCACGTGGAGTGGAGTTAACCTGTATATTGAGGAGCCTTAGTGTGCAATTTCTATACCTAAAAGTTGTTCCAATGATAACCCCCACCCGAACATAGCCCCTTCTGAAAAAATGATGACGTTTTGTGTTCCATAATACAGGTTGATTGAGAAGTCACACACATGAAATTTAATTATATAAATCATATAATGCGCTAAGAAATTGAAATAATATTTTTTTTTTACAGTTATCTATTTTTACTGTCTCATACTATGTAATATAATATAGAGAAGGGATGCTTCTTCGCTAATTAGAAAATCATTTGCTTAAGGGTGAGTGTCAGTAAATCTTGTGCCCTATCCCCACTTTGTTAAGTTTCGCGGCACACATTTTCCGCCGAAATTCTGCTCAAACAGTTGCGAAATGTTTTCTGAAAAATAAAATGCAATGCTTAGATTATATTAAAACTAAATTTAATACCCAATAAAACATAGAATATATTTTTTATTTTAATTCAAGATATTTTTGGTGCTGCCATCTGTTGTCGTAATTTAATTCATACCGACTATTTTTATTTTTTATTGAACATTTTTAAATGTCTATTCCTTCTAATAAGCTATTAAATACACCAACAGATCATATATAATAATGCCACAATCACGGAAACGTAATTGAACTTGGACTTGAAGGCAAAGGAACTTGAAGACAAATTGCAATGAAAAATTACCTTTCCATGATTGTGGCATTATTATATATGATCTGTTGTTGTATTTAATAGCGTATTAAAAGGAATAGACATTTAAAAATGCTCATTAAAAAATAAAAATAGTCGGTATGAATTAAATTACGACAACAGATGTCAGCACCAAAAATATTTTGAATTAAAAGGGTGAGCGTCAGTAAATCTTCTGCCCTATCCGCGCTTTGTTAACTTTCGCAGCACACATTTTTCGTCGAAATTCTACTCAAACAGTTGCGAAATATTTTCTGATAGATAAAATGCAATGTTTAGATTATATTAAAACTAAATTTAATACCCAATAAAACATAGAATATATTTTTTATTTTAATTCAAAATATTTTTGGTGCTGTCATCTGTTGTCGTAATTTAATTCATACCCGACTATTTTTATTTTTTAATGAACATTTTTAAATGTCTATTCCTTCTAATACAGTATTAAATGCAACAACAGATCATATATAATAATGCCACAATTACGGAAACGTAATTGAACTTGGACTTGAACTTAAAGACAAAGGAATTTGAAGACAAAACTGCAGTCCTCAGTGATGTACATTCAGATCCTCTTATCAAATTTATAGAATGAGATATTGCCTTTCCGTGATTGTGGCATTAGTATATATATCTGTTGTTGTATTTAATACTGTATTAGAAGGAATAGATATTTAAAAATGTCCATTAAAAAATAAAACTAATCGGTATGAATTAAATTACGACAATAGATGGCAGCATCAAAAATATTTTGGATTAAAATAAAAAATATATTCTATGTTTTATTGGGTATTAAATTTAGTTTTAATATAATCTAAACATTGCATTTTATGTATCAGAAAATATTTCGCAACTGTTTGAGCAGAATTTCGGCGAAAACTGTGTGCCGCGAAAGTTAACAAAGCGTGGATAGGGCAGAAGATTTACTGACGCTCACCCTTAAGATAAAGTAACATAGTTTTAATTTATTTGTGACAAATCAATATGTCTTAAATTTATTTCTCTTTCCTAGGCTCGGCAAAAACAGAGTGAGCTAAGCCCAGACCGTTCAAGTTCTGCCAGCAACTGAAGCACTGGTTGTTTCCAGTTTTCCTTCTTTAAACCGGTGTTCCAGTTTCTGTTCCAGATGATCGACAGTTGTAGATGACATCACTGGCTGGTGCGTTAAAGAACAGAAATTTTAGAATTTTATTTGTTCTGTTCTGTTCACTTTGTGGACTACAGCAGGGACTATTGTGATTTTTGTTCAGCCAAGTTTCATGACGTGTTGAGCACATTAGAGAAGAAATGGCTTGGAAGGCCGATAACCTATGGACATGAATGCAGAACAAATAATATTTTTTATTTGATGGGAATTGCAACGAGAAAAAGAAATGTTTGATTCATTTTATGTTTTACTTAAGATGTTTTGTTTTTCCTTTCTTGGTTTGATTTTTTTTTTCAGTTTAATATCAATATCGTATTTAAGAATAAAACATATTTTAAACAGTAGAGATGGATGAATATTCGAGATCTCGAATATGATGTCACTGGAAGAAATTCGAATATCATACCAGGATTAATAGCAGGTTCTGGAATAAAAAGTCAAGATACCCTAGAAAAATAAATTCGAAAGTACTTGCAAGAAAGTTTGCTTCCACCAAAACTTTTAAGAGGAATTCCTTAACACGTCTGGTTTAATTTATGACTAAAAAGAAAGAAAGCTAGATCCTGAACGGACGTTCTTGTTTTTACAAAAAACAATCTGTACTAGGTGAGAAACATTTATAATTATGCAACTATCATAGTTGAGGACTTAAAAAAAAATAATAAATAAAAACTACTGTAAAATAATTAAAATTTAAAATAATATGTTTCATTTCTTAATTATTTATTAATGTGCTTTTATGGCTCAATTTACTATTTTTATTTTATTTTATTAGTTTTCTATCAATAATTAATAATATTTAATGAAATAAATAAAATTTATTAGCAATTTGAAATAACTGCTCGGAATATTCGAGATCTGGTTAACATTCAAATTCGATATGTGAATTCGAGAAAAGTGTTGTTATTCGCTTATCTCTTCAAAGAAATGTTAGAGTTAGTTTTAGCTCTTACTTATTTGAACATTTCCTTAGAAGTTCCTTGTGGATTATATGTGAGAAATACTTTTGTGATTCTATCATATTTTCTTGCACTCTTGTATAAAAGATAAAAGGAAAATTTTCATATTTCAATTTAATGTTGATCTGCAAAAATCTAATTCATAGTTGACATTGTGCTGAATTTTATATTGTGTTTCATTTAGCATTTTCTTTTTTGAAATGCATCTTCCTACGTATTTAAAATTTGTTTTCCAATACTCAAGATGTCTATTATAAATGAATTTTCCTATATGTTTAAAAATTTTGTTTTAAAATACGTAGGAAGACATTTTGTTCTAAATACACAAAATGGAAAATTTTGTAATAAACATATTACAAATTTTAGTTACTAAGGCGCCATTTTTTTGTGCCCAAGAATATCTGAAATGGAAATATAAATTTTATGAAAAATCAAGATGTTAAAACCCAATCTCTAATTGATAACAATAAATAACTATGTAGCTTAAGATAAATACTGCAAGTTACAGAAAAGGTTTAAAAGCGATTTAATTATAATTTTAACTAGCAAAGTTAACATGATAAAATGCAATTAGAAAAAAATAATAATAATCTTGTAGCCTAAAATAAATATTGTAAACGGAAGGAAATATTTAAAAGTGATTTAATTGTGATGTTAATTCCTCTAATGTGTTTTTTATTTATTTTATGCAAATATGTGATGAGTATACCTATGTGCTGAAACATATCTTTCAAACAGCAGCTATCGTGATAAAAAAATTTGATCAAATTTAGTTTAAAATAATATTTTAAAATTTAAGGCAAGTACTTTTCTTGTTTTTCTATTATTGAAATCGTGTATTTTGAATTTAGAGTCAAAACGAACATTTCTTTAGCTTTGATAATCAAGAAATTTAAAGCATCAGCTTTTTCTCAATTAATTAATTTTTTAATTAATATTAATATAAATATTTTTAAACAATTAATTGAAAATTGAACTATATTAATTGTCATTTCTATTCATATTTTATCATGATAAAGAATAACTTGTTTTTACTCACTTCAGATATGATTGTTAATACTGTTTTTCAATATTTATGCTTTCTGGTAAAATTCTTTACAAACTTTATTAGTGTTCAATTAGAAATATTTATTTTATGAAAAGGTTACATGAAAGGTGATAATGATAGCAGCTGGTATCGAACCCCTTCACTGTTTATTCGAAATTAAAAATCTCCATCTTAATTCAATCTTAAAGCACAGTATAAAGAAAAAATTGGTGGGGGGGGGGGGGGGGGGACCTATTTATGCTGAGTTTTAATGAAGTTAATTTTATTTTCAGCTTCTTTTTGGCAGCAGTTATAGAACGAAATTTGTTATACTTCACCATTTAATTTATTTCATTTTCACTTGATATAGTTATCATATTTGTACTCATTGAAAAGAAAGAGGTCTATTTTCACACAGCTTCACAACGGGTATTCGTTTGTGAACATCACCACCTGTTTTGACATCTCAACTATATTTTAGACAGCTAATTAATTTTCCGAAATAAAGTGTGATTAGTTAAACAGTTTGATAGTAATGATATAAATAAATCATGATGAGTTTATTTTGTGCAGAGTTTTACCATATCTATGGGCCATTGTGGGTAAGCAAAATGTGAATACCCGACGAAGTGACACTTATAAATAGACCCATAGTGTTATTTATGTTTTGTAATCTGGGCACTGATTCTGCAGCTATCGTTAAGGTTTTCGTTATCGTTCGCTAACGAAACCTTCGAGTGATTCACATCGATAGACACGCCTCTCAACATCGATTCTGTCATCGAGCATTCATTATCTCAACGAAAATTAAAAACAAGTTTTTTAGTATATTTAATTTTCAAAACCGAGAAACGGTAGTTAATGCCAGGTGCTAAATCAGCCTAATAAAGACAATGACTCATCAAATCAATTTTTCCATGCTTCAAATAATTGATAGTTTGAAATGCAGTGTGTGGGCTCGCATTGTCATGATGAAGAATGATGCGACGTTTCGCATTATTTTTCTGATTAGAGCAATTATTTCTGGCAAACAAATTGTCTAATACTAATCAGCATTTACGATCCTCCATTGAATGCACTCGAGTTTCGAAATTTTAACACTGCTCATGGAAAAAAAAATCTAAGAAAATGTTGAGAAAAGCAAAGAGACTTACAATATAAACTCAAATATACTCTAACTTAATATGTTTGAAAATGCATTTTTGCCTATCTGAGAAAGCACGAACAAAGATAAATAATTAAATAAAATAAATATCTTAAGTAGTAAAATAATAATAAAAAAGTGAGTGCCAATCTCGAGCTGGCAAAACCAAATTATCGACTCCAACAACAAGACTGAATAAAAATAGATAAACCAAAGGACTAAATAAAAATAGATATACCAAGGGAAAATAATTGCTTAAAATTGGTCGATTCTATATGGCGTAAAAAGAAAAGCTGAAAAATATAACATAGAAAGACTAATGGGATTAAAAGTTTTAGCTATTAAGTTTAAGACGTTTAAAAAGTAAAAATTTTAACCATTCCAATCACTTTTTCTTTCGACTTAGACTCCGACCTACACGAAGGTGTAAGGTACTATCCGGTAACTCTAGAGTTTCGATTTCGTATGAGGTGCTTCGTTGGTGAACGAAACGAAAGTTGACTTTCGAATAGACGATCGTCTGAGCGAATCAGGGCCCTGGATGTGTTTGTAAATATGTCCTCATGCAATAAATGTTATAGATGTCTCCTTTTTATGTGACACCAAACCCTTACGGGATTTGTTCGTCTGGAACGATGTGATTATATGTTTGCCTAGTCTAGATATTGTGCACTTGTTTATGTCCTTGAGATGCATTCTTAGAAACTATTATTGTACAGATTTTTGTCGTTTTAATAAATGAAATGTAAAGAAGTGTGCCTCTTTCTATATATACATGAACCAGGGTGGCTACAGAACCTGGAAATCAGGGAATATCAACATTCTGGAAAAAGGGAAATATCAGGGAATTCCTTAATAAAAACTGTGAAATCAGGGAAATTGGAATTTTTAAGGTAATCCGAACTTTCTCACGACAATGCACATGTGTAGAAATCCTTTTCGCGTTTCATATGACGGGAGACAGCCAAATGGAGATCTCAGTAAAAAGAAAACAGTTTTAAAACTTCAACTTTTCTCAGTGATCCCTTTCATCTTAATTGCTTTGAAAGTTGTCAAGATAATTCATATGACAGAGAAAGGAGATCAGAAAATCTGATGTGGGCAGCACATAACTTTCCCTTCAGACTTATGTTTACGTTCTCTTTATTACTTTCTTATATACAATAATGTATAAGGAAAGAATTGTGACGGGGTCGAAAATTCGAATTCGAGTTTTCGACGGGAGAGAACGTTTCAAGCATCCCTGATCACGAATCAAACACTTTTGAAGTAATGTCTGTGTGTGTGAAAGTATGTGTGTGTGTGTCAGAGTCTGTGGAGACAATAACTGACGAACGAAAATAATATAAGTATCTACTATAAGAATAGCATTTTTACTTTCCCTGCAATACATGGTGATGTATAGGGAAAGTATTGGAATCATGTCGAAAATCGCAACTCGAGTTTTCGACGGATCTACACGTTTCGAGACCTTTAGAATACGAAAAAACTATTTTTAGCGTGACGTCTGTGTGTGCAGATTTTGTATCCATTCTAACTAAAAAACTAATTGACCGAATTTCATAAAATTTGGTAGGTAAGTCACTTGTGCACGAATCTGGTGCTGATTAGTTTTGGGTATGACTCGGGTTAAAAGAACCCGCCTTTTTTGGCGAAATGGCCCGCAAAAGCTTGTATCTACTCTAACTGAAAAACTAATGGACCGAATTTCACAAAATGTGGTAGATAAATCGCTTGTAGGCCACCCTGGTGCTGATTTGATTTTGATATAATTCGAAAAACAATAACTTGCCTTTTTCTGCAAAATGGCCCGCAAAAATCATCAAAATCTAAACTTAAGAACTACGTATGCTCAAATATAGCCATTAAATTCTTGTTTAATACGTAATATTTAGCGAAGAAAAGAATAAGACCAACCCCATTACACTAGGACTAGCCGTTCTCGAGATATTTTAGTTTTCCGTATTTTTCTTACACCATTTTTGAAAATAAGTCCAGTTTTCAAATGAGAACGAAAATTGAATTAAAAGTGAATTAAATTTAATTTAAATAAATAGAGCGTGAATATAAGTCTGCAGGGAAAGTCATGTGCTGCCCACATCAGATTTTTTTTTTCGAATCGTACTAAAATCTAATCAACACCAGAGTAACCCACAAGCGACTTATTTACCGAATTTTTTTATATTCGGTCCATTAGTTTTTCAGCTAGAGTGGATACAGCCAATTTTTGAGGGCCATTTCGCAAAAAAAGGCGGGTTCTTTTATCTCGAATTGTATTAAAATTAATCAGCACCAGCATCACACTTTAGTGACTTACCTACCAAATTTTATAAAATTCGGTCCATTAGTTTTTGAGTTAGAGTGGATACATACATTGCACAGATACACACACAGACGTCAAGCTAAAAATAGTTTTTTCTGTTCTGGAGGTCTCGAAACGTGTAGATCCGTCGAAAACTGGAGTTTCGATTTTCGGCATGATTCCAATACTTTCCCTATACATTACCATGTATTGCAGGGAAAGTAAAAAATATTGTTTCTATTTATATAAAATTTTATTGAAATTTAACTACATGTAGGGCCATAGACAGAGACGAAATTGAAAAGGGGGCTGGAAGGAAATTGAAGGGGGGCCTAACTGTCTTAAAGGATGGGCTCACCGAAAACACAATTAATCAGTAGCATTTATGAACGATCATAGTTACTATTATATATTTCAATTCATATAAATTATTAACAAATATTTGCATATTACTTTCCCTGCAATACATGGTAATGCATTGCAGGGAAAGTATTGGAAGCATGTCGAAAATCGCAATTCGAGTTTTCGACGGATCTACACGTTTCGAGACCTCTAGAATACGAAAAAATTTATTTTAGCGTAACATCTGTGTGTGTGTCTGTTTGTGTGTCTGTGCAATGTATGTATCCACTCTAACTCAAAAACTAATGGACCGAATTTCATAAAATTTGGTAAGTCACTTGGATGTGATCCTGGTGCTGATTAGTTGGTACGATTCGTAAAAACAAAACCCGCCTTTTTTTGCGAAATGGTCCGTAAAAATTTCATTTATCCGCTTTAGCTAAAATAGTAATTGACCAAATTTCACAAAATTTAGTAGATAACTTGCGGGATACTCTGGTGCTGATAAGATTTTGCTACGATTCGGAAAAGAACAACCTGCCTTTTTTTACGGAATGGCCCGTCAAAATCTAAAAAAAAAGACTAAGTTGTGTATGCTCAAATGTATCAATTAAATTTTTGTTTTATAAGCAATTTTTGAAGAGGAAAATAATATAACACACTCCATTATACTTTAGGGCTAACCGTTCTCAAGCTATTTGAGATTTCTTGCATTTTTGTTACGCCGCTATCGAAAAAATGTCCGATTACCAAAGAAAAACAAAAATTAAATTAAAACTGCAAATTTAGTGTTATTTGGTTCATTTAAACTCAATCTAATGAATTATTAAAGAAATGAAGAAAATATGAATTTGAGTCTGCAGAGAAAATCATGTGCTGCCCCCATCAGATTTTTCATATTTGCAAGCTAAGAGTTGATTAGGAAAAGACCTCTACTGTACATCATTATTAATATATAATAATTACAATTGATTGTATTGTAAGCATTAACTAGTAGTAAAGGTAGTTAATAATTTGTAGAAACTGTCTGAAAGTTAATACAAGTTAATGCTTAATATTATCTCTTAACTCTTGCAATAATACAAAAGTATTTAAATACTAGTGTCATAATTTTTAAATATTTTTAAATTAAATATGTAAATAGTTGGATCATTAGTATAATCACAAATTCGGCTAAATTAAAAAATCTTTAAAACGAAGTAATTTATAACAAAAAAATTTTTTATGCAAAATTTGAATGACATTTTATATGAAATTTCATGTTACTACTAAAAATTTGATATTTTTTTTATCAGGGGTGGCTTTGCCCCCGCATCCCCTCATCCCCATGGGCCCCTATCAGGCTACGGCTCTGACAATATAAAAAATCTGATGTGGGCAACACATGACTTTCCTTATATAATGTAATGAATTTACTACTTTTACAGTAAAAAAAAATCTGATGTGGGCAACACATGACTTTCCTTATATGATGTAATGAATTTACTACTTTTACAGTAAAAAAATAGGATTTTCTTATAGTAGATACTAATATTCTTTCCAAGATATTGAATTTTCGACAATTAGTCGTCATTTTCATTGATTTAGCATCATTTTTATCCATTTGGCGAGATTTTCATTAATTTGGCAACATTTCAAAAAAGTCGCCAAGTTGGCGACATTCCGCCAAATTCGTCGCCAAAATCTCGCCAAGCGTTATGCACTAAGAAAAAGTTATTCTTACAACAGATAAATGACTATTGGCGTTCAAATACAAAAGTATTATTCAAAGTATATTTTTTCATGAATGGAACGAGCTAGATCCACGAGAATGATGTCACTCTATCTATCGCATGGTATTACATATGAAAAGTGAACATGTTTCTCAATAGGAATTTTTTTTTTATGCGACTTTTTCATAATTTTTTTGAAAAATGTACAATATCTCGAGAACGGTTCATATTATCGTTCTAAAATTTATGCCAATCGTTTTCTAATGAAAAATTACATAAGAAATGTCTATTTGCGTAACTTTATTAGAGGTTTTGATTTTTTGACGATTTTTTCAAAATTTCATTCGAAAATTTAGGGGGGTTCAGAACATTCGATTACGTATAAAAACAATAGGCTTCCAGTGTTTACGGATTGTGATTTTTGTACCAAATTTGGTTTGAATCGGTCCATTCGTTCGTCAGTTATCGTCTCCACAGACTCACTGACACACACACACACACACACATACTTTCACACACATACACACACACAGACATCACTTCAAAAATGTTTGATTCGTGATCAGGGATACTTGAAACGTGCTCTCCCGTCGAAAACTCGAATTCGAATTTTCGACCCCGTCACAATACTTTCCTTATACATTATGTATATAAGGAAAGTAATAGGATTTTCTTGTAGTAGATACTAATATTCTTTCCAAGATATTGAATTTTCGACAATTAGTCGTCATTTTCATTGATTTAGCGTCATTTTTATCCATTCGGCGAGATTTTCTTTAATTTGGCAACATTTCAAAAAAGTCGCCAAGTTGGCGACATTCCGCCAAATTCGTCGCCAAAATCTCGCCAAGCGTTATGCACTAAGAAATAAGTTTTTCTTAAAGCAGATAAATGACTATTGGCGTTCAAATACAAAAGTATTATTCAAAGTATCTTTTTTCAAGAATGGAACGAGCTAGATCCACGAGAAGGATTACACTCAATTTATCGCATGGTATTACATATGAAAAGCAAACATGTTTCTCAATAGGAAATATTTTTCTTATTATTTTATATGACTTTTTGATAATTTTTTTTAAAAATGTACAATATCTCGAGAACGGTTCACGTTAGCGTTCTAAAATTTATGTCAATCGTTTTCTAATGAAAAATTACATAAGAAATGTCTATTTGCGTAACTTTATTAGTGGTTTTAAATTTTTGACGATTTTTTCAAAATTTCATTCGAAAATTTAGGGGTGTTCTGAACATTCGATTGCGTATAAAAACAATAGGCTTCCAGTGTTTACGGATTGTGATTTTTGTACCAAATTTGGTTCGAATCGGTCCATTCGTTCGTCAGTTATCGTCTCCACAGACTCACTGACACACACACACAGACATCACTCCAAAACTGTTTGATTCGTGATCAGGGATGCTTGAAACGTGCTCTCCCGTCGAAAACTCGAATTCGAATTTTCGACCCCGTCACAATACTTTCCTTATACATTATGTATATAAGGAAAGTAAAAATTCTTGATTGGATTTTACAGAATACTGCTAAATATATAGCTGAGTTTTATAGCTCGAAAGATTAATATTCTTGTAATAATACTGTTCTAACATAACTCTTACATAAATTCTATACTTTGATTAATTTGCTTTTCAATGCTGAAAGTAATTATTACTTTCCTTATATACATAATGTATAAGGAAAGTATTGTAACGGGGTCGAAAATTTGAAATCGAGTTTTCGACGGAAGAGCACGTTTCAAGCATTCCTGATTACGAATCAAACATTTTTGAAGTGATGTCTGTGTGTGTGTGTGTGTGAAAGTATTTGTGTGTGTGTGGGTGTCAGTGAGTCTGTGGAGACGATAACTGACGAACGAATAGACCGATTCGAACCAAATTTGGTACAAAAATTACAATCCGTAAACACTGGAAGCCTATTGTTTTTATACGTAATCGAATGTTCAGAACCTCCCTAAATTTTCGAATAAAATTTTGAAAAAATTGTCAAAAATTCAAAACCACTGATAAAGTTACGCAAATAGACATTTTTTATGTAATTTTTCATTAGAAAACGATTGACATAAATTTTAGAACGCTAACATGAACCGTTCTCGAAATATTGTACATTTTTCAAAAAAAATATTAAAAAGTCATATAAAATGAAAAAAAAATTCCTATTGAGAAACATGTTCACTTTTCATATGTAATACCATTCGATAAATTGGGTGACATCATTTTCGTGGATCTAGCTCGTTCCATTCATGAAAAAAGATACTTTAATTAATGCTTTTGTATTTGAACGCCAATAGTCATTTATCTGCTGCAAGAACAACTTATTTCTTCGTCCATAACGCTTGGCGAGATTTTGGCGACGAATTTGGCGGAATGTCGCCAACTTGGCGACTTTTTGAAATATTGCCAAATTAACGAAAATCTCGCCAAATGGATAAAAATGACGCTAAATCAATGAAAATGACGACTAATTGTCGAAAATTTAATATCTTGGAAAGAATTAGTATCTACTATAAGAAAAACCTATTTTTTTACTGTAAAAGTAGTAAATTCATTACATTATATAAGGAAAGTCATGTGTTGCCCACATCAGATTTTTTTTAATTATTTATTCTTAATTATCACTTTCAATTTTATTCATTGATATTTATTTGCTTGTTAAACTGAAATTCGGTAAAAGTGGATAGTGATACATATCACAGAATTTTCGAAAATATTAACTGGAAATCAGGGAATTTTTTTTTATCTCATATGATGTAGCAGTGAACGTTAGTTGCGTATTGCAGCTAGCTGTTAATTCTTGGAATGGTTGTCAACTGAATATGGTTTTTCGAATGGAATGAATGTTCGGTTAGCGAACGCAATAACACAAAATTCTGATGTGGGCAGCACATGACTTATATTCACGTTTTCTTTATTTTAATTAAATTTAATTTACTTTTAATTCAATTTTCGTTCTCATTCGGTCACTGAACTTATTTTCAAAGGTGGCATGGAGAAAATACGAAAAATTAAAATATCTCGAGAACGACTAGTCCGAGTGTGATGGGGTTGATCTTATCCTTTTCTTCGTTAAAATTTACGTATAAAACAAGTATTTAATGGATATATTTGAGCATACGTAGTTTTTTATTTTAGATTTTGACTATTTTTGCGGGTCATTTCGCAAAAAAAAAAGGCGGGTTCTTTTATCCCGAATCATACCCAAAACTAATCAGCACCAGAATCGTCCACAAGTGACTTGCCTGCCAAATTTTATGAAATTCGGTCAATTAGTTTTTTTGGTTAGAGTGGATACAAAATCTGCACAGACGTCACGCTAAAAGTAGTTTTTTCGTATTCTAGAGGTCTCGAAATGCGTAGATCCGTCGAAAACTCGAGTTCGGATTTTCGGCATGATTCCAATGCTTTCCCTATACATTACCATGGATTGCAGGAAAAGTAATCTTTCCATTTCCAAAAGTAATCAACTGCCCAAGTTCGGTAACGAAATTGTTTCTGATTCAAAGCCTTTTGACCCGACACCTCACCCAATTCAGTAAGCTGATAACTGCTGCTAATATGCACTCTTGGCAAGAGTATAGCAACGAGAAAAGGGAGGGGGCAGTTTTATTTGGAGGGGGGGGGGTTTCCCTCATTACACGCTCCACGGAAGCAGCTCCATGGACCAGAGAGAGATAGAGGGGGTATATCTTTCGCGATCCGCGCCAAAGCGAGCAGTTTGTGCCATATGTTGAAAGAAGAGACGGGGTCGGCATTGTCTGTGGAGTGCTCTTCAGCTGAGTGGAGAGCTCTCGAAGGGAGCGATCAATGCAAAGCGGGGAATTTCTCTCCGGACGTTGTGAGGATCTTTTCCAGCTTTGATAATGCCATAGATGGGATGCAAGGGGAGGATTAGAGTCCTTAAATTTCTCAATATTTTATTCAATTTTAAATTATATCAAAAGTGCATTCAATTTTGTGAATAATTCTTTGTATAGTACAGCAGGTGTGTCAAATTCGATCTTGTAAAATGCCGTTTTTACATTCCCTGCAATGCATGGTAATGTATAGGGAAAGTATTGGAATCATGTCGAAAATCGCAAGTCGAGTTTTCGACGGATCTACACGTTTTGAGACCTCTAGAATACGAAAAAACCATTTTTAGCGTGACGTCTGTGTGTGTGTCTGTCTGTGCAGATTTTGTATCCACTCTAACTAAAAAACTAATGGACCGAATTTCACAAAATTTGGTATGTAAGTCACGTGTGGGCGAGTCTGGTGCTGATTAGTTTTGGGTACGATTCGGGATAAAAAAAAAACCCGCCTTTTTTTTGCAAAATAGCCCGCAAAAGTTTGTATCCACTCTAACTGAAAAACTAATGGGCCGAATTTCACAAAATTCAATAGATGAGTCACTTGTGGGTCACCCTGGTGTTGATTAGATTTTGGTATGATTCGAAAAAAAATAACCTGCTTTTTTTTGCAAAATGGCCCGCAAAAATCGTCAAAATCTAAACTAAAGAACTACGTATGCTCAAATATATCCATTAAATGCTTGTTTAATACGTAATTTTTAACGACGAAAAGAATAAGACCAACCCCATTACACTAGGACTAGCCGTTCTCGAGATATTTCAGTTTTTCGTATTTTCTCTACTCCACCTTTGAAAATAAATCCGGTTACCGAATGAGAAAGAAAATTGAATTAAAAGTGAAATAAAGAGAACGTAGATATAAGTCTGCAGGGAAAGTCATGTGTTGCCCACATCAAATTTTTACTTTCCCTGCAATACATGGTAATGTATAGGGAAAGTATTGAAATCATGCCGAAAATCGCAACTCGAGTTTTCGACGAATCTACATGTTTCGAGACCTCTGGAATACGAAAAAAACTTTTTTTAGCGTAACGTCTGTTTGTGCAGATTTTGTATCCCCTCTAACTAAAACACTAATGAACCGAATTTCACAAAATTTGGTAGGTAAGTCACTTGTGGGCGAATCTGGTGCTGATTAGTTTTGGGTACGATTCGGGATAAAAGAACCCGCCTTTTTTTTGCGAAATGGCCTTCAAAAGTTTGTATCCACTCTAGCTGCAAACTAATAAACCGAATTTCACAAAATTCGGTAGATAAGCCACTTGTGTGTCACTCTGATGGTGATTAGATTTTGGTAGGATTCAGAAAAAAATTATCTGCCTTTTTTTGCAAAATGGCCCTCAAAAATCTCCAAAATCTAAAATGAAAAACTACGTGTGCTCAAATATATCCATTAAATGCTTGTTTAATACGTAATTTTTAAAGAAGAAGAGAATAAAATCAACCCCATTACACTAGGACTAGCCGTTCTCGAGATATTTTAGTTTTTTCGTATTTTCTCTACGCCACAAGTCCATCAAATGAGAACGAAAATTGATTTGAAAGTGAATTAAATTTAATTAAGATGAAAAGAGCGTGGATATAAGTCTGCAGGGAAAGTCATGTGCTGCCCACATCAGATTTTTCATATTGGTCCAATATTTTCAATATTGGCTGGCAATATTGGATTGCTACCAGGGCTATAAGCATCTATAAGCATATAACACCAAGACATAACAGAACAAACGAACACCCGATTTGATTGTCCCGGCTTCATAGAATAACAACCTTGTTTATCGTTGCTCTCGAAGTCAATGATTTTGGCTACGCACCATTTAAAACACGGTAAACAAACACCCGTTCCCGCCCGAAATATCACCACCAGCTGCAACAAACCCCCTTCCTTTATACTTCTTAATAAAAAAATATGAAGAAGAAAAAATAAGGAGGGGGGGGGGGGCGGAGGGTCCCTTCTCTTATTACCCAGGGTCCCCCTACTGGGATCTATATCACAAAGGCGACCGAGGGTCAGTTTACGATCACCCTGAGTCCAAAAATCGAAGGCTTTGAATGGAACTTTTATGGAATGATTAAAAGAAAAAATGACCAAAGATGGATGATGGGAAACGCGTCCGCGATCACGTGCTTGGTTGTAATGCGATATAGGGAAGAAATTCGACAGATGGGTGAAAAAGAGTTAAAAATATTTAGAGTTGCATTGCAGAATGAATGTTGTGTCCCAAAATTCTGATTTTATATCAGTGAATGGTGTTGGGGCTTAAAATTTTAACAAGTTGAAAAGTACACAGAATTATCTCAAAAAAGGCTTGTTCCTAGTAGGGCTTATGTACTTCTTCTTCTTCGACCCATGCCGTCCGAACTATCCTAAGGTGTTGTTGAGACCCAGACCGTCCGACCTATCAGAAAGGTGTAAGGTAACTGTTTGGACGGCCGGGAAGTGCCACCCAATTTAGACCGGAACCTAGTGTGGGAGGCATCCACAGGGACCGTACCCTCCTTCCCCTACCACCAACCTCTCGAAAGGATTTACGTAAGAGTCCAGATTATGAATATATAAAAATAATTTCAATATTTTAATATTTTGAACTTTAGTTTTCGAAAAAACTTTAAAAAGTATCTGTTCGAGCTAGCATTCCTCCCCACACCCCTCAATTTCGCTCGATATATCTTCGAAACTATGAAATATAGATATGAATAATAAACGACAAAAATATGAATTAGAAAATTTAGTCTCTAAATCTATATTTAATTTTTTTTAAGAAAAGGTTCTTATAGCTTTGAAGTAATCGTCTTGTCAAGTTGAAGAGGCTTGAAAACTTTCCGTTTTTACAAGTTATAATGCTTATGTCTTGAAAATTAAAAGTGGACTAGTTATGCACAAACAATTAACAAGAATTTATAGCCCTTGGAAAGCCCTATAAGTGTATATAATTTGACAATTAAGGTGATTACACGTCAACTTCAATAATGCATTAAATAAAAGACAACAAATCGTAGATTAAAAGGTCATTTAATAAAGACCATCCTTTACGACGTACAAATCATAAAAAAAGCCAGAGCACTTTTGGGTATCACCATACCCTTCATCAGTGGCTATATAAAAATTACCGTGCAAACAAGCTTATATACAGACCAAACCGACAGACAAAATTTGCATAAATTAACTACAGAATTATGATAATTAAATTGTATTATAAACAGGATATTTGTATTTAATACTAGTTTTACCTTAAATTGCCTGTTTATACAACTATTTAATGTATTTTTGAAATCGTTTAATCTTAAATATTCTATTTATTATACATTTTAATTATCCTTATTCCGTAGTTAATTTATGCAAATTCTGTCTGCCAATTTAGACTGTATATAAGCTTGTTTTGGACAGTAATTTTTATATAGCAACTGATGAAGGGTATGGTGATACCAGAAAGCGCCTTTTTCACTTTCCCTGGCAATACATGGTAATGTATAGGGAAAGTATTGAAATCATGCCGAAAATCGCAACTCGAGTTTTCGACGGATCTACACGTTTCAGGACCTCTAGAATACAAAAAAAACTATTTTTAGCTTGACGTCTGTATGTGTCTGTCTGTGTGTCTGTGCAATGTACGCCTTTGTTAAACCAATTTTGGAATATTGTGCAATGATTTGGGACTCTGTTTACAATATGCATTCTCAACGGATAGAAATCGTGCAAAATAAACTATTACGTACTGTTGATTACAGATTGACTGGCTATTATCCTTATGATATGCATACAAGGGAACTCAGACAGAAATATAGTTTAATGTTTCTTAAAAAAAGGAGAAGCTGGTCCTGCCTCTTGTTTTATTATAAGGTTTTAAATAATACTATTGATTGCCCTATTTTACTTTCTTGTCTGGAATTTCACATACCTGTCAATAATACCAGGAAAAAAACTCTTTTTCACAATGCTACTGTTAAACACAACTACATTAAATGCTATTCTATCTATAAATTTGTTGATCTATATAATACCTATAGTGCTGATATTGATATATTTAACTTGACTCCTGCCTGTTTTAAAAAAGCCTGTTTCAATGCGCTTGACATGTTTACTACTTAGTATTCTTGTATCCTATGTTCTGTACTTTTTAATTTCTTGTGTGGCTACTGTAACTGGATTTCATCTGTAGTTGTCACGTAAATTGAATAAAATAAAATGTATGTATCCACTCTAACTCAAAAACTAATGGACCGAATTTCATAAAATTTGGTATGTAAGTCACTTGGGTGAGACCCTAGTGCTGATTAGTTTTTGGTAGGAAATGTAAAAACAAAACCCGCCGTTTTTTGCGAAATAGCCGGTAAAAATTTCATGTATCCACTCTAGCTAAAATATTAATTGACCAAATTTCACAAAATTTGGTAGATAAGTTACTTGTGGGACACTCTGGTGCTGATTAGATTTTTCTAAGATTCGGAAAAGAACAACCTGCCTTTTTTTACGATATGGCCCGCAAAAATCGGCAAAATCTAAAATTAAAAAAAAAAAAAAAAAAAAAAAAAAAAAAGACTGCGTATGCTGAAATGTATCAATTAAATTCTTGTTTTATACGCAATTTTTGACGAGGAAAAGACTATAACACACTCCATTATACTAGGTCGGATGGTCTGGGTTTCAACAACAACACTCCATTATACTTTAGGACTAACCGTTCTCAAGATATTTGAGATTTCATGCATTTTTGCTACACCGATTTCGGAAAAATGTCCATTTAAAAAATAACAAGAAAGATCAATCATGCATAAGCATTGATTATGAAACACTTTCCAACTGAAATGTAATTTCATTTAAAAATTTCTAAAATGTGATTCATTCAGTGGTAATATCTTTTACATTATCACAGAACTACAGTAATTTATTATACTTAAATATTTAAAACTGTATCGAAATATAAATCATCTGATTCTTTATGCAAAATCAATGAATATTTCATTCATATAACTTGTATTCCAGACTCCAGAGCTAAATAATTTTGTGTGAAAAAAATTCAGCAATTCTTATGTAATTCATCTTACAATCGCTTGAGATATTTGCATTCTGCATATGTTAAAATTAGGCTTCCTTGAAGAAATAATAAAAGTTTAGGGATCATTTAAAATCACAACTATTGTAATTGCATAGGCACGGAATTTAGATACACAGATAATACACAGATAATATATATGTGTATGTGTATGTACTCAAAGTATTGGAATCGTGCCGAGGATCGGAACTCGAATTTTCAAAGGATCTACACGTTTTGGGACTTCTAGAACACGAAAAAACTACTTTTAGGAAGACGTCTGTGTGTGTAAGGGTGTATCTGTGTATGTTTCTGTGTGTCTGTGTGGATATTACATCCACTCTAATTGAAAAACTAATGGACCGAATTTCATACAATTTGGTAGGTATGTTTTTTGTGGGAAATCCTGATGTTCATTAGATTATAGTACGATTCGTAATAAAAGAATCTGCCTTCTTTGCGAAATGGCCGCAGAAATTGCCTTTATCCACTCTAGCTAAAAACTAATGAACCAAATTTAACAAAATTTAGAGTATAATATTTCAATAACCTACAAGTGATTTATATACCAAATTTAACAAAATTTTGTATATAAATCATTTGTAGGTTATTCTACTACGATTCGGGAAAAAGGAACGGGCTATTTTTGCGAAATGGCCAGCAAAAATCGTTATATATAAAAATAAAAGACTACGTGTGCTCAATTATATCAATTAAATTCCTATTTTATATGTGATTTTTGACAACAAAAAGAATAAGACTAACCCCATTACTCTAGGACTAGCCGTTCTTGAGATATTCTAGTTTTTTCGCGTTTTCGCTACGCCACCTTTGACAATAAGTCCAGCTATCAAATGAGAACCAAATTTAAGTTTAACGTATAAATTCAATGTCATTTAAAATACTTATGTTGTGCAGATAAACTCAAATTATCATTGAATAAATAAAGAGAACGAATATGAGTCTGCAGAGAAAGACATGTGCTGTCCACATCAGAATTTTTAACAATATTACACCAATGATTTATAGAAGTGAACGGGGATTATTTTCAGGCCATTTCGAAAAAAATGTATAATCTATATTTAAAGATCCATCAAATTTTTGTCGAATAAAATGTTCAACAAATTTAAGCTGTGTACCAAATTTTAACTCTCTAGGACGTAGGAAAGTGCATTTAAAATGCCATCAATTAAATTTATCATGAAGAGTTATATAAAATTTTTAAAAAATGAAAAATTGTTATCTACCAAATTTATCTTAAAATATGAAGCCACTCCCATATGCAAAACGTTTAAACAAATGGAGAGATATTTATTATATAATATCTCTCTCTTTTCTTTCTGGAAGATATCCCAAAGTCAGAATTTAATTGAATTTGTTTTTTTCCCTATATTAAATAATTTTTTTAATTAAAAAACTACTTAACATATTTTACTGAATTTTTTTTTATATATTCTATGGGATAATGTGAATATTTCCTAAAAATTTCGAAGCAATTCGTGAATTTTAAATTTACTTAAAAAATGTTTGAAAAATTAGGTCCCATAGGGTTCAATGTATTTCATTTTTTCAACCCGGGTTCAATAAAAAACTAATTGGGTGATATTATTTATTTATATTCCCATAGGTCCTACAGACCATCTGAACAACATACTAAAATTTCATTTTGATAAACTCATTTTTACGGCAGTTATCGTGCTAACGGACAGACAGACAGACAGACAGACAGACAGACAGACAGACAGACAGAATGAACAAAGTCATAAACACTTTTCAACTTTGTTGTAAAGTGTTAAAAACAAAAATTGAATTAAAAATGCAAGTTTAGTGTTATTTGGTGCAATTAAACTCAATCTAATGAATTATTGCAGAAATAAAGAATATCTGAATTTGAGTCTGCAGGGAAAGTCATGTGCTGCCCACGTCAGATTTTTAATATTTGTACGTCATACAGGATTGTTTTATTCAATGACCTTTCAATCTATTATTTGTTGTCTTTCATTTAATGCAGTATATAATTTGGATCGAGCTTTTTAGATATCTTAAGTATCATGGTTATAATTTCGATAGCTTGGCATTTTTACCCAAGTTCTCCAATCGGTGGGAAAGTTATGATGCTTAAAATGTCCCGATTGTTGCAGCTCAGTATGTTTACTTACTTCTTGGTGAACTGTTGGTGCATAAGTGCGATATATTTTGTTTCGTATTAAAAAAATATCAGATGTTGGCAGCACATGACTTTCCCTGCAGACTCATATTCACGTTTTCTTTATTTCTTCAATAATTTATTAAATTGAGTTTAATTGCGCAAAATACCAGCTATAATTATATTAAATTACACTAAATTTTCACTTATAATTCAATTTTTGCCTTCATTTAGTAACTGGACTCATTTGCAAAGGTGGCGTAGCCAGAATGCGTAAAAACTAAAATATCTCATGAACGGCTAATCCTAGAGTAATGGTGTTGGTCTTATTACTTTCCTTATATACATAATGTATAAGGAAAGTATTGTGACGGGGTCGAAAATACGAATTCGAGTTTTCGACGGGAGAGCACGTTTCAAACATCCCTGTCACGAATCAAACATTTTTGAAGTGATGTCTGTGTGTGTGTGTGTGTGTGTGTGTGTGTGTGTGTGTGTCAGTGGGTCTGTGGAGACGATAACTGACGAACGAATGGACCGATTTGAACCAAATTTG
Source organism: Amaurobius ferox (assembly GCA_951213105.1). NCBI lineage: Eukaryota > Metazoa > Arthropoda > Arachnida > Araneae > Amaurobiidae > Amaurobius > Amaurobius ferox. The sequence goes on along the minus strand of OX578155.1, from coordinate 23,450,038 downwards.
GTACAAAAGTCACAATCCATAAACACTGGAAGCCTATTGCTTTTATACGCAATCGAATGTTCAGAACCCCCTAAATTTTCGAATGAAATTTTGAAAATATCGTCAAAAAATCAAAACCACTAATAAAGTTACGCAAATAGACATTTCTTATGTAATTTTTCATTAGAAAACGATTGAGATAAATTTTAGAACGTTAACACGAACCGTTCTCGAGATATTGTACATTTTTCAAAAAAAATATCAAAAAGTCATATAAAATAAAAAAAAATATTTCCTATTGATAAACATGTTCGCTTTTCATATGTAATACCATGCGATAAACTGGATGACATCATTCTCGTGGATCTAGTGCGTTCCATTCATGAAAAAAGATACTCTGAGTAATACTTTTGCATTTGAACGCCAATAGTCATTTATCTGCTGTAAGAATAACTTATTTCTTAGTGCATAACGCTTGGCGAGATTTCAGCGACGAATTTGGTGGAATGCCGCCAACTTGGCGACTCTTTGAAATGTCGCCAAATTAACGAAAATCTCGCCAAATGGATAAGAATTACGCTGAATCAATGAAAATGACGACTGATTGTCGAAAATTCAATGTTTTGGAAAGAATATTAGTATCTACTATAAGAAAAACCTATTTTTTTACTGTAAAAGTAGTAAATTCATTACATTATATAAGGAAAGTCATGTGTTGCCCACATCAGATTTTTATTTTTGTCGTCAATTATTACGCATAAAATACGCAATTAATTGATATATTTGGGTATACGTAGTCTTTTTTTTTTTATATATTTAACGATTTTTGCGGACCATTTCGCAAAAAAAGCAGGTTTCCTTTTTTCGAATCGCACCAAAATCTAATCAGAACCAGGTTTGCCTAAAAGTGACTTATTTACCAAATTTTGTGAAATTTGGTCTATTAGTTTTTTAGCTAAAGTGGATACAGGCAATTTTTGCGGGCCATTTCGCAAAAAAATGCGGGTTCTTTTATCCCGAATCGTAATTTAGCGTACCATAATTTAATCAGCACCAGAGTCACCCACAAGGAACTTATCTACTAAATTTTATGAAATTCGGGCAATTAGTTTTACAGTTAGAGTGGATACAAAATCTGCACAAGGAGACAGACACATACACACACACACACGCATACGCCACGCTAAAAATAGTTTTATAGTTTTTTCGTGTTCTAGAGATCCCAAAACGTGTATATCCGTCGTAAAACGTGGTAACTTGATCGTAAACGTGGTAACTCGATTTGCGATTTTCGCCACGATTCCAATACTTTCCCTATACATTATCATGTATTGCAGGGAAAGTAAGAAATTTGATGTGAGCAGCACATGACTTTCTCTGCAGATTCAAATTCATTTTGTCATTTTTTATTTCATTGCGCACTGAATTAAGTTTAATTGCTGAAAATAACATGGATACCTTTCTGATATTATATCCAATTTGCCTTTTTAGTGCATCTTCGTTAATTTTGGCAACTTAATTCACTTTACATTCTTCAGGTCCTCAAAATAAAAAAAATCTGATGTGGGCTGCACATGACTTTCCCTGCGGACTTATATCCACGTTCTCTTTATTTCATTTAAATTTAATTCACATTTAACTCAATTTTCGTTCTCATTTAGCAACTGGACTTATTTTCAAAGGTGGCATAGAAAAATTACGAAAAAACTAAAATATCTCGAGAACGGCTAGTCCTAGTGTAATGGGGTTGGTCTTATTCTTTTATTCGTTAAATATTATGCATTAAACAAGCTTTTAATGGATATATTAGAGCACACGTAGTTTTTTTTTTTAGATTTTGACGATTTTTGCGGGCCATTTTGTAAAAAAAGACAGGTTATTTTTTTTACGAATCTTACTAAAATCTAATCAGCACCAATGTAACCCACAAGCGACTTATCTGCCGAATTTTGTGAAATTCGGTCCATTAGTTTTCAACTAGAGTGGATATAGGCATTTTTTGCGGGCCATTTCGCAAAAAAAGGCGGGTTCTTTTATCCCAAATCATACTCAAAACTAATCAGCACCAGATTCGCTCACAAGTGACTTGCCCACCAAATTTTGTGAAATTCGGTCAATTAGTTTTTCAGTTAGAGTGAATACAAAATCTGCACAGACAGACACACAGCAGACAGGCAGACAGACAGACACACAGACAGACACACACACAGACGTCACGCTAAAAATAGTCTTTTCGTATTCTAGAGGTCTCGAAACATGCAGATCCGTTGAAAACTCGAGTTGCGATTTTCGGCATGATTCCAATACTTTCCCTATACATTACCATGTATTGCAGGGAAAGTAAAATAGAAGATTAAATAACTTAGGGATTCTAAAGATGCTTAATGAACGCTGTATTATATAAAGTAAAATTCTAATGTGGACAGCATATGACTTTCCTTATATAATGGAATGACTTTACTTCTTTCACTTTGAAAAATGATGCGTAATATCATACAGCACATTGTTTTTAATGTTGAATTGTACATCTGGCACTTTTCCGGGTGACAACATGTAAAACTATTTCAAAGTACCCAATTGACTTATATTTCGCTCAATTCTGAATTGTAAAATGTCAATATTGATAGCAGCCGCAATAATTCATATATTAAAATATTTTAATAATTAATTCATCAATTTGGCTTCATTTTCATTAATTTTATGTTATTTTTGCAATTTTAACGCTATTTTCGTCAATCTGGGACGAAATATCGCCAAGCTGGTGATACTTCGCTAAATAAGTCGCCAAATTCGCCAAATTGTTCTCCAAGCGTTACAGATAAACAGAGAGAAGATCATTTCTTATTAACATATTTTAATAAAGAAAAGTATTTTAAAATATTTTAAGAATGAATTCAGTAATTTGGCGTTAATTCCGTTCATTTGGCATTATTTTAACAATATCGGCTATATTTTCTTCAATCTGGGACGAAATATCACCAAGTTGGTGATATTTCGTTAAATAAGTCGCCAAGTTCACCAAATTGATCTTCAAGCGTTACAGATAAACAGAGAGAAGTTCATTTCTTATTAACATATTTTAATAATGAAAAGTATTTTAAAATATTTTAATAATGAATTCAGAAATTTGGCGTTACTTCCCTTCATTTGGCATCATTTTAGCAATTTCGGCTATATTTTCTTCAATCTGAGGCGAAATATCGCCGAGTTAACTATATTTCACTGTATTTGCCGCCAAGTTCGCCAAATATATTGATAAACGTTACAGACAGACGAAGAGAAGAACATTTCTTATATATAAATGACTGTTGCCGAATTGTTAGTTGTTAAAATGCGTAGCTATTGCCTGAAGTATATTACTCCATGAATGGAATGAACTAGATTCTCGGGAACAATGTTAACAAATTTATCACATAATATTAAATATGAAAAGCGAAAATATTTCACAATAGTTAATACTCCCCACTGGGTTCCGATCTAAATTGGGTGGCACTTCCCGACCGTCCAAACAGTTACCTTACACCTTTCTGGTAGGTCGGACGGTCTGGGTTTCAACAACAACAACAATAGTTAATACTTTTTTATTATTATTATTATTATTATTATTTTATATATATATATATATATATATATATATATATATATATATATATATATATATATATATAAATATAAATTAGTAAATCCAATGTTAGAATGTATGTAGTAACTCATAATACACTATTCCAAAATTTTCTACAAAATACAAAGAAATAAAAGAAATTAAGACAATATATATATATATATATATATATATAAATTTATTTGAAAAAGTGCAATATATCAAGAACGGTTCATACTAGCGTTCTAAAATTTGTGCCTATCGTTTTCTAATAAAAATGTACATAAGAAATGATTATTTGCTTAAGATTACTGAAGGTTTTCATCCTTTTTAGGTCTTCTGATCATTCGATTGCGTTTAAAATCAATAAGCGTTCAATAGTCACTGATTGAGACTTTTATACCAAATTTCGTTCTAAACGCTCTATTCGTTCGTGAGATATCGTCTCCACAGACTCACGGAGACGCACACACAGACATCACCTCAAAAACGATCGATTCGAGTTCAGGGATGCTTGAACCGTCGAAAACTGGAATTCGAATTTTCGACCCCGTCACAATACTTTCTATATACGTTATAATATGCACACAGGAAAAATATAACAATGCTTTTCACAACTGCATGCTACCTGAGACAATTAACAAAATATAAGCGTAAAAAATACACCACGCCGCCCTTTATGTCAGAGCACCCGACGAAGTCATCAGGGACCATCTGAAAGAGCCCCTGCAGGGCGGTGGGCGTGAAGATGATCCCACCCGCCCTCTCGAAACTAGACACCTTTTTCGAATTTATAGCCTTTTAAACGGCGCATCTGCACCCCCCCCCCCCCTACGATTGATGACAGGGACGACAACAGGATAAAAGGAACCCCCGAAAGGGCAAGGGGCGCCTCTCTCTCAGTGGTGTCTCCATTGTGTCTAAAAAGGATCCTTCCGGCTCTAAAAGGGGCTCACGCCCTTTCAGAAGATGCCTTAGCAGGGTATTTGTATAAGCCTTTTTATTCATAACTGCTACCGGTGGAGATTAATGGCGATTTATTATTTGGAGGATATCTTTTGGTTATGGTTTATGACGTTTATAGTCATTTAGCATAGGGAAAGTATTGCGACGGGTAGAATATTCGAATTACAGTTTTTGATGGAAAAGCACAGATTCTAATCGAACGTTTTGGAGGTGATGCATATTTGTCCGTGAATCTGTAGTCGCGATGTCTCATGTTAGAATAGAACGTTTTGAAAAACAAAATTGGTACGGTTATTACAATCAGTTTATACTGAATCCTATCAATTTGAAACGCAATAGAACGTTCAGAAGACGCCCCCCCCCCCCCCTCCCTCTCTCAATTTTCGAATAAATTTTTGAAAAGTTTAAATTTGTGATAAATTACACTTGAAACATTGGACACATGTGGGACTTGATCTATAAGCAGTTTGAAAATTTTTAAATCTCGAAAAATATATAAATCTCGGAATTCTTTGTTCCAGCATACTTCCAGCTATAATTCGAGAATAGGTAGGTAGACATAGAAAATTCATTTTTATACCATTGTGTGCAGAAAAAAAAATATCCAAAACCTCCTTAATTATCTCCATTAGTATGTATAACGACAGTTCTTGCAAAATTTCAATTTATAATTATAGCAGACGATTTTTTTTATTACATTCCATAATTGCATTTTTTTACTTTCCCTGCTATACATGGTAATATATAGGGAAAGTATTGGAATCATGTCGAAAATCGCAACTCGAGTTTTCGACTGATTTATATGTTTCAAGACCTCTAGAATACGAAAACACTATTTTTAGCTTGACGTCTGTGTGTCTGTCTGGCTGTGTGTCTGTCTGTCTGTCTGTCTGTCTATCTGTGTGTCTGGTTGTGTATCTGTGCAATGTATGTATCCACTCTAACTAAAAAACTAATGGACCGAATTTCATAAAATTTGGTATTAAGCCACTTGGGTGAGACCCTGGTGCTGATTAGTTTTTGGTAGGAATCGTTAAAACAGAACCCGCCTTTTTTTGCGAAATGGCCCGTAAAAATTTCATGTATCCACTCTAGCTAAAATACTAACTGACCAAACTTCACAAAATTTGGTAGATAAGTTACTTGTGGGACACTATGGTGCTGATTAGATTTTGGTACGATTCGGAAATGAACAACCTGCTTTTTTTTACGAAAATCGCGGAAATTAAAGACAAAAAAAAACCGTATGCTGAAATGTATCAATTAAATTCTTGTTTTATACACAATTTTTGACGAGGAAAAGATTATAACACACTCCATTATACTTTAGGACTAACCGTTCTCAAGATATTTGAGATTTCTTGCATTTTTGTTACGTCGCTATCGGAAAAATGCTCAATTACCAAATAAAAACAAAAATTGAATTAAAAATGCAAATTTAGTGTTATTTGGTGCAATTAAAGTCAATCTAATGAATTATTAAAGAAATAAAAAATATCTGAATATGAGTCTGCTGGGAAAGTCATGTGCTGCCCACATCAGATTTTTTAATACAGTTTTTGGTTCCATTTGTAATTATATAGTAACACAGAGTGACACTTCAACACCTAAATCGCCTGCTGGCTACGGACAATATGAACGAGACGTTACAGTTGATGCGTAATAAACAATAGCACGTTCTAATGGTATCAATAGATATTTCTATATGTACACACTATGATATTTTCATTCATATTTTCATTTATTTTGAAAAAAAAATCATGGCTGCACTTTATTATAAAGAATTTATAAGTCATAATGTAGCGAATTCTGAAAGAATAATGTCGCAATAAAAACGCAATTTTGCAAACTTCAAACGATGAAAAAATTCCGGCGTTTTCTTGCTGCCTTTACAATTAACGGTTGTTCCATACTGATGAACACATAATAAGCGCGAAACCGGCCCATGGATACTGTTATTTGTTTGCAATGGGAGTGACTTCTTCATTTTGGGGGACACATCCTTTCTGGCGGGTTCTTGTGATTTTGAACAAGTTGCATATTATTGTTTTATGATAGATTTACATTTTTATGGGATGTAATTTAAAGTAATATATTTTACCTTGTTTGGCATTTTGCTATTATTGATTTTTCCCCCTTTCAAAATATTTATCTGGCAATCCTATGACTAGTTGATGGGAAGGCTGGTAATGTTCATTAATGCAAACGGAATTCTTTGCCGATACAAACATTTTCTGAAAATTTATTGTCCCAAGAAAAATTCTCGCTGATTAAATTTTAAGAATCACAAGAATTTCTAACTCAGTTAAATTTTCAAATGCTTTATTATTTTATTAACAGATCATACTAAAACCATAGTAAATTAAATTTTTTTTACTCAATAGCAAAAAAAGGTTGCAAGTTGTTATTTTTCAAAAACTTTTGAAAATTCTCGCAGAACCCCTTGCACGGGCTCGCGGAGCCCTAAGACTCCGCAGAACCTTAAAATTCTGTAAAGCTCTAAGATTCAGAGCCCTAAGATTCCGCAGAGCCCTAAGATTCACCAGAGCCCTTGATTCCGCAAAGACCTAAGGTTCAGCAGAGCCCTAAGATTCCGCAGAACCCTAAGATTTCGCAGAGCTCCAAGATTTCGCAGAGCCCTAAGATTCTGCAGAGCCCTAAGATTCTGCAGAGCCCTAAGATTCTGCAGAGCCCTAAGATTCTAAAGAGCCTTAAGATTCCGCAAAGTCCTAAGATTCAGCAGAGCCCTAAGATTCAGCAGAGCCCTAAGATTCAGCAGAGCCCTAAGATTAAATAGAGCCCTAAGATTCCGCAGAGCCTTAAGATTCCGCAAAGCCCTAAGATTCAGCATAGCCCTAAGATTCCGCAGAACCCTAAGATTTTACAGAACCCTGAGATTTCGCAGAACCTTAAGATTTCGCAGAGCCCTAAAATTTCGCAGAACCCTAGGATTTCGCAGAACCCTAAGATTTCACAGAGCCCTAAGATTTCTCAGAGCCCTAAGATTTCGCAGAGCCCTAAGATTTCGCAGAGCCCTCCCTAAGATTACGCAGAACCCTAAGATTTCGCAGAGCCCTAAGATTTCGCAGAGCCCTAAGATTATTCAATATATGTAAAGGGAAAGTACGATGAGTCAAAAATTCGATTCTTAAATTTTTATGGATATGAATGAACATTTTGAGCATTCTTGAAACGGAACAACCTTATTTCAATGATATCTGTGGGTGTGATAACTCTCAAACAAGTTATGAAAATCAAATAAAATTTTCTATGATTATTTCGATCGATGATTGTAATAGACATATTTATTTTCGCTGAGGATGGACTAAGAGAAAACCTTCAAATTTTCTAACATTTTATTTTAAAAAAAAATCTGATGTGGGCAACACATGACTTTCCTTATATAATTTAATGAATTTACTACTTTTACAGTAAAAAAATGAGTTTTTCTTATAGTAGATACTAATATTCTTTCCAAGACATTGAATTTTCGACAATTAGTCGTCATTTTCATTGATTTAGCGTCATTTTTTATCCATTTGGCGAGATTTTCATTAATTTGACAACAATTCAAAAAGTCGCCAAATTGGCGACGTTCCGCCAAAATCGTCGCCAAAATCTCGCCAAGCGTTATGCACTAAGAAATAAATTATTTTTACAGCAGATAAATGACTATTGGCGTTCAAATACAAAAGTATTACTCAGAGTATCTTTTTTCATGAATGGAAAGAGCTAGAGCCACGAGAATGATGTCACCCAATTTATCGCATGGTATTACATATAAAAAGTGAACATGTTTATCTATAGGAAATATTTTTTTTTTATTTTATATGACTTTTTGATATTTTTTTTTTAAAATGTACAATATCTCGAAAACGGTTCGTGTTAGCGTTCTAAAATTAATGTCAATCGTTTTCTAATGAAAAATTACATAAGAAATGTCTATTTGCGTAACTTTATTAGTGGTTTTAATTTTTTGACGATTTTTTCAAAATTTCATTCGAAAATTTAGGGGGGTTCTGAACATTCAATTGCGTATAAAAACAATAGGCTTCCAGTGTTTACGGATTGGGGTTTTTGTACCAAATTGGTTCAAATCGGTCCATTCGTTCGTCAGTTATCGTCTCCACAGACCCACTGACACATACACACACAGACATCACTTCAAAACTGTTTGATTCGTGATCAGGGATGCTTGAAACGTGCTCTCCCGTCGAAAACTCGAATTCGAATTTTCGACCCCGTCACAATAATTTCCTTATACATTATGTATATAAGGAAAGTAATAAAATTAAACATTATAAAACATAAGTATATGGAAGTGTTACGAATATAGCTATTTAATGTGCAATATTTTAAATGTGTATTCATTTAAAACCGTGATTCTCGAAATATTTCATGTTTCTAATTTAAAATGGAAAAATTTATAAGGAACAAGAAATTAATCAAGAAGTCTTTATAGGGTGAAAATGATGTGCATACTTTATTTTTGATGGAACTATTAATTTAATTCTCTTTTACATATTTAGTACAGTCATGCCAATGTTCGGAAAAACCGGACATGACATCTCTAATAGTGTAAATGAAAATTCTTACTTCGCAAATTCCCAAACCCCTGCCAGAATTTTCTGCTGAATCCATATCAGTTATCATCTAAGCTCTATCGATAGCTAATTTTGAGAAACAAATGTTTCAAAGAATGTTATAATCTGATGTGGAAAAAGGACTGGAAAAAGTAATCTTTAGTGAACCCCTACCCTTTCCTGAACTTGATTCTGAATCCATATCAGTCATCTCATCTAAGCTACCTATATCTATAACAACAGATTACGAGAAATTAATGTTTCAAGTAAAATTGAAATCAGAGAAGTAACCGTAAGTGAAAATTGGGGGTATTGTAATGGGGTTGGTCTTATTCTTTTCGTCGTTAAAAATTATGTATAAAACAAGAATTTAATGGATATATTTGAGCATACGTAGCTTTTTATTTTAGATTTTAACGATTTTTGCCGACCATTTTAAAGAAAAAAGGCAGGTTATTTTTTTTCCGAATCGTACCAAAATCTAATCAGCACTAAAGTATCCCACAAATGATTTATCTACCAAATTTTGTAAAATTTAGTCAAATAGTATTTCAGCTAAAGTGGACAGTGATTTTTTTTTTAAAAAAGGCCATTTCACAAAAAAAATTGGCCATTTCGCAAAAAAAAGGCGGGTTCTTTTTTTTGCGAATTATACCAGAAACTAATCAGCACCAGGATCACGCCCAAGAGTTTTACCTACCAAATTTTATGAAATTCGGTCCATTAGTTTTTGAGTTAGAGTAGATACATACATTGCACAGACACATAGGCAGACACGCGGACATACAGACACACAGACAGACACACACACACGGACGTCACGCTAAAAATGTTTTTTTCGTATTCTAAAGGTCTCGAAACGTGTAGATCCGTCGAAAACTCGAGTTGCGATTTTCGGCACGATTCCAATACTTTCCCTATACATTACCATGTATTGCAGGGAAAGTAAAAATGCAAATTCAGTGTTATTTTTGTGCAATTAAAAAAACTCAATTTAATGAATTATTAATGAAATAAAGAAAAAATGAATTTGAGTCTGCAGGGAAAGTCATGTGCTGCTCACATTCGATTTTTAAATCAATATTGTAAATCCGACTTTATTGCTGTATCCACGGCTCTTTCCCAATATTTGAACCCCGGCTCATAATCCAACATTTATTGCATACAGGCCGGCCCTATGCCACTCCATTTCTACTTTTCGTTCCTAACCCCGGGGTGTTGAACTGGAAAATATAATAAGTGAACTGGAGCCCGGGGTTTAGCATTAACTTACACCGGTGCCCTGACCGGGGCGCACGCGTCGGGGGTTTGTCACGTGAGTTTCGAGTCACGTGTGTTCGTTTAATCCCTGTTTTAAAGGATGCGAGGAATGTTTTGGGGTATTTTGTTTTTTGTCCTGCCTTGTGAGTAATCACTGTGACGATTTTAGAAATGGGCAGTGGATTTACCAAAAGGCATAGGCCAGTGTTATCCAATACTTAGGCACACATGCTGAGGGCATTAACAAAGCAGGGGCACCCAATGTACACTGTAAAACATTTTGCAACCTTTGCTCATATTTTTCAGCTTTTTCGCATATTTTTCGCAATTACAGGTGTTCATGAAAATTCCAGCTTTATTTCTGAAATATTCAGCTAATTATCTCTTGTGGAAACATTATTTTTGTATGTATATATGTAATGGTTGTTAAGATAGTCCAGGGAAGAGACCTTTCAGGTTACAAAAATCTACTTTATTAGATGACACTCTTAAAACACAATTTGTTACATTGGGCTGAGCTCTCCGCCGGCGTCCATCTCGTAAGATATTTCAGAGCAGGCGGCGTTGGTTCACACAATTTACAGTTATGGCGGGGGGAATGGCGACATGGGAAGCATGCTGTCTTCGCGTTATAATGCTTCAAAAATGTGATGGGGATGCAGTTTCATATGAGAAAGTTTACGCAGAGGCTAAGATGAGTGACCGTATATGGTATGGTAGAAGAAAATAGGAAGTACGGGCCGACCTTGTTAATATTAATAGTATGGGATAGAATTTAATATAGTTACAATACGTGCTTGACATGAAATAGGAATTTGGAAAAATAATTAAGAAAGAAATAAAGAAATAGACGCATTTTAAAGTATTTATGTTTCTTTCCTGTATTTTCAATCTTTATGCTTGTCGTCCTATTAATACATGTTTATAGATAAAATCTATCTTGTGTTTCAGAAACAAGTATTTTTGTGTTCATTTCGTTTAAAATATTAGGACTTGACAACGAATTTTTTCGAAATGAACTATTCTTAAGGCTAGAGCTCTTCCATGTGCAAGCTTTAATGCTTCACTATTTTGGTATTCCTTTTTTCGATTCCTTTCTATTGACATTTGCTGATTATCTTTAGCTTTCTGAACTGTAATTTATATTATAATTTCCTCTTTATTGTTGAATTTAATTTTATTTCATTGTATTCTGAAGGCATCAATTTTTTTAAGATAGTGTATTATGAGTTACTTCTTCCCATTCTACCATTGGATTTACTATTTTAATATATATATATATATATATATAAAAATTGAAATATTTTAATCGAAAATTATGCATAAACTACTGTATGTACAATAAAACCCATCTCTAGCATATCTGTTACAAATGAGTAACTATAGACCAAGACTAAGGATAAAGATAGAAAGTAACATATCACTACAAAGGAAAGGGGGATGAGAAGAATATTAGGATACAAAATTCACAATTAAAAGAATATAAATATAAATAAAAATAAAAAGAAAACACGGCAAAAATGAGAAAAGGCAATAATAATAAGCTCAAGATAAAAGATTAAGACATAGAGAACAATCAATTGAAACTACACAAAAAATGGCGGTTAGTTCGAAATTGCATTCTCATCAGGACAGCCATACAATTCGAATTAAAACCGATAGAATAGCCAGTTTCTGACAATGGCGATAGTATTTAACTATAGACACCATTGGAACTGTCTACTGGCTAGTGGCAGAAGAAAAATAAATCAATTGAATTACAAATCAGAAAAATAATACCTCCTCGAACAGAAATATGAACTCACAAGCATTGTTACCACGTGTAAGTTCAACAAGCGACTGAGCATTTCACCTCACTACGTCAATGCGAGTGGGCACCGGAATGAATACATTTGAACGATACATAATATGTATGGAGACTTTCAAAAATAGTAATCAGTATAGGACTCAGGACAAGTGGAAAATAGTCATTCGAAAATAGTAAACGGTATTAGACTCAGGCCAAGTGGTAAGTTAGGTGATAAGAATGGGTGAATTCTCAAAATTGAGTTATCCAATCAAAGATAAATAATGCATGTGTAAAATTATTACGTGGTATATTTGAAATTATTAATAAAATTATTTACAAATACTTCCGGATATTGGTAATTTTGACAAATGCGTTTAAGATTATTGATGTGGAGAAAGTGAAACCGAGGATTAGAAAGTCGATGTATTCGAAATAGCTGGTTTAAAATGATGTTTCTAAACAATTGAATAGAATTACAAGAATGATATGATAGCAGCTTTATGATAGTGAAGGTGTAAGAATCTTTTTTATCATATAGATTGGTGATTACATGATTATTGAGGGTATCTAAATTTAGGTCTAAAAAATTTACAGTTTGACTAACGCTAGGCTCATTAGGAATTAATTCTAGGTTAGATGGCTAAAAATAAATAAATATATATATATATATATATATATATATATATATATATATATATATATATATATATATATATATATATATGGGGGGGTGTATATATGTGTGTGTGTGTGTATAGTATAAGTTAGATATTGAAGGTAAATTTATTTATAAATTTATTTATAAATGTGTTTATAAATGAAGGAAAAATGGTTCAATATATAAAATGTTTACTTCTAAACTGCATAAAAAGCACAATAACTCATAAACAAAATCTAAGTTTTAAAAGAGGGCTTCGCCAGAAGAAAATTCTACTTAGATACATGCCTGAAAAAATGTGCTATTTTTATTAGCCTGTCCAGGACGCGAACTCGCAATTCAAATATTCTTTCTCTGACTTTGATATTATATATCTTTTAAATTAGCTTCTAGATAAAAAAAAATATTTATTTCAGTGTGTTCTCTTAACATTTCTTTACAGATATACTAAATTTTGTAATTTTGTCCATTTGTTAAAATAATAAAAATTAATTTAGCGACGCGATACAGAGAAACTCCAATGACGCGAAATTCTTCAAACAGCGGTTGTGGCGTCATCTAGTACTCGTATTTTTACTTTCCCTGCAATACATGTTAATGTATAGGGAAAGTATTGGAATCATGTCGAAAATCGCAACTCGAGTTTTCGACGGATCTACACGTTTCGAGACCTCTAGAATACGAAAAAACCATTTTTAGCGTGACGTCTGTCTGTGTGTCTGTCTGTGTGTCTGTCTGTCTGTGCAGATTTTGTATCCACTCTAACTAAAAAACTAATACACCGAATTTCACAAAATTTGGTAGGTAAGTCACTTGTGGACGGGTCTGGTGCTGATTAGTTGTGGGTACGATTCGGGATAAAAGAACCCGCCCTTTTTTGAGAAATGGCCGCAAAAGCTTGTATCCACTCTAGCTGAAAAACTAATAGACCAAATTTCACAAAATTCGGTAGATGAGTCACGTATAGGTCACCCTGGTGCTCATTAGATTTTGGTACGATTCAGAAAAAAATAGCCTGCTTTTTTTTGCAGAATGGCCCGCAAAAATTGTCAAAATCTAAACTAAAAAGCTACATATGCTCAAATATGTCCATTAAATGCTTGTTTAATACGTAATTTTTAACGGAGAAAAGAATAAGATCAACCCCATTACACTAGGACTAGCCGTTCTCGAGATATTTTAGTTTTTTCGCATTTTCTCTACACCATCTTTGAAAATAAGTCCAGTTATCAAATGAGAACGAAAATTGAATTAAAAGTGAATTAAATTTAATTAAGAGAATGTGAATGTAAGTCTGCAGGGAAAGTCATGTGCTGCCCACATCAGATTTTTACTTTCTCTGTAATACATGGTAATGTATAGGGAAAGTATTGGAATCATGTCGAAAATCACAACTCGAGTTTTCGACGGATCTACACGTTTCGAGACCTCTAGAATACGAAAAAACTATTTTTAGCGTGACGTCTGTGTGTGTGTGTCTGTGTGTCTGTGTGTCTGTCTGTGCAGATTTTGTATCCACTCTAGCTGAAAAACTAATGGACCGAATTTCACAAAATTTGGTAGATAAGTCACTTGTGGATCACCCTGGTGCTGATTAGATTTTGGTAGGATTCAGAAAAAAATAATCTGCCTTTTTTTGCAAAATGGCCCGCAAAAATCGGCAAACTCTAAACTAAAAAACTACGTATAATCAAATATATCCATTAAATGCTTGTTTAATACGTAATTTTTAACGAAGAAAAGAATAAGACTAACTCCATTACACTAGGACTAGCCGTTCTCAAGATATTTTCGTTTTTTCTCTAAGCCACGTTTGAAAATGAGTCCAGTTACCGAATGAGAACGAAAATTGAATTAATAGTGAATTAAATTTAATTAAAATAAAGAGAACGTGTATATAAGTCTGCAGGGAAAGTTGTGTGCTGCCCACATTAGATATTTTAATATAGAGATTTACATTTTTCAGCAATTAAATGCCCTCTATAATGAAATCCTCATTTACAATGGGAGTCCTTAGAAAACTCAAATAATTCCATCAATAGAACTACGTCATCGGTGAAATCGTATGTCGGTCCTCTGGCCACTTGAGCCACAATGTGCAATGCAGAGCCAGCACATCGCGTAAGCAGCAAACTTCTCCACAAAAAACTCCCACGCTTTGCATTTTCGTGCCCCCGATTGCTTAATATGAGATCGATTCAATAGGGCGTCGAGCTTTTAACTCGAAAGCAGGGGCCCCCTCACAAGTGGGCCCTCGAACCTGGCGGGCCGACTGACAGTTTAGGGACAACAGTGACATTCCCTGCCAGGACGAGGGCCCTCAGGATTTTTTTGTGAAGGTAGCAGTGCAGTATCGGAGGCAGTCCTGTTGGCGGTCATTTTGGCGTGATACTGTCGTCATCGTTTGATTTCATTTACTTTCCCTGCAATACATGGTTATGTATAGGGAAAGTATTGGAATAGTGCCGAAAATCGCAACTCGAGTTTTCGACGGATTTACATGTTTTGAGGCCTCTAGAATACGAAAAAACTATTTTTAGCGTGACGTCTGCATGTGTGTGTATGTGTGTGTGTGTGTGTGTGTGTGAAAGTGTGTGTGTGTAAGTATGTGTGTGTGTGTGTGTGTGAAAGTATGTGTGTGTGTGTGAAAGTATGTGTGTGCGTGTGTGTGAAGTATATGTGTGTGTGTGTGAAAGTATGCGTTTGCGTATGAAAGTATGTGTGTGTGTGTGAAAGTATGTGTGTGCGAAAGTATGTGTGTGTGTATGTGTGAAAGTATATGTGTGTGTGTGAAAGTATGTGTGTGCGAAAGTATGTGTGTGTGTATGTGTGAAAGTATATGTGTGTGTGTGAAAGTATGTGTGTGTGTATGAAAGTATGTGTGTGTGTGTGTGTGTGTGAAAGTATGTGTGTGCGTGTGTGTGTGTGTGTGTCTGTCAGTCTGTGCAATGTATGTATCCACTCTAATTCAAAAACTAAAGGACTAAATTTCATAAAATTAGGTAGGTAAGTCACTTTTGTGTGAACCTGGCGCTGATTAGTTTTTGGTATGATTCAATAAAAAGGAATCCGCCATTTTTTTTCTATTTTTTTTTATTTTATTTTTTTATTGCGAAATGGCCAGCAAGAATTTCGTGTATCTACTCTAGCTAAAGATCTAATTGAATAAATTTCACAAAATTTGGTAGATAAGGCACTTGTGGGATACCTTGGTGTTGATTAGATTTTGGTACGATTCGAAAAAGAAGAACCCGCTTTTTTACGAAATGGCCAACATCTAAAATAAAAAACTTCGTATGCTCAAATGTATCAATCAATACTTGTTTTATACTTAATTTTTGACGAGGAAAATAATAAGATCAACTCCATTATTCTAGGCCTAACCGTTTTTGAGATGTTTGAGTTATTTTTCGCATTCTTTTACGCTGCCTTAGAAAAAATGTCCAATTACCAAATAAAAACAAAATTTGAATTAAAAGTGCAAATTCGGTATTATTTTGTGCAATTTAACTCAATTTAATGAATTATTAAAGAAAAAAAGAAAAATGAATTTGAGTCTACATGGAAAGTCATCTGCAGCTCACGTCAGATTTTTACTGTCCCGTCATATATTGGGAAAATATTGTATTGTGCCGAAAATTTAAAGACAATAATTTGTTTTATCCAATTATTAATTTAAAAGGGAATCGACGAAAGGAAGTGCATTTTAATTTCAGAATAGAATTTATTTAATTTTATTAATTTAGCAACATTCGGGAATCTAATAATTGAAATTAAAATTACAGACAAAATAGAACATAAAACATCACTGTTAAATTTTAAAGGAAACAGTAACTGTTGGATTTCATATTTTCAACACCAATCAGGCAATCACAGTGCCGAAGCGATTAAACTTTTTATCCATATATTTAAAAAATTTAACGACTTGAAATTTAAAGTTGGCCAATGATTAAAACTGAATGATCATTTACTCAAATTCAAAATGCATTTCTTTCCTATTAAATTCATAGTTCACATGATGCTACGTAACATGACAACTGCTACATCGGCGTGATATACAGGGTGTCCCAAAATGATTTAAATGCGCTTTAATTCTTTATCTGTTGGAGATTAAGCGGGCAATGTAAATTGCAAAAATGTTGAAAGTAAAGTAGGAAATAAAACTGCGTTAATGTAATAGTCCTCCCATTCATTTTCAAAAAGTTACACTTTTTAATTTTTATACGACCCCCTTAGACACATTTGGTCAACCAGAAAATTTTTATTTTTAATGCAACAAGATCATTAAAGAAAACCTCATATCTGCATCTTTAAAATCAACTGAATTATAATAAAGGAAAAAAATCTGACTTATGCCATTTTTCCGTACCATGTAAAAGGCTGTTTCATCAGTGAAAATAGGGATCATAAGCAATTTGACGATGGAAATTGTGTAGATCAAAAATACGTTAATTTGTGTCAATTTTTTTTATCACAAATGCATCTAAATAAAGCATTACACAGAGATTATATAAAGCAGTGGTACTCACTAAGCAGTTGGGTATCCTATGTATTATCATCCAATTTTATCTTCTTTGTGATATGTCACAAATTTACATTTCTAATTGGATATAGGGTCCCCATTCACAATGTTCAATTTTCAATTAAATATAACTCGCACAATTTTAAAGATACAGATATACGGTTTTTTTAATGATCTTGTTGCATTAAAAATAAAAATTTTCTGCTTGACCCAATTTGTCTAAGGGGGGTCGTATAAAAATTTGAAAAGTGTAACTTTTTGAAAATGAATGGGAGGACTATTTCATTAACGTAGTCTTATTTCCTACTTCACTTTCAACATTTTTGCAATTTGCATTGCCCACTTATCTCCAACAGGTAAAGAATTAAAGCGAGTTTCAATCTTTTTGGGACACCCTGTATTTACTTTGCTGTGTCCAGACCAGAATATTTATGTGTGTGTTGTAGTTTCAAACAACTTCATTCTTCCGATTCAAATCAATAGGTGGAAGTTGAGAAGAGTAATGTTTTATTTTGACTTCGGAATGCTTTCTAATAAATAAGTCTTTAATTTTCTATATGAAATCATTTAGTTTTCTGTAATAACTGAGTTGAGGAAATGCAGTGGCTTTCAAAGTCCAGACTGAAGTCTTATCAATATTTCTATGTTGTAAAGTTTAATTTGTAAAGAAATATTTTTGACTGCAAAAACACGTTTACAAACTTAAATATCTGATGTGGGCAGCACGAGACTTTTCCTACAAACTCAAATTCATTTTCTCTTTATTTCTTTAATAATTCAATGAATTAAGTTTAATTGCACAAAATAACACGCATAATTTTTTGAAATTACACTAGATTCGCACTTTTTATTTGGTAACTAGACGTGTTCTCAATGTTGCTGCGTAATAAAAATGTGAAAAAACTAAAATATCTCGAGAACGGCTAGTCCTAGAGTAATGGGGTTAGTCTTAAACATGTTAAACAATCAATTGATTGACACATTCGAGCATACGTAGTCTTTTATTTTAGATTTTAACGATTTTTGCTGTCAATTTCACAAAAAGGACAGATTCTTTTTTCCAGAATTGTACCAAAATCTAATCAGCACTATGGTAACCCATCAGTCACTCATTTACTAAATTTTGTGAAATTTGGTCCATTATTTTTTAGCTAAAGTAGATACATATCACTTTTGCGGACCATTTTGCAAAAAAATTCAGGTTCTTTTATCCGGAATGGTACCAAAATCTAATCAGCACCAGGATTACCCACAAGTGATATACTTATAAACTTTTATGAAATTCGGTCAATTAGTTTTTGAGTTACACTGGATACATACATTGCACAGACAGACACACAGACATAAACACATATGTTACGCTAAAAATAGTTTTTTCTTGTGTTCTAGAGGTCCCAAAACTTGTAGGTCTGTTGAAAACTCGAGTTACGATTTTCGACACGATTCCAATACTTTCCCTGTACATTACCATGTATTGCAGGGAAAGTAAAAATCTGATGTGGGCAGCACATGACTTTCTCTGTAGATTTCAATTTATTTTCTTATTTGAAATTACACTGAATTTGCGCTTTTAATTCAATTTTCGTTCTCATTTGGTAGCTGGGCATATTTTTTAAAGTAGTGGAGCGAAAATGCGAAAATATCGCAAGAACGGTTAGTCCTAGTGTAATGGGGTTGATTTTATTCTTTTGATCGTTAAACATTACATATAAAACAAACATTTAATTGTTATATTTGAGCATATGTACTCTTTTATTTTTTATTTTGACAATTTTTGTAGGCCATTCCCCCCCCCCCCCCCCCAAAAGACAGGTTCTTGTTTTTCGAATCGTACCAAAATCTAATCAGTCCCAGGGTAACCCACAAGTGACTTATCTACTAAATTTTGTGAAATTTGATGTATTATTTTTTCAGCTAGAGTGGATACAGTTAATATTTGCGGACCATTTCGCAAAGAAAAAAAAATAGTTCTGTTATCCCGAATTGTACCAAAATCTAATTTACACCAGGGCCACACACCAAGTGACTTACCTACCAAATTCTATGAAATTTGATCCATTAGTTTCCGAGTTAGAGTGGATACATACATTGTACAGACAGACACACAAACACACACACAGACATCACGCTAAAAATTTTTTTTCGTATTCTAAAGGTCCCGAAACGTTAGGATCCGTCAAAAACTCGAGTTGCGATTTTCGGCATGATTCCAATACTTTCCCTATACATTACCATGTATTGCAAGGAAAGTAGTACTTAGACATATACATATCACTTAAATCCTATAAAAATTTGTAATCAGTTATTGTTTACTATAGAAGAACATCATTTAGAAGAATTCCCTATTTAAGAATCAACTGCTTGAATAAGAATTAAAACCAGCGAAACGAACGTGATTCTTACAAATGGCGATCACTGCATTTTTTCTTGCACGGAATGATACATTGCCAAATCTAGCAACCCTGCACTGATCCCAAGGAATAGCAAACATCTATAAAGTGCTCTCGAAAGTTTTTCTCCCAAATGTCACGCAATACTGCCATCATCTTAGATGTCGGAAGGACCTCATCATCTTTGTCATCATCTCAGACGCAACAGAAAACATACACTCGTAATGGGGGGGAGGGGGGGGGGGGGCGCTCCAAGTGACATTGGAGGGATGTCGGCGATTTCTCTTTCTTCGTTATCCGACTGGAGAACTCTCAAGACATTTTTCAAGAGCAAAAAGGTCACTTCTATATGGGACATGACGGGGACATACCAAAGAACGTTTCTCCCCTCTCATTTAAAATTGTAAATAAGAATATTACTGTCTCTATATAATAAAAAAAAAATCTGATGTGGGCAGCACATGACTTTCCCTGCAGACTCATATTCACGTTCACTTTATTTCTCCAATAATTCATTATATTGAGTTTAATTGCACAAAATAACACCCGTAATTATTCAAAATGGCACTAAATTTGTAATTTTAATTCAATTCCCGTTCTCATTTGGTAAATGAACCTAAAGTGACGTAGCGCAAATACGAAAACCAAAAATATCCCGAGAACGGCTAGTCCTAGTATAATGGGGTTGGTCTTATTCTTCTCGTCTTTAAAAATTACGTATAAAACAATCATTTAATCGATATATTTCAGCATATGTTGTTTTAATTTTAGATTTTTGCGATTTTTGCGGGTCATTTCGCAAAACAGACAGGCTATTTTTTCGAATCGTACCAAAATCTAATCAGCACCAGGGTAACCCACAAGCGACTTATCTACCGAATTTTGTGAAATTCGGTCTATTAGTTTTTCAGCTAGAGTGGATACAGACAATTTGCTGACCATTTCGCAAAAAAAGACGGATTCTTTTATTCCGAATCATACCAAAAACTTATCATCACCAAGGTCACACACAAGGGTAATAACCTACCAAAAATTTAAATAACCTACCAAATTTATGAAATTTGGATCTTTAGGTTTTAAGTTAGAACATTGTACAGATAGACACACAGACAGGAAATCTGCACAGACAGACAGACACACAGACACACAGACAGACAGACACACAGACAGACAGACAGACACACAGACACACACACAGACGTCACGCTAAAATTAGTTTATTTGTAATCTGGAGGTCCCAAAACGTGTAGATCCGTCGAAAACTTGAGTTGTGATTTTCAGCATGATTCCAATACTTTCCCCATACATTACCATGTATTTCAGGGAAAGTAATAGTATTCGAGCCTGTCAAAGACAAGAAAACCTACACTCTTAAAAAAATATATCAATTTAAATGTTTTTAATAAGTTTTAGTTTATTTAACAACTATTGGGTTGTCCGGAAACTACTTTTGGTTTTACCTTAAAGTAGTTGGGATTAGCGCGCAGAAGATTTTAATGTTATTTGAAACAACTTTTTGAGAATGCAAGGTGGCAACCGGCCTGCGTTTTAATTAAAAGTTATCAAAATCGTAGAATGTTTACAGAGGTATTTTATGGAGGATGGAAGATAAAAATCAACATTTTCATCACATTTTACTTTTTACTTTCCCTGCAATACATGGTAATGTATAGGGAAGTATTGGAATCATGCCGAAAATCGTAACTCGAGTTTTCGACGAATCTACATGTTTTGGGGCTTCTTGAACGCGAAAAAGCTGTTTTTAGAGTAACATCTGTATGTATCTGTTTGTCTGTGCAATGTATATATCCACTGTAACTGAAAACCTTATTGACCGAATTTCATAAAATTTGGGGATGATTATGAGTGACACTGGTGCTAATTAGATTTTGGTACGATTCGAAAAAAAAAAACCTGCCTTTTTTGCGAAATATCCCTCAAAAATCGTCAAAATCTAAAATAAAAGACTACGCATGCTCAAATATATCAATTAATTTATTGTTTTATACGTAATTTTTGACGATGAAAAGAATAAGACCAACTCCATTACTCTAGGATTAGCCGTTCTCGAGATATTTTAGTTTTTTCGCATTTTCGCTACGCCACCTATGAAAATAACTCGAGTTACCAAACGAAAACGAAAATTGAATTAAAAGTGCAAATTCAGTGTCATTTAAAATAATTATGGGTGTCATTTTGTGCAATTAAACTCAATTTAATGAATTATTGAAGAAATAAAGAGAACGTGAATATGAGTCGTGAACGTCATATTCACGTCCTCTTTACTCACGTTCTCGTTACTCACGGGCAGAGAACGTTTTCTCCCGTTCTCTGCCCACATCAGATATTTTATTTCCGCAAAGATAAAAGAGCTGCAGATGCACATAAAAAGTTTTGTGCTGTGTATGGTGATAATGCGCTAGCAGAACACACATGCTAGAATGGGTTTGCAAAATTTCGTTCTGGTGTTTTTTTAGTTCAAGATGCATCACTCTCTGGTAAACCAAATGAGCTTGCTGAGAATCTAAATTCATCCGAAACAACCGTTGACGATCATTAGAAAAACAATTCGTAAAGGTATTGTGTTCCAACATGACAATGCCAAACCACATACATCTTTAGTCACCCATCAGAAGCTATTGGAGCTTGGTTGGGATGTGCCATCACATCCACCATATCCACCATCACCACATCCACCTGACATTCTACCATTAGACGGACTCTCATTATTGCTTCGTGCCCTGCAAAACTCAGGCAAAACCTTCATTTCAGACAACAGTGTCAAATCCCACTTGCAAAATTTTTTTGTAGTAAAAAGGTTGAAAGGTTTTTGAAAGAGGAATCATGAAATTGTCTGGAAGATTGCAAATTATTATTGAACAAAATGGTCAATACATTACTGATTAAAGTCATTTCTTCGTGTATATATATATACTTTTATTTGAATGATAAAAACCGAAAGTAGTGACCCAATAAAATGAATTAACGGGCTCTTTTCGGGTGCTAAATATAACACGGCAAATCGAACAGTTTGGTGTGCGGCACCCCCTTAAGTAGAAAATATTGGAAATCTGAAATTGCACACTTTCTTCCTTTCGAACGATTTACTCATACACCAAATCTGAAGTCTCTATCTTATCGCAAAGCATACTTTTCTATCATTTCACTCGAATATTTTGGTGTGGAGCACTCCCTCTACAGGACTTTTTCGAAAAATTCGATTTTTCCAGGGGTTTTACCGAACGACCGAGCCGTGTACCAGATTGCAAGTCTCTAAGGAAGTGCCTAAAACAAGCGTGACAGATGGACAGACAGACAGACAGACCGAGAGACGTACACTCGGCAATTAGTATATATATATATATATATATATATATATATATAGCCCACTCTATAAGTCTCCGGTCTAACTAAGAAAAATAATTTATCTTTTAGAAATTCGACGTTATTCATCAACATACTCTTCTTAAAGAGTGATACATTCATTCCAACGCTCCTCTAACTTTTCGATGCCTTTTTTGTAGAACGATTTGCCTTTGCTCTCAAAATAAGCCTCAGTTTCGGCAACCACTTTTTCATTTGAGCCAAATTTCTTTCCCTGGAGCATCTTTTTGATGTCTGCAAAAAGCCAGTAGTCGCTGGAGGCTAGATCTGGAGAGTACGGTGGGTGAGGAAGCAATTCGAAGCGTAATTCATATAATTTAACCATCGTTTTCATCGATTTGTGACACGGGACATTGTCTTGGTGGAACAGCACTTTATTCTTTTGCAAGTGAGGCCGTTTTCTTTTTTTGGTTTATACACTCAATCGATCCAATAATGCCATGTAATATTCGCTATTGATAGTTTTAACCTTTCTCAAGATAGTAGATGAACAAAATACCATGACTATCCCAAAATACGGATGCCATAACCTTGCCAGCTGACTTTTGGGTTTTGGGTCGCTTTGGACGATTTTCACCGGCTGCTGTCCACTCAGCTGACGATCTTTTTGATCCAGGTGTGTAGTAATGGATCCATGTTTCATCCATTCACATACCGACGCAAGAAATCCTTCTTATCTCGCTTGAACAGCTCCAAACAGCGCTCTGAATCGTCCACGCGTTTGCTTTTGGTCCGGTGTGAGCCAACGCGGCACCCACTTCGAAAGCAACTTACGCATGCTCAAATTTTCGTGTAAAATTGTAAACACACTACCTTCTCATATCTTTAAGGTGTCAGCTATCTCACGCAACTTCACTTTACGGTTTTTTAAAACTATTTTGTGGACTTTTTTTAAGTTTTCCGGAACGACTGCCGATTTTGGGCGACCAGAGCGTCCAGCATCATCGGTGTTTGTACGACCGAGTTTAAATTCAGCATACCAGTCAATAATAGTTGCTTACCCATCACGCTTATCAAGCCACTGTTTGGCTTCAACAGTATTTTTCCCCCATCAAAAAACAATGTTTAATCAACACACGAAATTCTTTTTTATCCATTGTTTTGAAAATTACAAAACTGGGGTCACTAAAACCACTGTAACCTATAAACTAATTGTCAGAATGTCATGAAATTTTGAGTCGTGTCGTTTAAAGGTTGGTACTATCCAGAAATCATATGGGTCTGCCAACAGTGTTGCAATATATGTGTCAGACCGGAGACTTATTGAGTGAAGATATATATATATATATATATATTGCTCATTACCAGAAGTAAAAATCTTAATGGTTATTTATATGTCACAGACGTAAACTTTAATGACGAATCAAAACAAAATACTAAAATAAACGAATATTGTACCTTGAATTTTACTAATTCTGTCTTAAATAATCTGAAGATAAATAATTTTTTAAAATCGGTTTCCAATTACTTTCCAGTCAAACATGTAAATCCTAAAATTGCTTATAAATATGATAAACCGCTAGGACGTTATATTTTCAACTATAATCAAATTGCCAAATCAGTAGATATTAATCAAAACTATGAATTGGATAAAGAGTCATATTGCCACTGTCATTTAGAAAAATACAAAGACTTCGTAGATAAACACCATGGGCATGTTATAACGGGAAATCTAAATATTATTAATTATGATGCACTAAGATCACTGATGTTACTGGGTACTAAGTACCGTCTACCTACTAAATTTAAACATAAATTAATTTGTAAAGGTTTATTTCTTGACTTAAATAAATTTATCTATAAAATCAGTTATAAATATCAAACCCTGTAGAAGCCTTTAAACCCTGGAGAGTCTTAATAGAGCAATACTTAAATCATTATATATATAATCAGAAAATTAATAATTCATATAAACTTAATTCAATTAAAAATGATATTAAAGAAATACAAAATGATTTTGTCATTACATATGTCGATAAAGCATGTGGAAACTACTCAATTATATGTAAATATTATTATAAAAATACCCTTCAGTCACACTTACTTAATAATCAAATCTATAATTTACATAAAACTAAACTTAAAATCTTATACAATAGAATATCAGCCAAATATAAGCAAATCCATCTAAAAAATAGTTGTAAAACATTCCATATATTGTTTTAGTACCCAAGTTTCATAAATCCCCTGTTGCTTTTCGAACCATTACCAGTGGGCATAATTCTTACATTACTAATGCTGGAAAATTATTATTAAAGATATTACATGAAATATCCTTGTCAGATGAAATCTCAAAAAATTGTCATATTGTAAAAAACAGTTTTGAATTAGTTAAGAAATTGAAAATTCTTACAAATATTCGTAGTATTTATACCTTTGATTTCAAAGATTTGTTTAATAATATTAATATAGATGATCTGTATAAAGTTATATTAGGAATTTTTGAAAAATATAATATCAACCTAAAATATTCAAATTTTCTATTTAAAAAATTACTTAACTTCACTCTTTATGAGAATTATATTCAACATGGTGGTACTTTTTTTAAACAACAGGTTGGTATCCCACAAGGGGGGTGTGCCTCATCATTGTTAGCTAATCTGTATTTATTCTTCTATGAAAAAAACATTAATCCAAGCTTGCATAATATGCACATGTTTAGATATTTAGATGACATTTTATGTGTATCCCCAAATAATAATATCCCTATAGTATTAAACTTTTATCCAAAAAATTTACAATTAAATGCAAGTAATAATGACACAAATGTTGCAAACTTTTTAGATTTAAATTTAAATTTACAAAATTGTAATATGGTTATAAACTTGTATGATAAAAGACAGGATTTTAAATTTAATACATCAAAAATTCAACATTTTGACTCTTGTTTGCATATATCTGTATTTAGAAATATTATAATAAACCAGGCTCTTAGAATCAATAAAATTTGTGATGAAGATTATAAATTAGCGCACTTTATGGAATTATTGAGTACAGCGACTAATAATGCATATCCCCCCAAGTTTGTTATTAAAATTATCAACTCAGTGTATCAAATTTCACTCGATAACATCCTAGAAAACATTCCCAATTATAGTGACTAACATACAGTAGGGGAAAAAAAAAAATATATATATATATATATATATATATATATATATATATATATGTGTGTATGTATGTGTGTATATGTGTGTATATGTGTATATATATATATATATGTATATGTGTGTGTATATATATATATATATTATATATAATTATTAATTATATAAATAAAAATGAAAAATAATAAACTAAGTCAAAAACATTAGAAAAATCAAAAAATAGGAAAATAAGATGCATTAACATTAATGTTTTGAATTTTATTTTCGCAAAAAAATGTAACTTTTGTCAGTATTGAAACTACGTTTTGAGCGCCCTTATAATGGTGTATAGTGGCATTCTCGATTATCCATTTTTCATATGAATTACTTGTTTAGTAGGAATTTTCATCTTTGATTCATATTCATATTCATGTTTGCATATTTGGGAAGTTGTATTCTGAATTGCTTGTCCAGTCTCCAGCTTAGACTCACTGGACGGGTTTGGGAGTAACTCCGTGAACGTTCGTACTGCCTCCCTGGTAGAATTTCGACTTGTTCATTCCGGTGCTTCTAGATTAAGCTGTTGAGGTTGATCGTGTATACACGTGGTAGAAGAATGGTTCATGCCGCATGGTAATACAATTTTCTTAATGTATCCTTTTTTCATTTTTTGTTGCCTGTAGTCTGAGTTTAAGTATTTATAGTAATGTACTATTGCTTAATCTGAAACAGGCATTTGTTTGGGTTAATTGGAATTAAATACTCAGACCTGACGATGAATTTAATTCTAATTAATCATCGAATTTGGGATGGTGCTGTTCTTTTCTCTTATCGGCATTATGGCTTTGAATTTGCTTCTATGGTGATGTTAATATTACTTGAATTGTATTTTTTTATTTTTACATAATTCTTATTATTACATTTCAAATATATATATATATATATATATATATATATATATATATATATATATATATATACAGATTTAGTGGTATTGCATGTGTTTATGTGCAATGAATTTGAACTTAGAGTTGGACATTCAGTTGAAAATTCGAACATTTTTGTCTATAACACCCCTTACAATAATAGATATTTGAAAACAGCAATTGTCCATGTTGTTCTTATCAAATGTTTTTCCTTGGTATCAGGTTTCAGATCCCTGGCTTAATAAATCTGAAAGTTCATGTTTTTTCCACAATTCGAACTTTTTGGTGAGTATCGGCACCTCCTAAAATGTAAATTTTTACATTTTAGGGGGCAAATATGTCGATTTCCAAAACCTGCTTCCTAGCAGCCAGTTTTGTCATAATCCAAATTTAGTTAAGCTGTTATGAATGGCTTAGGTTTGTATAGCTAAAAAGATAGATGAACTTTAAGGATTACAATTCAGATTATTTTCACATTGTTACACACATATGTACTGTATACATTAATATTTAATAATCAATCATATAATTATTCATTAATATAATTATTCATATTAACAGCTCATTAATCTTTCATATACAGAGAAAATGAAGTCAGATCGTAAAATATGAAGTTGTGAAATCACACATATTCACTACGTCTACAACTGGTGAATAAAAAGAAAAGCTGCAGTAAAACCGTAAACGAAACATTCGAAAATCTATGGATATTTAGTCCTGAAACTAGCCGAACACCCGTTGAAAATCAACGGACTCGCAATAAGCAACCCCTGAATAATGTAATATTTTCATAATTCGCGTTTCAAATTTATTCGACAAACCGAATATTTTGGTGTGCAGAACACCTTAAAGAAGAAAATATTGGGAAACTAAATTTGAGCATCTCTTCTATCTCTTCTTTTCGAATTATCTACCCGTACACCACACACCTCTCATCCCTAGGTACCCTTAATTTATTATTTCTCCTTTGGAATTGTTTTCTGTGAAGCACACCTATAAATGAACATTTTTGAAAAACTCTGTTTATCTTGGGTGTTTTCATCAAATGATTGGCCCATATACCAAATATCAAGCCTCTATCACATTTAAAAGGAAGCGTGCCTCATTTATTCAGAAAATCGAACATATTAGTGTGCGCACCCCTTAAAGTAACAAATATTGGAAATCTAAAATTTCACACTCTCTTCCTTTCAAACTATCTACCCGTACACCAAATTTGAAGTTGCTATCCTATCGAGAAGCATGTTTTTCTATCACTTCACCTTTCGAACGTTTTTCTGTGTAGCACCCCGTTAAACAACATTTTTGTCAAACTGCATTCATCTTTGGTTTTTTTGTCAAATAGTTAGCCCATATACTAAATTTCAAGTCTCTATCACATTGTAAAGGATGCGTTTTTCATTTATTCGGTAAATCGAACATTTTAGTGAGCGGCACCCCTACAATAACAAATGTTGGAAAACTGAAATTGCACACTTTCTTCCTTTCCAACTTTTTACCCGTACACCAAATGTGAAGTCTCTATCTCATCACGAAGCATACTTTTCTAGCATTTCATCTTTCGAATGCTTTTGTGTGGAGTACCCACCCCCTTAACTATACATTTTTGAAAAATTCTATTCTTTTTGTGATTTCTGTCAGATGATTTGCCCATATATCAAATATCAAGCCTCTATCACGTTTTAAAAGGGGCGTTTCTCCTTTATTCCGAAAATCGAACATTTTGGTGTGCGGCACCCCTTAAAGTAGAAAATATTGGTAAACTGAAATTGTACACTTTCTTCCTTTCAAACTATCTACCCTTATACCAAATTTGATATATCTATCTCATTCCGAAGCATGTTTTTTTTATCAATTGACTTTTCGAACGTTTTACTCTGGAGCATCCCTTCAACGACCATTTTTGAAAAATTTTATTTGTCTTGGGTGTTTCCGTCAAATAATTAGCCCATATACCAACTTTCAAGCCTCTATCGAATTTTAAAGGAAGCTTTTCTCATTTATTCGGTAGATCGAACATTTTGGTGTGCGGCACCCCCTTAAGTAGAAAATATTGGAAATCTGAAATTGCACACTTTTCTCCTTTCGAACGGTTTACCAATACACCAAATTTGAAGTCTCTACCTCATCGCAAAGCATGTTTTCCTCTCATTTCATTTTTCGAAAGCTTTGGTGTGCTGCACCCCCTTAAGTAGAAAATATTGGAAATCCGAAATTACACACGTTCTTTTTTTCAAATGATTTACCCATACACCAAATTTGAAGTCACTATCTCGTCGCAAAGCATGCTTTCCCATCATTTCACTTTTCGAACCTTTTGGTGTGGAGCACCCCCTCTAAAGAACGTTTTCGAAAAATTCAATTTTTCCAGGGTGTTTTATAGAACGACCGAGCCGTGTACCAAATTGCAAGTCTCTATCTATTCGGGAAGTGACTGACTAAAAAAAGCGTTACAGACAGACAGACGGACAGACAAACAGACAGACAGACACTTGGCAATTAGTATATATAGATAACTAACCGAATAGCCTTCGAAAATCAACGGTCTCGCAATAAGCAAACCCTGAATAATGTAAATTTTTTAATTATTTGCGTTTCACATTTATTCGACAAATCGAATATTTTGGTGTGCAGAACCCCTTAAGGAAAAAATATTGGGAAACTAAATTTCCGCATTTCTTCTTTTCAAATTTTCTCCCTGTACATCACATTAAGGTCTATCTCATCCCGAGGCATCCCTATATTATTATTTCTCGTTTGGAACTTTTTTCTGTGAAGCACACCCATAAATGAACATTTTTGAATATCGCTGTTTATCTTGGGTTTTTTTTTTTCAGATGATTGGCCCATATACCAAATATCAAGCCTCTATCACATTTCAAAGGAAGCGTGCCTCATTTATTCGCCAAATAGAACATATTAGTGTGTGGCATATTAGTAGTAGCAAATATTGGAAATCTGAAATTTCACACTTTCTTCCTTTCAAACTATCTACCCGTACATCAAATTTGAAGCCTCTATCCTATCGAGAAGCATATTTTTTCTATCACTTCACCTTTCGAACGTTTTTCTGTGTAGCACTCCGTTAATGAACATTTTTGTCAAACTGTATTCATTTTTGGGTTTTTTGTCAAATGGTTATCCCATATACTACATTTCAAGCCTCTATCACATTGTAAGAGAGGCGTTTTTCAATTGTTCGGCAAATCGAACATTTTAGTGAGCGGCATTCCCTACAATAGCAAATGTTGGAAAACTGAAATTGCACACTTTCTTCCTTTCCAACTATTTACCCGTACACCAAATTTGAAGTCTCTATCTCATCGCGAAGCATGCTTGTCTAGCATTTCATCTTTCGTATGCTTTTGTGTGGAGTACCCACCCCCTTAACTATACATTTTTGAAAAACTCTATTCTTTTTGTGATTTCTATCAGATGATTCCCCCCATATACCAAATATCAAGCCTCTATCACGTTTTAAAAGGAGCGTTTCTCCTTTATTCCGAAAATCGAACATTTTGGTGTGCGGCACTCCCTAAAGTAGAAAATATTGGTAAACTGAAATTGTGCACTTTCTCCTTTCAAACAATCTACCCATACACCAAATTTGATATCTCTATCTCATTCCGAAGCATGGTTTTTTATCAATTCACTTTTCGAACGTTTTACCCCCTTAAACGAACATTTTTGAAAAACTATATTCGTCTTGAGTGTTTTCGTCAAATGGTTATCCCATATACCAAATTTCAACCCTCTATCAAATTTTAAAGGAGCCTTTTCTCATTTATTCGGTAAATCGAACATTTTGGTGTGCGGCATCCCCTTAAGTAGAAAATATTGGAAATCTGAAATTGCACACTTTTCTCCTTTCGAACGGTTTACCAATACACCAAATTTGAAGTCTCTACCTCATCGCAAAGCATGTTTTCCTCTCATTTCACTTTTCGAACGTTTAAGTGTGCGGCACCCCCTTAAGAAGAAACTATTGGAAATCTGAAATTGCACACTTTCTTTCTTTTGAACGGTTTACCCATACACCAAATTTGAAGTCTCTATCTCATCACAAAGTAAGCTTTCCTATCATTTCACTTTTCGAACGTTTTGGTGTGCGGCACCACCTTAAATAGAAAATATTGGAAATCTGAAATTGCACACCTTCTTCCTTTCGAACGATTTACCCATACACCAAATTTAATGTCTCTATCTCATTACAAAGCATGCTTTCCTATCATGTCACTTTTCGAACGTTTTGGTGTGCGGCACCTCCTTAAGTAGAAAATATTGGAAATCTGAAATTGCACACCTTCTTCCTTTCGAACGATTTACCTATACACCAAATTTGAAGTCTCTACCTCATCGCAAAGCATGCTTTCCTATCATTTCATTTTTCGAAAGTTTTGGTGTGCTGCACCCCCTTAAGTAGAAAATATTGGAAATCCGAAATTGCACACGTTCTTTTTTCGAATGATTTATCCATACACCAAATTTTAAGTCTCTATCTCGTCGCAAAGCATGCTTTTCCATCATTTCACTTTTCGAACGTTTTGGTGTGGGGCACCCCCTCTAAAGAACGTTTTCGAAAAATTTAATTTTTCCAGGGGGTTTTATCGAACGACCGAGCCGTGTACCAAATTGCAAATCTCTATCTATTCGGGAAGTGCCCCAAAAAAGCGTGACAGACGGACAGACGGACACTTGGCAATTAGTATATATAAATGGATAGATAGATAGATTGAATAAAATATTTTTCAATGTCATTTGAAGGTTATATCAAGACACTTTATAACAATTTTATGCGACATTCGGTGAGGATTTTCTTCCCAAGAATTTCCAAGGTGATGTAGAGGGTAAATTATAAAATAAAATAAATTTTTTGACCCCTAACCCAAGTTCAAGGTCATATTTTGGACAACTGAATGTGATCAAATTGTTTCAATGTCATTTAAAGGTCATAGACGAAGTATGCCTCCTTTAGAAGTATCTTTCTACAGGCATTCCCAGTGTCATGCAGAGGTCAATTTATTAAAAAAAGGAAATATTTTGACCTCTGATTCAAGTTCAAGGTCATTTTTCTGCCCATTCAACCTGATCTCCGAATTTCAATGTCATTTGAAGGTTATATGTCAAAGGAACTTGGTAACAGAGTAGCATGCCACTATAATATTCAAAGAGCGAAAGTAATATTATTTACAATCCAAGGTCATTTAGAGGTCAATTACAGTCTCAATGTCATTTAGAGGTCAATTTATTAGAAAAAAGCAAGTGTTTTGACCCCAATTTCAAGTTCAAATTTATTTTTCGGGCAATTGACACTTCTGCGCATGACAGAAGTCCTGGGCACTTCTGCGCATGACAGAAGTCCTGGACACTTCTGCGCATGACAGAAGCCCTGGATACTTCTGCGCATGACAGAAGCCCTGGACACTTCTGCGCATGACAGAAACCTTGGACACTTCTGCGCATGACAGAAGGTTGAGTCCATTTGAATAATAGGGTACAAAAGGTCAATTCAAGAAATCGTTCGTAATATTTAATCCTTTCTCCCCTTTAACATAAATTGACTCGTCTTGGCACTTTGAAAATCTAGAGTCTCGAAAGTTTAGTTGAAAAGTAAATGCTTCACTTATATTAGTAAATAAATTCACTGCGCATAAACACATACAATACTACAAACTCTGTATATATCTATCTATATATCTATATATACTAATTTCCAAGTGTCCGTCTGTCCGTCACGCTTTTTTAGGCACTTCCCGAATAGATAGAGACTTGCAATTTGGTACACAGCTCGGTCGTTCGATAACCCCCCTGGAAAAATCGGCTTTTTCGAAAACGTTCTCTAGAGGGGGTGCTCCACACCAAAACGTTCGAAAAGTTAAATGATAGGAAAACATGCTTTGCGATAAGATAGAGACTTCAAATTTGGTGTATGGGCAAATCGTTCGAAAGGAAGAAATTGTGAAATTTCAGATTTCGAATATTTTCTATTTAAGGGGGGTGCCGCACACCAAAATGTTCGATTTACCGAATAAATAGGAAAAGGCTCCTTTAAAATTTGATAGAGGCTTGAAATTTGGTATATGAGGTAATCATTTGACGAAAACACCCAAGACGAATATAGTTTTTCAAAAATGTTCGTTAAGTGGGTGCTCCTGAGTAGTGAATTGATAAAAAACCATGCTTCGGAATGAGATTGTGATATCAAATTTGGTGTAAGGTTAGATAGTTTGGAAGGTAGAAAGTGTACAATTTCTGTTCACCAATATTTTCTACTTTAGGGGTGCCGCATACAAAAAAGTTCGATTCTCGGAATAAAGGAGAAACGCCCCTTTTAAAACGTGATAGAGGCTTTATATTTGGTATATGGGTGAATCATCTGATGAAAATCATAAAAAGAGGAAGAAAGTGTGCAATTTCAGATTCCCAATATTTTCTACTTAAGGGGATGCCGCACACCAAAATGTTCGATTTACCGAATGAATGAGAAAAGGCTCCTTTAAAATTTAATAGAGGCTTGAAATTTGGTATATGGGCTAATCATTTGACGAAAACACTCAAGACGAATATAGTTTTTCAAAAATGTTCGTTTAAGGGGGTGCTCCAGAGTTAAACGTTCGAAAAGTGAATTGATAAAAAACCATACTTCGGAATGAGATAGAGATATCAAATTTGGTGTAAGGGTAGATAGGTTGGAAGGAAGAAAGTGTAGAATTTCAGTTTCCCAATATTTTCTACTTTTGGGGGTGCCGCACACCAAAATGTCCGATTTTCGGAATAAAGGAGAAACGCCTCTTTTAAAATGTGATAGAGGCTTGATATTTGGTATATGGGCGAATCATCTGATAGAAATCTCAAACAGAATAGAATTTTTCAAAAATGTATATTTTAGGGGGTGAGTACTTCACACAAAAGCATTCGAAAGGTGAAATGCTGTGTACGGGTAAAAAGTTGGAAAGTGTGCAATTTCAGTTTTCCAACTTTTGTTATTGTAGAGGGTGCCGCTGACTAAAATGTTCGATTTTCCGAACAATTGAAAAACGCCTTCTTTACAATATGATACAGGCTTGAAATTTATTATATGGAAAAAACCAAAGATGAATCCGGTTTGACAAGAATGTTTATTAACGAGGGTGCTACACAGAAAAACGTTCGAAAGGTGAAATGATAGAAAAAGCATGCTTCTCGATAGGATAGAGACTTCAAATTTGGTGTACGTGTAGATAGTTTGAAAGAAAGTGCGAAATTTCAGATTTCCAATATTTGCTACTTTAAGGGGTGCCTCACACTAATATGTTCGATTTTCCGAATAAATGAGGCACGCTTCCTTTTAAATGTGATAGAGACTTGATATTTGGTATACGGACCAATCATCTGATAAAAAACCCAAGACAAACAGAGTTTTTCAAAAATGTTCAGTTATGGGCGTGTTTCACAGAAAAAAGTTCGAAAGGAGAAATAATAAAATAGGGGTGTCTCGGGATGAGATTGACATTAATGTGGTGTACGGGTAGATAGTTCAAAAGGAGGAAATGCGCAAATTAAGTTTCCCAATATTTTTTTTCTTTAGGGAGTTCTGCACACCAAAATATTCGATTTGTCGAATAAATGTGAAACGCGAATTATCAAAAAATTTACATTATTCAGGGGTTGCTTATTGCGAGCCTGTTGATTTTCAACGTGTATTCGGCTAGTATCTATCTATATATACTAATTTCCAAGTGTTCGTCTGCCTGTATGTCACGCTTTTTTTTTTAGGTACTTCCCGAAAAGATAGAGACTTGTAATTTGGTATACGACTCGGTTGTTCGATAAAACCCCTGTTTTATCGAATTTTTCGAAAATGTTCTGTAGAGGGGGTGCTCCACACCAAAACGTTCGAAAAGTGAAATGATAGGAAAGCATGCTTTGCGATAAAATAGAGACTTCAAATTTGGTGTATGGGTAAACCGTTCGAAAGGAAGAAAGTGTGCAATTTCAGATTTCCAATATTTTCTACTTAAGGGGGTGCCGCACACCAAAATGTTCGATTTATCGAATAAATGAGAAACGGCTCCTTTAAAATTTGATAGAGCCTTGAAATTAGGTATATGGACTAATCATTTGATGAAAACATCCAAGACAAATATAGTTTTTCAAAAAGGTTCTTTTAAAGGGGGTGCTCCAGAGGGAAACGCTCGAAAGGTGAATTGATAAAAAAACATGGTTCGGAATGAGATAGAAATTTCAAATTTGGAATACGGGTAGATAGTTTGGAAAGAAGAAAGTGCACAATTTCAGTTTTCTAATATTTTCTATACTTAAGGGGATGCCGCACACCAAAATGTTCGATTTTCGAAATAAAGGAAAAACGCCCCTTTTAAAACATGTTAAATACTTGATATTTGGTATATGGGCTATTCATTTAATGAAAACACCCAAGACGAATAGAGTTTCTCAGAAATGTTCGATTAAGGGGATGCTCCAGATAATAACGTTCGAAATATGAAATGATAAAAAACATGCTTCGGGATGAGATAGAGATTTCAAATTCGGTGTACGAGTAGATAATTTGGAAGGAAGAAATTGTACAATTTCAATTTTCCAATATTTTCTACTTTAAGGGGTGTCGCACACCAAAATGTTCGATTTTTCGAATAAGTTATGCGCGCTCCTTTTAAATGTGATAGAGGCTTGATTTTTGGTATATTGGTCAATCATCTGATAAAAAACCCAAGGCGAATAGAATTTTTCCTAATTGTCCATTTATGGCTGTGCTCCACAGAAAAACGTTCGAATGGGGAATTGATAAAATAGCATGCTTCGAGATGAGATAGAGACTTTAATTTTGTGTATGGGAAGATAGTTCGAAAGGAAGTAGTGTGCAGTTTAAGTTTTCCAATATTTTCTTCTTTAAAAGTTTCTGTGCACCAAAATATTCGATTTGACGATTAAATATGAAATTCGAATTTTTAAAAAAATTACATTATTCCTGGGGTTGCTTATTACGAACCCGTTGATTTTCAGCGGGTATTAGGCTAGTATACCAGCCGAATACCCGTTAAAAATCAACGGTCTCGTAATTAGCAACCACTGAATATTGTCACTTCTTTAATAATTCGCGTTTCACATTTATTAGGCAAATCGTATATTTTAGTGTGCGGAACCCCTAAAGAGGAAAATATTGTAACTTTTAAATTGCGCATGTCTTCCTTTCGAACTATCTACCAGTACACCAAATTAAAGTCGCCATCTCATCCCGAAGCATACTATTTTATCATCTCCCGTTTCGAACGTTTTTCTGTGGAGCACACCCATAAATGAATATTTTTGAAAAACTCTGCTCGCCTTGAGTTTCTTAACAGATGATTGACCCGTATACTAAATATCAAGCCTCTATCACATTTAAAAGAAGCGTGTCTCATTTATTCCGAAAATCGAACATATTGGTGTTCGGCACCCCCTAAAGTTGCAATTATTGGAAATCTGAATTTGCACTCTTTCTTCCTTTCGAACGATTTACCCAAAAACCAAATTTGAAGTCTCTATCTTATGGCAAAGCATGCTTTCCTGTAATTTCACTTTTCGAACGTTTTGGTGCGGAGTACACCCCTCTACAGGTCGTTTTCGAAAAATTCTATTTTCCCAGGGGTTTTATCGAACGATCGAGCCGTGTATCAAATTGAAAGTCTCCATCTATTCGGGAAGTGCCTAAAAAAGCGAAACAGACAGACAGACAGATAGACGGACACTTGGAAATTAGTATATATAGATAGGAATTTGCACCTGATGGTGAATTTTAACCTTATTTATAATATATTTTCCGTACAAAATCTGGTATACTGCTAGTTATGTATAATATACATTTAGACGAACATAGATCTTCTTAAAGGGAAATTATCTTTATATTTTTTTCACAAAGTAAAGTCATTCCAAATGGAACGGCCGCAACGCAAGGGGAAAAAATCTCCTTCAATAAGGGAGGAGAGTTTTGAAGAGAAGTGGCTATTGAGGAAAGCACATAGTTTCCCCCTCTACCAACAGGTGAAGACCACAAGGTAATTAGGAGGGGATGCAGATAGGAGGAAATGGGAATAACAAGGGACACAGGATGAAATGGGAAGAGTTAAAATGTCACATCACCCTTCTGCTAAGTCTTCAGAAAGGAAGAAACTGAGGCCCAAACAGGATCCCAGTAGAAATAGAGAAGGTAAGGTGGGAAGAAGGGTGCCCCGAAGGGCGTAAGGCTTTGAGCTTGAGTAACACTAGACAGGCAGGGAGGGGGGGGGCGGAGCAACTATTCACGAGTTCCTAAAAGCAAGGGAGGAGTACAGGTATGTTTAGAAGTCGAAAACTAAAAAAGGAGAGTAGTTATAAAACTATGTTAGACGGCTCCGCTTTGTGCGGAGGTATATATCTTCCCAATACAGAGCGAATTGTATCAACCCTAAACTTCTGTTCATCTAATTGGCCACATATTTTTATTCAACCTTCTCCTCATCTCAAACCGCACCAGCAAAAATATTCCTCCCGAAACCCAGGGGCGCTGTGAAAATCGTGCTGCGAAATTTTCCGCATCCTCCTTCTTCGTGATGTTCGAAGAGCGCCGCAGGTGGACACCTCCATTGTTCGATACACCCTCCGCCGCAGGTAGGACCCCTTGTAATTGCCGGCATACACCTGTTGATTATAGGGGAGGGGCTGCTGGAACAACACAATGCGATCAGCTTTGTTTCCCAATTTGGGTGTACGTAATTTGATTGAGTTTTATCGGACATGGAGATCGAACTATAGACAGTGTGTATCGTCTGAGTAATCGTGGTCTGGGATGATTCTTGTAATTGAGAGTAATGAGGAGATGCAGATATAATAGAGGGATAGATGTAATTCAATGAAAATTATTAAAAGCAAATAACATCTATATATCCTTTTGTAACTGGTGAACGAACTTCTTGGAAGCCGTCGACCAGAGATACTAAATTTGATTGAAGACCAGGATGTAAACTGAGATGTCATGGGGTGGAATTGCATCACGTGTTTTGTTGATAGGTGCTAAATGGACAAGTTACTGCTCAATGACGTCAAGATGGAACGTTTCCAAAGTTATCATTAGAACTGTTTACATGGAGTTAGAAAGAAGAAGACAAAACTCCTATGGATGAAAGGCTTGAAAACGCCATCATGCTATGAGACTTATATCTAGGTGTCGCTAGTGTTAGTAAAGTAGTCGCTGTTGTTAATTGACAAGGCAGAAAGGCGTAGTATTTAGTATATGTACTTTTGTTTATTTTTTAATTTAGTGCTCCCTATTTATGAATATAATTAATCAGTACTTTTTCATAGTTGTGGGAAATATATTATTTTCAATTATTACTTTCCTTATATACATATAATGTATAAGGAAAGTATTGTGACAGGGTCGAAAATTCGAATTCGACGGGAGAGCACGTTTCAAGCATCTCTGATCACGAATCGCACATTTTTGCAGGGATGTCTGTGTGTGTGAAAGTATGTGTGTATGTGTCAGAGAGTCTGTGGAGACGATAACTGACGAACGAATGGACAGATTCGAGCGAAATTTGGTACAAAAAATATAATCCGTAAACACTGGAAGCCTATTGTTTTTATACGCAATCATATGTTCAGAACCCCTAAATTTTTAAGTGAAATTTTGAAAAAATCGTCAAAAAAGCAAAACCTCTAATAAAATTACGCAAATAAGCATTACTTATGTAATTTTTCATTAGGAAACGATTGGCATAAATTTTAGAACGATAACGTGAACCGTTCTCGAGATATTGCACGTTTTTCAAAAAAATTATCAAAAAATCATCTAAAGCAAAAAAAATATTTCCTATTGAGAAAAATATTCACTTTTCATATGTAATACCATGCAATAAATTTGGTGACATTATTCTCGTGGATCTAGCTCGTTCCATTCATGAAAAAAGATACTTTGAGTAATACTTTTGCATTTGAATGCCAATAGTCATTTATCTGCTGTAGGAACAACTGTCCATAATGATTGGCGAGATTTTGGCGACAAATTTGGTGGAATTTTGCCAACTTGGCGACTTTTCTAAATGTTACTAAATTAACGAAAAAATCGCCAAATGGGTAAAAATGAAGCTAAATCAATGAAAATGACTACTCATTGACGAAAATTCAATATCTTGGAAAGAATGTAAATATCTACTATAAAAATAATCTATTTTCTTACTGTAAAAGTAGTAAATTCATTGGATTATATAAGGAAAGTCATGTGCTGCACACATCAGATTTTTTTACATAGTTGCAGTACAGAAACAGAATATAGAGAGATAAAAATTAATTGAAAGGTAAAATAATTTAGAATACGTAGGAATATTCTTTATTATTTTAGTTCTAATTTGCATTGCGCTAATCATTTATTTTTACAAAATGGCCAGTTTAATTAAACATATTAGGTCTTTCGCCATAGAAATACATGCAATGCAGGACTAATTATCTAACCCCAGCGCCACCTGAATGATTGTCTCAAACGATATTGGCTGTATCTTAATATGAAGTTTTATCTTTTTACTTTAACCTTCATGATTACTTAACTAGATTACTTTTAAACAATGGCATTTCAAAAATATCGTTGGATTTGAGAGCATTTCTTAGGGAGCGGTAAAAGTTCGTGGACTATTGTTCTAATGATGGAAATATTATAGAGATAAGGTAAGGAAAATTATATAAGATACATAATAACGTGCAAATACTTAAGACAACCCCCCCCCCCCTCCCCTCCCATCATAAACGGTATCCTTGACAGTGCAAAAGACTGAATCAATAAATTGAAACTACCAGCTTGTTCTTCGGACTTGTGTTGTGTAAAATAAAATTGAGCAGTCAATAACTTATGTTCAATTTTTTGAATGCACTTTTGCATCAACAAAAATCACTCAATTTCGTTACTATATTTGACCCGTCAGAATTCTTATTACTTATGACTTCACACTAGACACCTTAGCGACTGAGGGAACAGGAATGGCAAATATGCCCAATGATAGCGTATATCCTTTCTTACATATCTATGGATATGCCGCAGCTTCTACCATGAATATCTCACCATGGATGTCTCACCATGGATATCTCACCGCAGCTCCCACCATGGATAACTTGATGCCAAGTAGGACCATGGATATCTTGATATAAGGCAGGATAACTTGATATCATGGATATCTTGAAATAAAGCATGGATATCTTGATATCATATAAAGCATGGATATCTTGAAATGAAGCATGGATATCTTAATATCGACTATCGGCAGGGCCGTAGCCAGACAGGGGCCAGAGGGGGCCCACCTCTTAAGCCCCTATCACATTCAACAACTTTTCCGGCAATTTTTCGGACAACCAACTTTTCGAACAATTTTTACGCCGAGTTGGGGGAAAACTCGGGTGAAATGAGGTCAAAAAATTGGGACAACTTTATCTGACAGGTATAGAAAAAGTTGTTCATTTGGGACAATTTTTTACCAACCAGCCAATCACAGATGAGTAGCGAAGGAATCACGTGTGTAGAAAGGTTGGCGCAGATTCTACTACATTCTGGTTTGGCGTGAAATCCTCGCGCAAGTTTGAATATAATAACAGATAGATTATATTGATTATTTTAGTTTAGATTTAGAATTTTGTTAAGTATTTATAATATTTCTGTGTCATAAAGGTGGATGTCAATGGAAGTCGTCTCGAAGTCAAAAAAAAGTAGTCATGCGAGATGGAAATGGAGTTAATTGAATCAATACGTGAAAAATCATTTTTGTGGAATCTAAAAGATCCACTGTATTTAAAAAAGAATTTGAAGAACCATGCGTACGAGAAAATATCATCTTTACGAACCATCTCTTCCAAAGCGATTTTATATACATGAAATATTATATAATAAATATTAAGATATTATTACTAATATAATCTCTTTGGTCTCTTCTGATTAAAATTTATATTTACCAGTGGCTTGCTAGTTTACAGTATAGATGCGTTTCAGAAAATCCGCCTTTCTGTGAATTTAATCAAGAGCGTACGCGAGTTTGCTTTGCGATATATATATATATTTCATCAGTTTTCTGAATGCGAAGTTTTGGCTTGGGTGGTAGAGAATCAGATCAGCA
This sequence comes from Amaurobius ferox, assembly GCA_951213105.1. Classification (NCBI taxonomy): domain Eukaryota; kingdom Metazoa; phylum Arthropoda; class Arachnida; order Araneae; family Amaurobiidae; genus Amaurobius; species Amaurobius ferox. The sequence goes on along the minus strand of OX578155.1, from coordinate 23,408,783 downwards.
AACGACTGGGCTCTGGTTCGAATCCAAGCGAATTTTAAATTTTACAAGTGCTGCCATCTGTTGCTAAAATATTCAAATACAGTTTTCGTTTTAAATTATTTTACGTTCTATATACAAAATAATCTTATATCAGTAAATTATTTTTAAATTTGAATGCTTATAAAAATTTATTTCGAAGTTACTTTGAAAAATATCTTGAAGTATACTTTATACCAGGTATAGATGGAATATATTCTTAAGTAAAAAAGTGCTTGTAAAATTAGCAAATATAAAATGTGCATGTAAAATTAGACAGAAATCATCGAACATCTTTATACGAGTAGTAGTTATCTTTCGACATGTAATTTTGAACATTTTAGATTAGAATAAAAACAAAAATCAAACTACTTTGAAATTTTAATAATTTAATGCTAACATTTGAAGACTTTTTTTATTATTTTAAACGCACATAGACAATTAGAAATTTACAATACATTTGAAAATCATTTACTTTTCATAAAAAAAATAAGTTTGTATATAAATATGAAAAGTTAACTCTTTTAAATTTGAATGCTTATAAAAAATTTATTTCGAAGTTACTTTGAAAAACATCTTGAAGTATACTTTATACCAGCTATAGATGGAATGTACATTTAAATCTATTTTAAAATATAATTACTAAATAAATATAAATGTAGATAAAATAATTTTTAAAAGTTTACTTTAATGAGAAATATTTTAAACTTTACAAACGAGCAAAGAACATCTTCGGATATTTAAAATAGATACGTCTTTGAAAACCTTTGAAATCAAGTATAAAATGGTAATGAACTTAAATTTGTTGAAGACATAATATTTTAATAACGGCATTCTTGAATTTAAATACTTTTTACGTTTTCTTTTTCTTTGTTTCATTTCAGTCAATATCGGCAATATCGCTTTTTAAACTAATTTTGTATCTTAAAATAGAGTCAATATTTTTCACCAAATATTTATTTGCGTTTTATACGGATGTGTGACAAATCCAAATATTTTTTAATGTTCATTCAACTGTTTAAGCTTCTGATATCTGAAGTAATCCATATAAAAAAGAGCAAATCAAAAATTTACAATAGATTTTGTCCACATCCTTCTCGGTTTACTTTGTTTCTTCTTCTTAAGCAGGAATAGTCCTAGCGTAATTATGCCAAGGCATATTTGATTTTTCCCTGCAGCTGATAGCAATTTAGTTATAATTAAAAAGTAATAAAGGTTACAAAACGAAGTACTAAGTAAAAGTCTTGTTTTACTGCCGAAGTCGAAGCGAGAACGCGCTGCCTGCCGAAAAGTACATGTATAAATGTATAGTTGTCGCCAAAAGGCGATAAACATACCGCCGTAGTTTTGTCATTTAGCACAACTTCTTCAAACTGTCAATAACCCTATCGCCAACTTTTTCGCCGAAAAATTGGGGGAAAAGTTGTCCGAAATAGTTGGTTGTTCCAAAAGTTTTTGAGTATGATAGGGCCTTTAGAGGTATACTTGGCACACTCACACCCTGATAAATATATTACATTTCTAGTAGTTGCATGAAATTTCATCCAATGTGTCATTCAAATGTTGCATAAAAACTGCTTCGAGATTTTTTATAAATTACTTCGTTTTAAAGATCCTTTGATTTAGCTTAATTTGTGGTTATACACATAATTGATTTATTTACATATTTATTTAAAAATATTTATAAAGTTTTTAATAATTAAGATAATAATATTTAGGATACTTTTGTATTATTGCGACTTTCACTATTATATATTTATTAGCCAAAACCAACTGATAAGTAGTTAAGAGTTAATATCGAGTATTAATAGCTTGTATTTAATATTTGATATTTCCTTCAATTAGCATCCTTGCTACTAGTTAATACCTATATTTAAATCAATTGTTATTATTATATATTAATATTGATGTGTAGTAGCTAACACATCACTCAATAAGTCTCCGGTCTGACACATATATAGCAACACTGTTTACAGACCCATATGATTTCCGGATAGTACCAACCTTCAAACGACACGTGTCAAAATTTCATGACATTCTGCCAATTAGTTTATAGGTTACAGTGGTTTTAGTGACCCCAGTTTTGTAATTTTCAAAACAATGGACAAAACAGAATTTCGTGTGTTGATTAAACATTGTTTTTTGATGGGGAAAAATACTGTTGAAGTCAAACAGTGGCTTGATAAGCGTTATGGAGACTCTGCAACAGGGAAATCAACTATTATTGACTGGTATGCTGAATTTAAACGCGGTCGTACAAACACCGATGATGCTGAACGCTCTGGTCGCCCAAAATCGGCAGTTGTTCCGGAAAACATAAAAAAAGTCCACAGAATAATTTTGAAAGACCGTAAAGTGAAGTTGCGTGAGATAGCTGACACCTTAAAGATATCAGGAGGTAGTGTGTTTATAATTTTACACGAAAATTTGATCATGCGTAAGTTGCTTTCGAAGTGGGTGCCGCGTTTGCTCACACCGGACCAAAAACAACAACGCGTCGACGATTCAGAGCGCTGTTTGGAGCTGTTCAAACGAGATAAAAGGAATTTCTTGCGTCGGTATGTGACAATAGATGAAGCATGAATCCATTACTACACACCTGAATAAAAAAGATCGATTTCGATTCAAAAATTTGGCTCAAATAAAGAAGTGATTGCCGAAACTGAGGCCTATTTTGAGAGCAAAGACAAATCGTTCTACAAAAAAGGCATCGAAAAGTTAGAGGAACGTTGGAATGATTGTATCACTCTTGAAGGAGAGTATGTTGATGAATAAAGTCGAATTTCTAAAAAAAAAATTGTTTTTCTTAGTTAGACCGGAGACTTTTCGAGTGATGTAGTATATGGATTTTTCTAATAAACGTTTAGCTTTCAAATATAAATATGTAATTGATTATTTGTTAGTAGGAGAGACCGGGGTAAGATGGCGAATCACAGTTTTAACACACTTCATTCTTAGGTGGCAGCACTTGAAGAGCATAGGTACAATCCCCTGTATCAGAGCAACTAATCGCATGCGGAAGGCCCCATTCTTGCTACACGTACAATTTATATTCTTAGTCAAACTTTATTAAGGGCCGTGAAACTGTTTTCGACTAAATAAGCTTGAGCTACTTAAAGGTTAGTCATAAAATTCTGATATAATTTATGGTTACACTTTATAGTATTAAATACTCAGCTAATCTATCATAGTTTTAATCTGATGCATAGTTTACTGTACCCCAGCCATGTTGTTCCTTTAAGTCATTCGGGGCAAGATGACGAAGTTCGTCATCTTCCACAAAGGAAAGCACACCTATTTCTTTAGGTGCTAATGATAGCGACACTGAAAGTGTAGATAATCCCAACTATGAACAAATTCTGGGATCAAGATGCTCCCCTCTTCTATCAATATTTAACATTAAACCCTTACCACAAGTTAAAAGATCAGCAAGAAAAAGAAGGAAAATGTCAACCAGTGTTTTAACAAGTTCACTAATAAGAAATTCGTTGCTTGAGAAACAGAATTCAAAGGATGAAATGGAAAAAATCTGATGTGGGCAACACATGACTTTCCTTATAGAATGTAATGAATGTACTTTTACAGTTAAAAAAAATAGGTTCTCTTATAGTAGATACTAATATTCTTTTCAAGATATTGAATTTTCGACAATGAGTCGTCATTTTCATTGATTTAGCGTCATTTTTATCCATTTGGCGATATTTTCGTTAATTTGGCAGCATTTCAAAAAGTCGCCAAGTTGGCGACATTCCGCCAATTTCGTCGCCAAAATATCGCCAAGCGTTATGGACAAAGAGATAAGTTATTCTTACAGCAGATAAATCACTAATGGCGTTCAAATACAAAAGTATTACTCAAAGTATCTTTTTTCATGAATGGAACGAGCTTGATCCACGAGAATGATATCACCCAATATATCGCATGATATTACATATGAAAAGTGATCATGTTTCTCAATAGGAAATATTTTTTTTTCTATTTTATATGACTTTTTGATAATTTTTTTGAAAAATGTGCAATATCTCGAGAACGGTTCATGTGAGCGTTCTAAAATTTATGTCAATCGTTTTTTAATGAAAAATTACATAAGAAAATGTATATTTGCGTAACTTTATTAGTGGTTTTGATTTTTTGACGATTTTTTCAAAATTTAATTCGAAAATTTAGGGGGGGGTTCTGAACATTCGATTGCGTATAAAAGCAATAGGCTTCCAGTATTTACGGATTGTGATTTTTGTACCAAATTTGGTTCGAATGGGTCCATTCGTTCGTCAGTTATCGTCTCCACAATCTCACCGACACACACACACACACACACACACAGACATCACCTCAAAAATGTTTGATTCGTGATCAGGGATGCTTGAAACGTGCTCTCCCGTCGAAAACTCGAATTCGAATTTTCGACCCCGTCAGAATACTTTCCTTATACGTTATGTATATAAGGCAAGTAAAAAAGAAAACACAGAGAAATAAGAAGCAAATTGCTGAACAATTGCGTTTCGAGGTAAGAACAGATCAAAAGAGCGAGGATATTAACTGTTCAGCTTGTGATGAGCTTTATATTGATCCACCCGACGAAGACTAAACACTGTGCTTGCTCTCAATACGTAACTTGGTGGCACGAAAACTATACTGGATACGAAGGAAGGAAATTCATCTGTGACTTTTGTAAATAACATAATTTATGAAGGATTGTACACCTTTAAACACTATTAGTGTTTTGCACGTTCTTTAAATACATCAAAAATCTTGTTAGGTCAAAATTTGCCAGTTGTCATCTTGCCCCAGCACTGGGGCAACATGATTTTTTTTTACAATATGTTAAAACATATTTTAGTATGGTTTAATTTGGAAGATTATCCGATACAATTTTTTTTATTAATCATGGACCGTATGAATAATTTATTTATGTTGCAAAGAATATGTATTATAAGTTTTACGAATTAAAAAAAAAATCAAATTCATTAACATATTGTCATCTTACCCCGGTCTCCCTTAATTTATATGGATTGAAATATAAAAAAATCTGATGTGGACAACACATGACTTTCCTTATATAATGTAATGAATTTACTACTTTTGCAGTAAAAAAATACGTTTTTCTTATAGCAGATACTAATATTCTTTCCAAGATATTGAATTTTCGACAATTAGTCATCATTTTCATCGATTTAGCGTCATTTTTATCCATTTGGCGAGATTTTCGTTAATTTGGCAACATTTCAAAAAATCGCCAAGTTGGCGACATTCCGCCAATTTTGTCGCCAAAATCTCGCCAAGGTTACGCACTAAGAAATAAGTTATTCTTACAGCAAATAAATGACTTTTGGCGTTCAAATACAAAAGTATTACTCAAAGTATCTTTTTTCATGAATGAAACGAGCTAGATCCACGAGAATGATGTCACCCAATTTATCGCATGGTATTACATATGAAAAGTGAACATGTTTCTCAATAGGAAATATTTTTATTTTTTTTTTATATGACTTTTTGGTAATTTTTTTAAAAAATGTACAATATCTCAAGAACGGTTCATGTTAGCGTTCTAAAATTTATGTCAATCGTTTTCTAATGAAAAATTGCATAAGAAATGTCTATTTGCATAACTTTATTAGGGGTTTTGATTTTTTGACGAAATTTTTCAAAATTTCATTCGAAAATTTAGGGGGGTTCTGAACATTCGATTGCGTACAAAAACAATAGGATTCCAGTGTTTATGAATTGTGATTTTTGTACCAAATTTGGTTCGAATCGGTCCATTCGTTCGTCAGTTATCGTCTCCACAGACTCACTGACACACACACACACACAGACATCACTTCAAAAATGTTTGATTCGTGATCAGGGATGCTTGAAACGTGTTCTACCGTCGAAAACTCGATTTCGAGTTTTCGACCCCGTCACAATACTTTCCTTATACATTATGTATATAAGGAAAGTAATAATAACTATTATGGTTTATGAATGCTAATGATTAACAGTGTTTTTAGTGATCCCCTCCATCAAGACTGTTGAGCCCCTCCCCCCCCCTTGAATTTCAATCCAGCCCCTCTTGAATTTCGTTTCTGACTACTTCTAAGACCCCTTGCAGTTCCCGACAGACACCTGTTGATTATAGGGGAGGTGCTAATCGAACAAAACAATGCGCAATCAACTTTGTTTCCTAATTTGGGTGTAAGTAATTTGATTGAGTTTGTTTTATTTTATTTTTTTATTTTATTCAATTTACGTGGCAACTACAGATGAAATCCAGTTACAGTAGCCACACAAAAAATTAAAAAGTACAAAACATAAGATACAAGAGTACTAAGTAGCATACATGTTAAACGCAATGAAACAGGCTTTTTTAAAACAGGCAGGAATCAAGTTAAATATATCAATATCAACACAATAGGCATTATATAGATCCACAAATTTATAGATAGAATAGCATTTAATGTAGTTGTGTTTAACAGTGGTATTGTGAAAAAGAGGTTATTATACTTTCCCTGCAATACATGGTAATGTATAGGGAAAGTATTGGAATCATGCCGAAAATCGCAACTGGAGTTTTCTACGGATCTACACGTTTCGAGACCTCTAGAATACGAAAAAACCATTTTTAGCGTGACGTCTGTGTGTGTGTCTGTGTGTCTGTCTGTCTGTCTGTGTGTCTGTCTGTGTGTCTGTCTGTCTGTGCAGATTTTGTATCCACTCTAAGTAAAAAACTAATGGACCGAATTTCACAAAATTTGGTTGGTAAGTCACTTGTGGGCGAGTCTGGTGCTGATCAGTTTTGGGTACGAATTGGAATTAAAGAACTCGCCTCTTTTGCGAAATGGCCCACAAAAGTTTGTATTCACTCTAACTGAAAAACAAATTGACCGAATTTCACAAAATTCGGTAGATGAGTCACTTCTGGGTTACTCTGGTGCTGATTAGATTTTGGTACGATTCGGAAAAAAATAGCCTGCCTTTTTTTGCAAAATGGCCCGCAAAAATCGTCCAAATCTAAACTAAAGAACTGGGTATACTCAAATATATCCATTAAATGCTGATTTAATACGTAATTTTTAAAGACGAAAAGAATAAGACCAACCCCATTACACTAGGACTAGCCGTTCTCGAGATATTTTAGCTTTTCGTACTTTCCCTACGCCACCTTTGAAAATAAGCCAGGTTACCGAATGAGAACGAAAATTGAATTAAAAGTGAAATAAATTTAATTAAAATAAAGAGAACGTTAATATAAGTCTGCAGAGAAAGTCATGTGCTGCTCACATCAGTTTTTTTTTTTCTAGTATTATTGACAGGTATATGAAATTTATATGAAAATCAACTCATTAACTGATTGTGAACTGATGCAGAGATCTTGATGAACTGGTCTGTACTAAATAAACTCCATTTAAATATTTCTAAATGCTATGTTATGAGCATAGCTAGGATCCGTAATATTTTTAATTACAATTATATCTTAAATAATTCATCTCTATCTCGATGTACTCATATTATTCATTTGGCTGTCACTTTCGATGATACTTCCAGAGACATATCGATATTTCAGAGACATATCGATAACTTTCAGAGACATATCGATAATATTATTAAAAGGGCCCACCAAAGACTTGCTTTCACCTTAAGACGATCTCGTGTTTTTGCCAGTTCTGATACGATTATTTGTATTTATAATACCCTTGTTAAACCAATTTTGGAATATTGTGCAACGATTTGGGACCCTGTTTACAATCTGCATTCTCAACGGATAGAAATCGTGCAAAATAAACTATTACGCACTGTTGATTACAGATTGACTGGCTATTATCCTTATGATATGCATACGAGGGAACTCAGACAGAAATATAGTTTAATGTCTCAAATCAAATAGTTTAATGTCATAATTTAATAATATAGTTTAATGTCTCAAAAAATCAAATTGTTCTTTTCCAAAATATATTTTTATATCCATTTATTACTTTCCTTATATACATAATGTATAAGGAAAGTATTGTGACGGGGTCAAAAATTCGAATTCGAGTTTTCGACGGGAGAGCACGTTTCATGCATCCCTGATCACGAATCAAACATTTTTGAAGCGATGTCTGTGTGTGTGTGTGTGTCAGTGAGTCTGTGGAGACGATAACTGACGAAAGAATGGACCGATTCGAACCAAATTTGGTTCAAAAATCACAATTCGTAAACACTGGAAGCCTATTGTTTTTATACGTAATCGAATGTTCAGAACCCCCCTAAATTTTCGAATAAAATCGTGAAAAAATCAAAACCACTAATAAAGTTACGCAAATAGACATTTCTTATGTAAATTTTTATTAGAAAACGATTGACATAAATTTTAGAACGCTAACATGAACCGTTCTCGAGATATTGCACATTTTTCAAAAAATTATTAAAAAGTCATATAAAATGAAAAAAAATATTTCCTATTGAGAAACATGTTCACTTTTCATATATAATACCATGCGATAAATTGGGTGACATCATTCTCGTGGATCTAGCTCGTGCTATTCATGAAAAAAGGCACTTTGAGTAATAATTTTGTATTTGAACGCCAATAGTCATTTATCTGCTGTAAGAACAACTTATTTCTTCGTCCATAACGCTTGGCGAGATTTTGACGACGAATTTGGCGGAATATCGCCAACTTGGCGACTTTTTGAAATGTTGCCAAATTAACGAAAATCTCGCCAAATGGATAAAAATGACGCTAAATCAATGAAAATGACGACTAATTGTCGAAAATTCAATATCTTGGAAAGAATATTAGTATCTACTATAAGAAAAACCTATTTTTTTTACTGTAAAAGTAGTAAATTCATTACATTATATAAGGAAAGTCACGTGTTGCCCACATCAGATTTTTTATTATTCAAATCGAAAAAATAATAATTAAAAAAAGAAGAAGCTGGTCCTGCCTCTTGTTTTATTATAAGGTTTTAAATAATACTATTGATTGCCCTATTTTACTTTCTTGCCTGGAATTTTATCAGACATGGGGATCGAACTAAACAATGTCTGGAGAGAGTTGTATAATTTTTGTATTAGCTCATTTCTAATGGGTAGATGCAGGTATAATATGAGGATAGATGTAATCCAATGACAATCATCAAGAGCAAATTAGATGAATATTCTTTTATAACTGGTGAAGCCGTCGCCTAGAGATATCGGATTTGATCGAACACGAGGATGTAAACTGAGCTGTCACGAGGTGGGATTGTATCACGAGTTTCGCTGACAGGTGCTAAAGGGACAAGTTGCTGATCGATGACGTCATCAAGGACGTACCAAGAAATAAACTCCAAGAGAGGTTCAAGTAAAATTAAAATAAACTCAGCAGTCCTGAAAAAAGGAATCACTAAAATATTTTTAGAGGGAGATGCACTAAAATGTTGGGCCATTTCTGTGAAGTTTCTGTTAGCAATCAATGACAGAGAAGTTGGAAATTGGCCTCTACCTATTCATTTCTGGCAATGCTTTAATTAAAATGGATTAATTAATATTTACTTAAGCAAAGCTTAAACCAAAATCCAATCCCGTTTTGTACACCTATGGGTTCATATTAGTCACTGTAAAATTTCAGAGCTGTAGATTTTGCCTTCTGTTTGTAATACCGTTTCAAAAAAATATGATGTGGGCAGCACATGACTTTCCCTGCAGACTTATATCCAGGTTCTATTTATTTTAATTAAATTTAATTCACTTTTAATTCAATTTTCGTTCTCATTTGATAACTGGACTTATTTTCAAAGGTGGCGTAGAGCAAATAAGAAAAACTAAAATATCTCGAGAACGGCTAGTCCTAGTGAAATAAGGTTGGTCCTATTCTTTTATTCGTTAAAAAATTACGTATTAAACAAACACTTAATGGATATATTTGAGCATACGAATTTTTTTATTTTAGATTTTGGCGGTTTTTGCGGGTCATTTCGCAAAAAAAGGCAGATTATTTTTTTCCGAATCCTACTAAAATCTAATCAGCACCAGAGTGACCCACAAGTGACTTATCTACCGAATTTTGTGAAATTCGGTCCATTAGTTTTTTAGCTAGAGTGGATAAAAGCTTTTGCGGGCTATTTCGTAAAAAAAGGTCAGTTTTTTTTATCCCGAATCATATCCAAAACTAATCAGCACCAGATTCGCTCACAAGTGACTTACCTACCAAATTTTGTGAAATTCGGTCCATTAGTTTTTTAGTCAGAGTGGATACAAAATCTGCACAGACAGACACACACACAGACGTCACGCTAAAAATAGTTTTTTCGTATTCTAGAGGTCTCGAAACGTGTAGACCCGGTGAAAACTCGATTTGCGATTTTCGGCATGATTCCAATACTTTCCCTATACATTACCATGTATTGCAGGGAAAGTAAAATTGCAGGATTTACTTTTTAATATACTAGAGAGACACCCATATGCATATTAATTATTGCATATTCTCATCGTGTGGAGAAATACAATGTAGAATGTATCCCCCATGCAGGCAAAATGAGTTAAAACTTCATATTAAGGAAACGCCAATATCGTTTGAGACAATCATTCAGGTGGCGCTGGGATAAGTTCAGAAGTCCTGATATGCATTTCTATGGCGAAAGGCCTAAAATACTTCTTTAAACTGTTAATTTTGTAAAAATAAATTATGAACGCAATGCAAAGTAGAACTGAAGCAATAGCAAATATCTCCCAAGTGTTTATTTCAATACTTTTTAGCCTGAGTATGGCAAGTTTTCCAATATAATTCTCAACTATGCTATATTTGCATATAGAAATAATAACTACATTTATAGAAATTACATATAAATTATTTACATGTATATTACACATTTGTTTTATATATATTAATTACATTTGAATCGGAAACATAAAGTGTGTAAACTAATGTACAAAAATAGGAAATTTTGTAATAGTACGTTAGAATGAAGACGCTGAAATGTTAGCAAAAATTTATTCGGAGTAATTCTTTATCCCGTTCTAACCAGTGTTTTTACTTTCCTTATATACATAATGTATAAGGAAAGTTGTGACGGGGTCAAAAATTCGAATTCGAGTTTTCGACGGGAGAGAACGTTACAAGCATCCCTGATCACGAATTAAACATTTTCGAAGTGATGTCTGTGTGTGTGTGTGTGCGTGCGTATGTGTGTGTGTCAGTGAGTCTGTGGAGACGATAACTGACGAACGAATGGACCGATTCGAACGAAATTTGGTACAAAAATCACAATCCGTAAACACTGAAATCTTATTGTTTTATACGCAATCGAATGTCCAGAACCGCCCCTAAATTTTCGAGTGAAATTTCGAAAAAATCGTCAAAAAATCAAAACCGCTAATACAGTTACGCAAATAGACATTACTTATGTAATTTTTCATTAGAAAACGATTGACATAAATTTTAGAACGCTAACATGAACCGTTCTCGAGATATTGCACATTTTTCAAAAAAATTATCAAAAATTCATATAAAACAAAAAAAAATATTTCCTATTGAGAAACATGTTCACTTTTCATATGTAATACCATGCGATAAATTGGGTGACATCATTCTCGTGGATCTAGTTCGTTCCATTCATGAAGAAAGATACTTTGAGTAATACATTTGTATTTAAGCGCCAATAGTCATTTATCTGCTGTAAGAATAACTTATTTCTTCATCCATAACGCTTGGCGAGATTTTGGCGACGAAATTGGTGGAATGTCGGCAACTTGGCGACTTTTTTAAATGTTGTTAAATTAACGAAAAACTCGCCAAATGGATAAAAATGACGCTAAATCAATGACGACTCATTAATGAGGACGACATGGAAAACGACAACTCATTGACGAAAATTCAATAACTTGGAAAGAATATAAGTAACTACTATAAAAATAATCTATTTTTTTACTGTAAAAGTAGTAAATTCATTGCATTATATAAGGAAAGTCATATGCTGTCCACATCAGATTTTTTTAACCGGTGCATAGAAGCGCCTTGAGGCAACTTGAACGATGGCCAGGTGCGCACTTTATTACTTTTTGTTCCATAAATATTAAATATCCGAATGTTTTCGACGATAGGTAGTTTTGCGATGGCCATTACTGCCCACAGGGGGGTCCACAAACAGAATGCTGTTGCTCAAAAAGGTTTAAATCACTAATTTAGAGACATTCGGAAATATATGAATTAAAAAGGAAAACTTTTTCCAAAATATTATCGTAATATTACATTCCATGGCCATAATTGATCTAACAATATTAAAAATCTGATGTAGGCAGCACATGACTTTCCCTGCAGGCGTTCCTATTCACGTTCTCTTTATTTTAATTAAATTTAATTCACTTTTAATTCAATTTTCATTCTCATTTGATAACTAGACTTATTTTCAAAGGTGGCGTTGAGAAAATACAAAAAAATAAAATATCTCGATAACGGCTAATTCTAATGTAATGGGGTTGGTCTTATTCTTTTCTTCGTTAAAATTTACGTATTAAACAAGCATTTAATGGATATATTTGAGCATACGTAGTTTTTTATTTTAGATTTTGGTGATTTTTGAGGTCCATTTTGCAAAGAAAGGCAGGTTATTTTTTTCCGAATCGTACCAAAATCTAACCAGTACAAGAGTGATCCACAGGCGACTTATTTATCAAATTTTGTGAAATTCAGTCTATTAGTTTTTCAGCTAGACTGGATACAAGCTTTTGCGGGCTATTTCGCGAAAAAAGGCGGGTTCTTTTATCCCGAATCGTACCCAAAACTAATCATCACCAGATTCGTCTGCAAGTGACTTACCTACCAAATTTTATGAAATTCGGTCAATTACTTTTTCAGTTAGAGTGGATACAAAATCTGCACAGACAGACAGACAGACACACAGACAGACATACAAACAGACACACACACAAACGTCACGCCAAAAATAGTTTTTTCGTATTCTAGAGGTTTCGAAACGTGTAGATCCGTCGAAAACTGTAGTTGCGATTTTCCGCATAATTCTAATACTTTCCCTATACATTACCATGTATTGCAGGGAAAGTAAAAATTCATACCGTTTATTTATTAAATTTCTTTTTATATCAATTTTCATGGAGATAAATGTAAGGGGTTAAAACTTCATATTAAGAAAACGCCAAAATCGTTTGAGGCAATCATTCAGGTGGCGCTTTGATAGGATAAGTAGCCTTGCATTATATGCATTTCTATGACGAAAGATATTTATTTAAACTGTAAATTGTGTAAAAAATATATATATATGTATTAGCGCAATGCAAATTAGAACCGCACCAATAAAGAATATTCCTACGTATTCAAAATTATTTTGCATTCAATTTACTTTTATCTCCGTATATTCTGTATTCTATCCTGCAACTATGTAAAAAATACTGGTTAATTATACTCATAATTAGGGAACCCTTAATTTAAAAATAATCAAAAATACATATACTAAATACTACGCCGTTCTGTTGTGTCGACTAATAACAGCAGCTACTTTACTGACACTAGCGACACCTGGATATAATTCCCAAATCATTATGGCATTTTCAAACGTTTCATCCATAGGAGTTTTATCTCCTTCTTTCTAACTTCATGGTATCACCACTTATTCCAGTGCCCTAAGCGAGGCAACAATGGATGTCCCGCTAAGAGCCATTGTAGATTTCGAATTTAAGGGTGAGCGTCAGTAAATCTTCTGCCCTATCCGCGCTTTGTAAATTTTCGCGGCACACATTTTTCGCCGAAATTCTGCTCAAAGGGTTGCGAAATATTTTCTGATAGATAAAATGCAATGCTTAGATTATATTAAAACTAAATTTATTACCCAATAAAATATAGAATATATTTTTTATTTTAATTCAAAATGTTTTTGGTGCTGCCATCTGTTGTCGTAATTTAATTCATACCGACTATTTTTATTTTTTAATGAACATTTCTAAATGTCTATTCCTTTTAATACAGTATTAAATACAACAACAGATCATATACACTAATGCCACAATCACGGAAACGTAATTGAACTTGGATTTGAACTTGAAGACAAAGGAACTTGAAGACAAACTGCAGTCCTCAGTGATGTACATCCAGATCCCCTTATCAAATTTATTGCATGAGAAATTACCTTTCCGTGATTGTGGCATAAGTATACATGATCTGTTGTTGTATTTAATACTGTATTAGAAGGAATAGACATTTAAAAATGTTCATTAAAAAATAAAAATAATCGGTATGAATTAAATTACGACAACAGATGGCAGCACCAAAAATATTTTGGATTAAAATAAAAAATATATTTGTTTCATTTAGTATTAAATTTAGTTTTAATATAATCTAAGCATTGCATTTCATCTTTCAGAAAATATTTCGCAACTGTTTGAGCAGAATTTCGACGGAAAATGTGTGCCGCGAAAGTTAGCAAAGCGCGGATAGGGCAGAAGATTTACTGACGCTCACCCTTAAGAATACGTGAATAAGCCAGACACTCTAAATGTAAGTGGGTAAAGAACGAAAATCAACAGTATCACCACTTCTAAGTTCTACTCATTTCCGTCTGAAGAACCCGAGAACACGCATTTACCTCTAAATCCCTCTGATACTTTACAATAACAGTGGGAACCGGAAAATTGCATTCTTTGCTCAAAGCTCGTATTATACCTCGCGTCCCAAACTGACTTTATTTATCTAATTCAAAGTCATGCACGCGAACTTTATGTGTAAGGAATCCTCACAGCAAAAGTAGACTTTAACAAGATTTGCTGTCTTCAGACATGTTTGCAGCGAACACACTGCTGGCCGTGAATCAGGTCTTGATAGAATGGTCCGTCATTGTGATCTCCCGACAAAAGAGGCATCAAGAGGTGTTGACGACAGTGCTGTCAGTGACTTCTGTTTGCCGTCTGACTTTTTGGAGAAAAGGGATTTGGGGAGACCCTTCAACGCGGATATTGAGTCAACAATGGGCTATAAGCTGCCTGTTGGCTAAACAACGGAGTTTACAATTTATGCACAGTTCGAACGAAGATTGACTTTTGCTGAGCTAATGGCACAAAAGCAGTAATTGCTTTGAGCGCAGGTGGAAAAGGCTCTAAAGATTTTTTATTTTGCATTTTGGTGTCAGATGGAACGATATGGTGGATTTGAAAGTTCATAATCAGGAATGCAAACATAGGTGGTTTGAGCACCACGTGCGCCATACAAGTTCAAAATATAGAGCAAGTGTGGTTTGAGAAGTGTTTGCTGTTGTCTATATTTCAATCTTCGTTAAATGCATTAAAAGAAACAGAAAAACCTGAAGTGGGCAGCACATGACTTTCCCTGCAGACTTATATCCACGTTCTCTTTAATTAAATTTTATTCACTTTTAATTAAATTTTCGTTCTCATTTGATAACTGAACTTCTTTTCAAAGGTGACTTTGAGAAAATACGAAAAAACTAAAATATCTCCAGAACGGCTAGTCCTAGTGTAATGGGGCTGGTCTTATTATTTTCTTCATTAAAAATTACATATAAAACAAGCATTTAATGGATATAGTTAAGCATACGTAGTTTTTATTTTAGATTTTAACGATTTTTGCGGATCACTTTGCAAAAAAAAGGCAGGTTATTTTTTTTTCGAAGAGCACCAAAATCTAATCAGCACCAGAGTAACCCACAAGCGACTTATCTACCGAATTTTGTGAAATTCGGTCCATTAGTTTTTCAGCTAGAGTGGATATAGGCTTTTGCGGGACATTTCGCAAAAAATGGCGGGTTCTTTTATCCCAAATCGTACCCAAAACTAATCAGCACAAGTGACTTACCTACAAAATTTTATGAAATTCGGTCAATTAGTTTAGTTAGAGTGGATAAAAAATCTGCACATTAGAATTTGCATCTGCACATTAGATTTCTGTCCATTAGATTTTGGTGGATACATACTTTGCCCAGACAGACACATACACAGACGTCACGCTAAAAATAGTTTTTTCGTGTTCTAGGTCTAGAACACGAAAAAACTGTTTTTGGCGTGACGTCTGTATGTGTGTCCGTCTATGCAATGTATGTATCCACCAACAACTAATGGGCCGAATTTCATAAAATTTTATAGAAGATAATAATCTGGAGGTCCCAAAGCGGGTAGATCCGTCGAAAACTCGAGTTGCGATTTTCGGCATGATTTCAATCCTTTCCCTATACATTACCATGTATTGCAGGGAAAGTAAAAAATCTGATGTGGGCAGCACATGACTTTCCCTGCAGATTTATATCCACGTTCTCTTTATTTTAATTAAATTTAATTCCCTTTTAATTCAATTTTCGTTCTCATATGGTAACTGGACTTATTTTCAAAGGTGGCGTAGAGAAAATACGAAAAAAAAAAATAAAATATCTCGAGAACGGCTAGTCCTAGTGTAATGGGGTTGGTCTTATTTTTTTCTTCGTTAAAAATTACGTATAAAACAAGCATTTAATGGATATATTTGAGCATACATAGCTTTTTAATTTAGATTTTGACGATTATTGCGAGCCATTTTGCGAAAAAAGGCAGGTTGTTCTTTTCCAAATCGTACCAAAATCTAATCAGCACCAGAATATCCTACAAGTAACTAATCTACCAAATTTTGTGAAATTTGGTCAATTAGTATTTTAGATAGAGTGGACGCATGAAATTTTTACGTACCATTCCGCAAAAAAAAGGCGGGTTCTGTTTTTACCAATCCTACCAAAAACTAATCAGCACCAGGGTCTCACCCAAGTGACTTACCTATCAAATTTTATGAAATTCGGTTCATTAGTGTTTTAGTTAGAGTGAATACATACATTGCACAGACACACAGAGACGTCACGTTAAAAATAGTTTTAACGTATTCTGGAGGTCTCGAAACGTGTAGATTCGTCGAAAACTCGAGTTGCGATTTACGGAATGATTTCAATCCTTTCCCTATACATTACCATGTATTGCAGGGAAAGTAAAAATGACGTTAGAACATTTCACATCAACAGTAACATTATTTGTTGTATTGCGTTTAACTAAAGATCTCATATGGAAGACACTTCCATTGCAGATAACAGTATCCATGGACTGGTTTCGTGTTTATTATGAGATCATCAGCATAGAATAAGGTTCTAGTGTATAAATGAATTTGATAAAACAAGAACATTTTACTAATGATCCTTGTCCCAAGTGGGGTGACGTGGTTTCATTGGATGACATTATGCGCTCATCAGTATGGTGATGTGGAAGATATTATGCATTCACAGCATGGATTAAGGGTATCACAATGCTGATGAGCGCATAAAAAGCGTAAAACCGGTCCATGGGTACTACTATCTGCAATGGGAGTGTCTTCCTTATTTTGGGGGGAGCCCCTTTCTGGTGGGTTCTTGAGATTTAAAGATATCGTGTCCGGGTCGAAATCAACCAATCATCTTCGGCAGATCAGAACGACGCTTTATCCATTAACCTACTGCGATGATAATATTTTTCTCCCTATATATAGGATCGAACGCGCATCGTAGATTACACCATCCATGAATCAATTTTACGCTTGCCCATCAACATGGAATAGTCTATAACTGCAACGACAGTAAAACAGTCCAATGCACAGAATTTTGTAAATCTCACGGAGACTGATAAATGATGTCCTACCACGCAACTAGCGCCAAATTTCCTCATAAAAGATTAGGCTCAGACTGCAACATCTTTGAGCTGCTTTTGGGATTTAGCTCTTTTTAGTACTGGGTAAATCATATTGGTGGCAATTGCAGCAAGAATTCTGTGAATGTCAACTTTGCTATTGCAGCCTTGTGTCGAATTAGCCAAATCTTTATGAAATTTGATCCTGGATGAATGATATGGTTGGATTTGTTTGTCTTCTTAGAAGTTCGCCAAATTACGGCACAAGCTTTTTTCTGCCATTGCTTGTATCCGCTATTCCATGCTGAAGAAAACAAATAAGTTCGAAACTGGCCCATGGATGCTGGTATCTAAAATGGGAGTTCTTATTAATAAATTTAAAAATAATGAAAACTAAAGCTATTAGAGTAAAATAATTAAATTATAGCATTTTAACATAACATTACATTCTTATTAATAATTTTAAAAATAATGAAAATAAAAGTTATTAGAGTAAAATTGTTAAATTATACCATTTTAATATAACATTTTATTCTTATTAATAACTTTGAAAATAATGAAAATAAAAACTATTAGAACATAATAGTTGATTTTCAACATAACAATGTGATAAACATAAAATTATGGTAATACCAAAATCCTTGTATTTCTTAATCAATACTGGTGTTAAAATAACGGCAAAATTTGATCGGTATTCTGGTAGACTGCGTATAATCCGGCACGTCCCGGACATCAGCGGTGCCGGATTAGTGAAAGTCAAACTAAAATGGGGTAAAATATGGGTAAAATAATGTAAAACAAAATAATAGCCAATAAAGGGGATATTTATCAGCCTAAGACGCTACACAGACTGGATTATATCGTGCAATATGCGAAAAAACATTTAAATTAATTTTAAATTCTAAGATGAACTTGAACGAACAAAAACCTGCATATAAAATCATTTTTTCTATTACAGTAAATGTACCTCAGTACAGCTGAATGAATTCGATATTGGTCGAGAATAGAAGGATCGGACTATTGAACGTGCGGAACCATGGGATTTCGGATTGGCGGAAGTTGCAACATTAGTTTTGTTCTAATTAAATCTCGCCACTCAATCGGAGATTCTTATTCGAATGAAAGTGCCTGAGAGAATGGAATTCCGTTCGAGAATGGAAGTGCCGGATCATTGAGCGTGCCGAACCAGGGGATGTCGGATTAACGGAAGTGACAGCATTAGTTTTGTTCTAATTAAATATTTGAATCTCATTCGAATTCAGTAATCAACATCAGCGTATCAAGACCTACTCATGTCCGGATCATGGCCTCCTACATGCATCGCAGTAGATCGTACCAGTAGCCTGGAGGATTTTTGTTCTAATTAAATCCAACCTGTCAATCGAAGATTCTGATTCGAACTTTGATCAGCATCAGGATATCAAGATCAGTTCATATACAAAATCATGGCCTCCTATAGATGCATCGCACCAGGTTGTACCAATGGCCTGGAGGAGGATTTTCAGTCCCTCTCTTCATACTGACAATCCTAATCATATCTATACTTTCGGGGGGATGGTCCGACACTGTTTTTCTTCCATTATTCGAACATTTCATACTCGGACGCCCCCTCCATCCCCTTTCAGGTCTCGCAGTGGGGCGTCCTCTCGCATCTGCGTAATGAAACTATTATCATCGTACATATGAAAAATGTAATTTTTTCTCTTTTTTTATAGCGAGGTGTGATTTATTTTTTTTTACATCTATAACCGCGCAAATGAATGGAGATGTAAGGTGATTACGAGGAGAGTGTGAAAAGCGGGATTGTAAGTGAATTTCGGAGATGTCCCGCCGATATCACAGATGGTTGAATTGGGTTGGGGGGGGGAGGGGGCTGGAGAAGCATGTGCTTATGCAAAATTTGAGTTTCGAATTTGGTTTTGCTGAGAGAGAAATATTTTAATGGATAAATTCATGGCAGTAGACAATGACTAGAGAATCAATTATATTTGATTTAATATAGTTATTGACAGGACTAACCTGAAGAAAATTATTGAGAGTATGCGGTGCTGTCTCATTTAAAGAGAATTGAAATTGCCGGGTTCCAAGGGGCGGAGCCCATGGTGGGGATGTAAAAGGTGGGCGTTGCCTCCTTTAAAAATTTTTGAATCATTTAGACCATATAATTGCAATTTTTAAGCCCATAAATCACTTTTTCACAATATTAATAGCTTAATACTTAACAGGACATATATATATATATATATATATATATATATATATATATATATATATATATATATATTATAAATATCCCTCTTATTTATTTTATTTTATTTTATTTTATTTTATTCAATTTACGTGGCAACTACAGATAAAATCCAGTTACAGTAACCACACAAGAAATTAAAAAGCTCAGAACATAGGATACAAGAGTACTAAGTAGCAAACATGTCAAGCGCATTGAAACAGGCTTTTTTAAAACAGGCAGGAGTCAAGTTAAATATATCAATATCAGCACTATAGGTATTATATAGATCCACAAATTTATAGATAGAATAGCATTTAATGTAGTTGTGTTTAACAGTAGTATTGTGAAAAAGAGTTTTTATTCCTGGTATTATTGACAGGTATGTGAAATTCCAGACAAGAAAGTAAAATAGGGCAGTCAATAGTATTATTTAAAACCTTATAATAAAACAACAGGCAGGACCAGCTTCTTCTTTTTTTAAGAAACATTAAACTATATTTCTGTCTGAGTTCCCTCGTATGCATATCATAAGGATAATAGCCAGTCAATCTGTAATCAATAGTACGTAATAGTTTATTTTGCACGATTTCTATCCGTTGAGAATGCAGATTGTAAACAGGGTTCCAAATCATTGCACAATATTCCAAGATTGGTTTAACAAGGGTATTATAAATACAAATAGTCGTATCAGAACTGGCAAAAACACGAGATCGTCTTAAAGTGAAACCAAGTCTTTGGTGGGCTCTTTTAATAATATTATCGATATGTCTCTGAAAGTTAAAAGTATCATCGAAAGTGGCACCCAAATCAATAATATGAGTACATCGAGATAGAGATGAATTATTTAAAATATAATTGTAATTAAGAATATTATATGGATCCTAGCAATGCTCATAACATGGCATTTAGAAATATTTAAATGAAGTTTATTTAATACAGACCAGTTATACAGTTCATCTAGATCTCCCTGCATCAGTTCACAATCAGTTAATGAGTTGATTTTCATATAAAAGTAGGGAATAGTAGGGGGTACTGGCTCACGCGGTGCTATACTTTAACATGGGGAAATTGCGGTGCTAGTTCTCCCATGTTAAAGCAAAGGCGCACCTCATGAGCAGGGGTGGAGCTTCCACCAGCACGTGACGTTCCATGAAGTCAGTCAAAGGTTAGGATGGATCAGATGATTTTTTTTTCTTTTTCTTTTTTTAAGTGTTAATGTTTTAAAAATTTCGTAAAGTTTTTTTTTTTTCCTATATTTTTTTTCAAATGTAAGTTTTCTACTTTTGTAATATTTTTTTTTAAAAAATGTGGTAATGGGAAAAATTAACATTTTGTTAAAATGTTCCAAAACCGTAAAAAAGTAACAAAAAATGTGGTAATGGGCAAAATTAACATTTTGCACCTTTTTTTTGAAAATGTTAATTTCTCTATGGAAATTAACATGGGTTTTCACACTTTTGTCATTTTTTTTCCAAAAATGTGGTAATGGGAAAAATTAACTTTTTGCACAAAATGTCTCAAAAACGTAAAAAAGTAACAAAAAATGTGGTAATGGGCAAAATTAACATTTTGCGATTTTTTTTCAAAATGCCAATTTCTCTATGGGAATTAACATGGGTTTTCGCACTTTTGTAATTTTTTTACAAAAAAATGTGCGTTTTTACAAAAATGTCACTAAAAATGTGGTAATGGGCAAAATTAACATTTCGCACAAAATGTTGCAAAAACGTCAAAAAACAACAAAAATGTGCGTTTTTTACAAAAATGTGATAAAAAAGCGTGTTTTCAAAGTAGCAGAATCGCATGAATTGGGTGTATGGGAATCTCGAGAATCTCGGGAATTGGGTGTATTGGAATCTCGAGAATCTCGGAGGGTTTAAGGGGGGTGTTTCCCCAACCAGTCTTGGATTTCAAAATTTTAAACATAAATATTTTAATAATAGCAGATACCTGTTTTCAACAATCTAAATGGGGTAAGGTCTCTTTCATACATTAGGTGTTGTTAGAAATATATATATTTTTTTTAAATTGTGGTCCCACCTCCACCCGGTGTATAGGATACACCGCCACAATTCAATCTAGCATGGTCTTGTCATTTAAATTTGATAATGACCGTATGCTAGGCTCTTGATACCGTCCTTTAAGATATGTCGCTTATCATCATAGGGGGATAGCCCCATTTTAATTTGCTTCACAGTATACATCTGATGGTCTTTACTTGCAATTTTAAATTGTTCCACTCTACTATATCTTCGCCTTGTTAGGCAATTATAATAATCTTCATGATGGATGTATTTTTTTACAACATTCTTATTAACACCTTTAGCAGTCTTTTTATCCGTGAAGGGTGTTTTTAGGCTATACATTTTCGATCTTAGGCCTACAAATTCCACGGCAGGAGTTCCATTCAACTCGTCTTTCATTTTTCCAATCCTTTTTTTATTCTTATTGGAATGGAGTGGATGTGTTGTAGGATAATCCGAAAAGTCAAAATAGTCTTCATAACTTTCAAAATCTTTGTAAATATCCTCTGTTTCAATTTCATAGCACAGGGAATCGGTGTCTGTGAAAAGCAATTCGGCTCGGCTTCCATACATCTTCTTAATAAAATCATAATGAAACTCATACATAAGTGTTTTACTCAAGTCCAGTACTGAAAAACCTGCATAGATGGGTCTATTCAGTTTCAAATGAGTCTTATGCATATGAACTGCTACCAGATCTTCATTAAATATTTTGAAGGAGTGTAAGGCTGGTGATGCAAGTAATTTTTTCAGTCTCTTCTCAGTCTGTACTAGTTTAACATCCATTCTTTTTCTCAAATTTTCCATAGTTTTTCCAAACACTGCGTTATTCATAAGTTTGAACAGATCTTTTTCAAAGGAATTTTTTGCTTTCATTCTCTTCTCAGTGTTAAATTGTACATAGGGCTTCAACCAGGGCTCTTGCTTAAAAGTTAATACTCGATGGATTTTCACAAGTTTCATCCCTAGCTTCATATACTGCTTTAAATTTCTATAATGCAGAACATATTTAACCTTATGATTCAAATTAGGTGTTAATTTGATCTGGTCCTTGCATATTTTCAAATTCATTTCTTCAGATAAATTCCGGCTATACTCCGAAATCAGAGATGGGGTGATATGAACTCTTTCGGGTGCTAGAGGATAATCATTATGCTTATCATGCAAATCATGGGGATAGTCTATATCCGCTTCGATAATATATCCCACAGGTGAGTCATCTTCAACAGTAAGTGGATCAAAGTTCTGAATGTCTTGAGAATCAAGCCATCTAAAATTCGATACAGGGAGTGCTTGGCTTAGAGCCCACCCATACAGATTATTAGCATCCAGGTACATTATATATTTGCTAGGTTTCGTAGAATCAAAATGTTCCAAATACTTGTTATTAGCCTGACTAAGGCGTTTACTAATAACACTAATACCGCCTCTTATACCTTCTTCTAAAAATAAGTACATATCAGGATCTGTAATCAGTTCTAATGATACTCCACTAGTCTTCAAGGCTGCATTCCAGGCAAGAGATGGTAATGTTAAACAGTGGGCAGCATCTATTCCATAATAATTCAATGTCAAATCACGGAAATTCTCAAAAATGTCCGCTAATAGAAGAATATCAGTTTTTATGTACAAGTCATGATATTCCCCCATATTCTTTATCTTTAAAGATGTCCAAACATGTTGAGCATAGGCATAGGCATCATCAGAGATCTCCTCTCGATTTAAATCATCAAAGAAGGCCTCTTTAGAGGGTAAGCTCGTTTCTTCAAACTTGGTAGTACAATCCATATAAGAATAGGGGTAAACACCCTTTCTAATCACTAAATCCACTTGATCACTTGTAAAATGTTCTTGGGTGATACGAAACTGATTGGATTCCAAACTAGAACTTAGTTTCTCAATAGAGGCAGGTAAGAATTGAAGAGAATCTATAAACTGTAAACTTCCTAGGCTGAATGTAATATATTGCTGCATATTGCTACTGATGCATTCAATCCTCTTTCCTTTAAATTCACCGATCCCCTGCATAATTAAATGTCCATCATACCCCTTTAAATTATGAAACACAACGGGTATTCGTCGTCTTATCTTGTAATTCAGATTACAATTAGGATGGGCTGCACCTCTGTACTTGGAAGTTAAGTGGCAATGGTCTCTCACACGCTTTTCTCCTAAAGCCTTGTTACAAATATGGCAGAGAGTAGCATTTTCAAAGTTTTCACGATCTTCAGCAGTAAAATTCATTTTCATATTTTCTCTCAGTATTCTCTGAATCTCTTCTTCTTCTTGAATAAGGGCTTTCAAAAAATGATGAATCACATCTTCACCTCTATAGATAACAGGTCCTTTAAAGGTTTTTCCATCAGATCCAATAATAATATAGGCAAAACCACAAGGAACATGATGAGATAAGATACTCTCATGTGAAACAGAAGGGGTATTCTCACATAGTTCCACTTTCATTAGCAAAGACTCAAAGTCTGCGTATACCACAAATGGTACACGCATTTGCATGTAAATACTTTGAAATTTCAAAATCTTGTCATTGTCACTGGGAAACTCCACTCTCTGTAGGCCATATTGGCTACATAATTCAATATGCTTCTTTAAACGAGCTTCAGATGAAAATCGTTGTAAACAGTAGTCACAAAAATATTGCTTCTCTTTATGTTTTCTTATACTGTATAAAAGTCTGCTCATACTTCTAATACAACAGTAATGAGACTGCTCATCATTACTAATAAGCAGTAAATTACAGTGTTGTTCTCGTCTATTAGATGATATATAGAGCGGAAACACCTTCTTATCTTCATATCCAAAGACACTCAGGCTCACATTATTATTATTTCGCTCAAATAATTTAACTTGGTGTAAAGGAGTGGGAAACTCGATTCCATCCAGATTCAACTTGCATTCATGCTCGGTATATTTGCTGACACGAGATGCATTCTTATAAACTGGATAAAGTTCTGCTAAGATGGACCACATAAAACATTTCTGATCACTATTTTCCACATTAATAATAGCTTTCTTGGCTAATAGTTCTTTAGGTAGCGGGATATAGCTTGAAGCAGCCAGAGGATCATATGTCCCAACATCAATCATGAGTTCCTCGATTCTCTCTAAGACCCAACCGCTACCACGGCCTTCATAGGTTTCGAACGATGTTAACACTTTTGCAAAGGCAGTATCCATATTAGAATCCAAATCTTCTTCTGTAATGTTTTTCATACAAGAACTTCTGAAATAGTTTATACAGTATTCCTGTTCTCCTTCAGATCGGAAACGAGTAAAACGGCAACATACATTTATGTACCATATAATACTACGTTTCAAAGCAATTTCCTTTAGCACTACTTGTTTTATCTCAATTCTATGAGAATCCAAAAAGGTAAGTAAATCTTTTTCAGCATGACCAGCAATTTTATAAACAGTCACAGTACCGTTTAAAGCCTGTTTGCAGGGTTTCTTAGTCGCCTTCTTCTTCTTTTTATTCATACACGGAGCATCTAATCTTTTTCTTTTAGTGCCTCGCATAGGCTTATCACCATGAATTGACCGTTCATGAATCTTCTCATGACGTATCAGATCATCTTTTCTTACAAAAGCCGCCTTACACAATTCACATATGTAATCCTTCTTTCCATCATGAATCCTCATATGGCGCACTAAGCTTCGTTTTGCCATGAAGCTCTTCGTACAAGTCGAACACACCTGTAAAAAATAAAATGCAAGACTTTAGTATAAACACGCTATTCTCGATAACAATGTAATACATTTCAGATGTATATATATATATATATATATATATATATATCATTACAGATGTATATAAAGAAATCGCTAATCCATTATACTATCCCCATTAGAAATAATAAAATTCCTGAATTAAAGAATATATCCAGATACAAGACATTTCATGTAAGATCCCCAAGACATTTCATTAAATTCATAAAAACACTCATTAAAAAGTTGTTACGCATCATAAAAATACAAAGTTTAATAAAATGAGAGAATAAAATCACATTAAAACAAGTACTTACATGCCCAATCCTGTTCAAAGAAGGTGTATTACGCATAGGAACATCAGTAACGGTAGGGATAGTACCTCCGATATTACTTTCTAAGGCAAACATATTCGCAGAACAACTTCAAACACGTCTTAACAGCACGAAACTCACAACAGAAATGATAAAATCGCTGCTTGAAGACCACCTACATCCATTCATAAAAATAGTTCTTGGTGTATCCGTAGGCCGAGAGCATGCCAAGGTCACGTGATAGTTATATCACGGTTACCGTTAAACTTGCAACACACGAATGTAATTATGCACAAATCCAATAAAAAAATAAGCAATTCCTTCAACATCGCAATCGATTATATCCTTTTTAATAATCGTAATCGATATATTAAATAAATTCAAATTTTAAAAAATAATAGATTTTAATAAAATAATGAAAGAAAATCCCTTTGCGAGACCCCTTAAAACCTCCAATCCTTAAACAATACAGCAACGCGCAAACCTAAAAACCCCGAATAACATATACTCCTCTCTCCCCCACCCTCCCCGAGACACCAACACTCACTTCTCCACACGTTAAACGTAACCCATAGCAACCGGAATTCATAATAAAACATTCACCTTCACCCCCAACGTACATCCAAATACACAGTCATTCAACGTGAAACCCGTAATTTTACAGCAAAACGCACTTTACAGGGATTCATAGAACAAAAAATCCTAAAAAATCATAAAAAATCAACAAATTCGCCCAGAAACTAGCTAAAACCCTCAAATTACTTATAATTATCATCTACATATGCTATATAACCATTTATAACCTTAAAAAGGTGAGTATGCTAGTAGTAAAGAAAGGTGGGTTCGCCAGAATGCGGTTAGAGCAATGCCGCCTAAAATAGTTTCTGGAAAGAAAAAATAAATATTTTTTAGTATTTCCAGAAAGTATCCTCTATGTCATATTTTGGTAAAATTAAAAAAGTTTTTAAAAAATTTTAAAAACTCAATTTTTTATTAATTTTCACAAAATTCCTAATTACCCTATTAGTACCCCTTTAGGCCGCTAGGGGGCGCTGATGGTTCCATACCGCCACCGTTGGTGTTGCCACCCCGAAAAAAGTTTCTCCTATACTTAGAAAAAATCTCAATCCAAAAAATTTATTTCCCCCCCTCAACCCCTCGTACAAGACTACGAGATCGTTGCCACCCGACAAAAAGTTTCTCCAAAATTTTTACCCCCACTTTTTTTCATTTACCCCCCTTTTACACCCCCGTCCAGGATCACGGAATTCACGATGGCTACCCTACCGCATACCGCATACCGCACATACCGCCACTGGCGCAGAACGCCCCTTTCTTTACTACTAGCATACTCACCTTTTTAAGGTTATAAATGGTTATATAGCATATGTAGATGATAATTATAAGTAATTTGAGGGTTTTAGCTAGTTTCTGGGCGAATTTGTTGATTTTTTATGATTTTTTAGGATTTTTTGTTCTATGAATCCCTGTAAAGTGCGTTTTGCTGTAAAATTACGGGTTTCACGTTGAATGACTGTGTATTTGGATGTACGTTGGGGGTGAAGGTGAATGTTTTATTATGAATTCCGGTTGCTATGGGTTACGTTTAACGTGTGGAGAAGTGAGTGTTGGTGTCTCGGGGAGGGTGGGGGAGAGAGGAGTATATGTTATTCGGGGTTTTTAGGTTTGCGCGTTGCTGTATTGTTTAAGGATTGGAGGTTTTAAGGGGTCTCGCAAAGGGATTTTCTTTCATTATTTTATTAAAATCTATTATTTTTTAAAATTTGAATTTATTTAATATATCGATTACGATTATTAAAAAGGATATAATCGATTGCGATGTTGAAGGAATTGCTTATTTTTTTATTGGATTTGTGCATAATTACATTCGTGTGTTGCAAGTTTAACGGTAACCGTGATATAACTATCACGTGACCTTGGCATGCTCTCGGCCTACGGATACACCAAGAACTATTTTTATGAATGGATGTAGGTGGTCTTCAAGCAGCGATTTTATCATTTCTGTTGTGAGTTTCGTGCTGTTAAGACGTGTTTGAAGTTGTTCTGCGAATATGTTTGCCTTAGAAAGTAATATCGGAGGTACTATCCCTACCGTTACTGATGTTCCTATGCGTAATACACCTTCTTTGAACAGGATTGGGCATGTAAGTACTTGTTTTAATGTGATTTTATTCTCTCATTTTATTAAACTTTGTATTTTTATGATGCGTAACAACTTTTTAATGAGTGTTTTTATGAATTTAATGAAATGTCTTGGGGATCTTACATGAAATGTCTTGTATCTGGATATATTCTTTAATTCAGGAATTTTATTATTTCTAATGGGGATAGTATAATGGATTAGCGATTTCTTTATATACATCTGTAATGATATATATATATATATATATATATATATATACATCTGAAATGTATTACATTGTTATCGAGAATAGCGTGTTTATACTAAAGTCTTGCATTTTATTTTTTACAGGTGTGTTCGACTTGTACGAAGAGCTTCATGGCAAAACGAAGCTTAGTGCGCCATATGAGGATTCATGATGGAAAGAAGGATTACATATGTGAATTGTGTAAGGCGGCTTTTGTAAGAAAAGATGATCTGATACGTCATGAGAAGATTCATGAACGGTCAATTCATGGTGATAAGCCTATGCGAGGCACTAAAAGAAAAAGATTAGATGCTCCGTGTATGAATAAAAAGAAGAAGAAGGCGACTAAGAAACCCTGCAAACAGGCTTTAAACGGTACTGTGACTGTTTATAAAATTGCTGGTCATGCTGAAAAAGATTTACTTACCTTTTTGGATTCTCATAGAATTGAGATAAAACAAGTAGTGCTAAAGGAAATTGCTTTGAAACGTAGTATTATATGGTACATAAATGTATGTTGCCGTTTTACTCGTTTCCGATCTGAAGGAGAACAGGAATACTGTATAAACTATTTCAGAAGTTCTTGTATGAAAAACATTACAGAAGAAGATTTGGATTCTAATATGGATACTGCCTTTGCAAAAGTGTTAACATCGTTCGAAACCTATGAAGGCCGTGGTAGCGGTTGGGTCTTAGAGAGAATCGAGGAACTCATGATTGATGTTGGGACATATGATCCTCTGGCTGCTTCAAGCTATATCCCGCTACCTAAAGAACTATTAGCCAAGAAAGCTATTATTAATGTGGAAAATAGTGATCAGAAATGTTTTATGTGGTCCATCTTAGCAGAACTTTATCCAGTTTATAAGAATGCATCTCGTGTCAGCAAATATACCGAGCATGAATGCAAGTTGAATCTGGATGGAATCGAGTTTCCCACTCCTTTACACCAAGTTAAATTATTTGAGCGAAATAATAATAATGTGAGCCTGAGTGTCTTTGGATATGAAGATAAGAAGGTGTTTCCGCTCTATATATCATCTAATAGACGAGAACAACACTGTAATTTACTGCTTATTAGTAATGATGAGCAGTCTCATTACTGTTGTATTAGAAGTATGAGCAGACTTTTATACAGTATAAGAAAACATAAAGAGAAGCAATATTTTTGTGACTACTGTTTACAACGATTTTCATCTGAAGCTCGTTTAAAGAAGCATATTGAATTATGTAGCCAATATGGCCTACAGAGAGTGGAGTTTCCCAGTGACAATGACAAGATTTTGAAATTTCAAAGTATTTACATGCAAATGCGTGTACCATTTGTGGTATACGCAGACTTTGAGTCTTTGCTAATGAAAGTGGAACTATGTGAGAATACCCCTTCTGTTTCACATGAGAGTATCTTATCTCATCATGTTCCTTGTGGTTTTGCCTATATTATTATTGGATCTGATGGAAAAACCTTTAAAGGACCTGTTATCTATAGAGGTGAAGATGTGATTCATCATTTTTTGAAAGCCCTTATTCAAGAAGAAGAAGAGATTCAGAGAATACTGAGAGAAAATATGAAAATGAATTTTACTGCTGAAGATCGTGAAAACTTTGAAAATGCTACTCTCTGCCATATTTGTAACAAGGCTTTAGGAGAAAAGCGTGTGAGAGACCATTGCCACTTAACTTCCAAGTACAGAGGTGCAGCCCATCCTAATTGTAATCTGAATTACAAGATAA
Organism: Amaurobius ferox; assembly: GCA_951213105.1. Lineage (NCBI taxonomy): Eukaryota > Metazoa > Arthropoda > Arachnida > Araneae > Amaurobiidae > Amaurobius > Amaurobius ferox. The sequence goes on along the minus strand of OX578155.1, from coordinate 23,378,767 downwards.
GACGACGAATACCCGTTGTGTTTCATAATTTAAAGGGGTATGATGGACATTTAATTATGCAGGGGATCGGTGAATTTAAAGGAAAGAGGATTGAATGCATCAGTAGCAATATGCAGCAATATATTACATTCAGCCTAGGAAGTTTACAGTTTATAGATTCTCTTCAATTCTTACCTGCCTCTATTGAGAAACTAAGTTCTAGTTTGGAATCCAATCAGTTTCGTATCACCCAAGAACATTTTACAAGTGATCAAGTGGATTTAGTGATTAGAAAGGGTGTTTACCCCTATTCTTATATGGATTGTACTACCAAGTTTGAAGAAACGAGCTTACCCTCTAAAGAGGCCTTCTTTGATGATTTAAATCGAGAGGAGATCTCTGATGATGCCTATGCCTATGCTCAACATGTTTGGACATCTTTAAAGATAAAGAATATGGGGGAATATCATGACTTGTACATAAAAACTGATATTCTTCTATTAGCGGACATTTTTGAGAATTTCCGTGATTTGACATTGAATTATTATGGAATAGATGCTGCCCACTGTTTAACATTACCATCTCTTGCCTGGAATGCAGCCTTGAAGACTAGTGGAGTATCATTAGAACTGATTACAGATCCTGATATGTACTTATTTTTAGAAGAAGGTATAAGAGGCGGTATTAGTGTTATTAGTAAACGCCTTAGTCAGGCTAACAAGTATTTGGAACATTTTGATTCTACGAAACCTAGCAAATATATAATGTACCTGGATGCTAATAATCTGTATGGGTGGGCTCTAAGCCAAGCACTCCCTGTATCGAATTTTAGATGGCTTGATTCTCAAGACATTCAGAACTTTGATCCACTTACTGTTGAAGATGACTCACCTGTGGGATATATTATCGAAGCGGATATAGACTATCCCCATGATTTGCATGATAAGCATAATGATTATCCTCTAGCACCCGAAAGAGTTCATATCACCCCATCTCTGATTTCGGAGTATAGCCGGAATTTATCTGAAGAAATGAATTTGAAAATATGCAAGGACCAGATCAAATTAACACCTAATTTGAATCATAAGGTTAAATATGTTCTGCATTATAGAAATTTAAAGCAGTATATGAAGCTAGGGATGAAACTTGTGAAAATCCATCGAGTATTAACTTTTAAGCAAGAGCCCTGGTTGAAGCCCTATGTACAATTTAACACTGAGAAGAGAATGAAAGCAAAAAATTCCTTTGAAAAAGATCTGTTCAAACTTATGAATAACGCAGTGTTTGGAAAAACTATGGAAAATTTGAGAAAAAGAATGGATGTTAAACTAGTACAGACTGAGAAGAGACTGAAAAAATTACTTGCATCACCAGCCTTACACTCCTTCAAAATATTTAATGAAGATCTGGTAGCAGTTCATATGCATAAGACTCATTTGAAACTGAATAGACCCATCTATGCAGGTTTTTCAGTACTGGACTTGAGTAAAACACTTATGTATGAGTTTCATTATGATTTTATTAAGAAGATGTATGGAAGCCGAGCCGAATTGCTTTTCACAGACACCGATTCCCTGTGCTATGAAATTGAAACAGAGGATATTTACAAAGATTTTGAAAGTTATGAAGACTATTTTGACTTTTCGGATTATCCTACAACACATCCACTCCATTCCAATAAGAATAAAAAAAGGATTGGAAAAATGAAAGACGAGTTGAATGGAACTCCTGCCGTGGAATTTGTAGGCCTAAGATCGAAAATGTATAGCCTAAAAACACCCTTCACGGATAAAAAGACTGCTAAAGGTGTTAATAAGAATGTTGTAAAAAAATACATCCATCATGAAGATTATTATAATTGCCTAACAAGGCGAAGATATAGTAGAGTGGAACAATTTAAAATTGCAAGTAAAGACCATCAGATGTATACTGTGAAGCAAATTAAAATGGGGCTATCCCCCTATGATGATAAGCGACATATCTTAAAGGACGGTATCAAGAGCCTAGCATACGGTCATTATCAAATTTAAATAACAAGACCATGCTAGATTGAATTGTGGCGGTGTATCCTATACACCGGGTGGAGGTGGGACCACAATTTAAAAAAAATATATATATTTCTAACAACACCTAATGTATGAAAGAGACCTTACCCCATTTAGATTGTTGAAAACAGGTATCTGCTATTATTTAAAATATTTATGTTTAAAATTTTTAAAATCGAAGGCCGGTTGGGGAAACACACCCCTTAATCCCTCCGAGATTCTCGAGATTCCCATACACCCAATTCATGCGATTCTGCTACTATGAAAACTCGCTTTTTTATCACATTTTGGTAAAAAACACACATTTTTGTTGTTTTTTGACGTTTTTTCAACATTTTGTGCGAAATGTTAATTTTGCCCATTACCACATTTTTAGTGACATTTTCGTAAAAACGCACATTTTTTTGTAAAAAAATTACAAAAGTGTGAAAACCCATGTTAATTCCCATAGAGAAATTGGCATTTTGAAAAAAAATCGCAAAATGTTAATTTTGCCCATTACCACATTTTTTGTTACTTTTTTACGTTTTTGAGACATTTTGTGCAAAAAGTTAATTTTTCCCATTACCACATTTTTTGAAAAAAAATGACAAAAGTGTGAAAACCCATGTTAATTTCCATAGAGAAATTAACATTTTCAAAAAAAAGGTGCAAAATGTTAATTTTGCCCATTACCACATTTTTTGTTACTTTTTTACGGTTTTGGAACATTTTAACAAAATGTTAATTTTTCCCATTACCACATTTTTAAAAAAAAAATATTACAAAAGTAGAAAACTTACATTTGAAAAAAAATATAGGAAAAAAAAAAACTTTACGAAATTTTTAAAACATTAACACTTAAAAAAAGAAAAAAAAATCATCTGATCCATCCTAACCTTTGACTGACTTCATGGAACGTCACGTGCTGGTGGAAGCTCCACCCCTGCTCATGAGGTGCGCCTATGCTTTAACATGGGAGAACTAGCACCGCAATTTCCCCATGTTAAAGTATAGCACCGCGTGAGCCAGTACCCCCTACTATTCCCTACTTATAAAGCTTCGAATCGTCTGCAAACATAAGACATTTAGCTGTTTTAAAAATCCGGGGAATTTCATTAATAAAAATCTGATGTGGGCAGCACATGACTTTCCCTGCAGACTTATATTCACGTTTTATTTATTTAAATTAAATTTAATTCACTTTTAATTCAATTTTCGTTCTCATTTGAAAACTGGACTTATTTTCAAAAATGGTGTAGGAAAAATACGAAAAACTAAAATAACTCGAGAACGGCTAGTCCTAGTGTAATGGGGTTGGTCTTATTCTTTTCTTCGCTAAAAATTTCGTATTAAACAAGCATTTAATGGCTATATTTGAGCATACGTAGTTCTTAAGTTTAGATTTTGATGATTTTTGCGGGCCATTTTGCAAAAAAAGGCAGGTTATTTTTTTTTCGAATTATACCAAAATCTAATCAGCACCAGAGTGACCTACAAGAGACTTATCTACCAAATTTTGTGAAATTCGGTCCATTAGTTTTTCAGTTACAGTGGATACAAGCTTTTGAGGGCCATTTCGCAAAAAAAGGCAGGTTCTTTTAGCCCGAGTCATACCCAAAACTAATCAGCACCAGATTCGTGCACAAGTGACTTACCTACCAAATTTTATGAAATTCGGTCAATTAGTTTTTTAGTTAGAGTGGATACAAAATCTGCACAGACAGACAGACACACAGACAGACACACAGACACACAGACAGACAGACACACAGACACGCAGACACACACACAGACGTCATGCTAAAAATAGTTTTTTCGTATTCTAGAGGTCTCGAAACGTGTAGATCCGTCGAAAACTCGAGTTGCGATTTTCGACATGATTCCAATACTTTCCCTATACATTACCATGTATTGCAGGGAAAGTAAACATTAAAAAAAGGAGTGGGCCCTGATTAGAACCCTGAGGAACACCAGAGGAATTACTGTATAGTCTAGAGCAGTGGTTTCCAAACTTTCCGCTCCGCGGACCCCCTCAGAGAAAGAAAAAATTCACGGACCCCTTAAAACCATATTGCAAGGGAGTGTTTCTATTGGATATGTACAACAAGCATAATTTAGTGTGAACAGTGAGGGGGAGACGGGAGATGTTCGCTACGCCCCCCTCTATTCAAAGCTGACGTCATCCGGTCTCTAGTAGTATTAATGCTCGAAGTTACAAGTGCTCTGACGTCCGAGCCACATCAGAGTATCGTCACCGTTAATCATGGCATTGTGCCAAAACGAAACCTACCCCCAAACAATTTAATTCTGTTTGAAGATATTGCCTATCAGTTTGAAATTAATTTCATGGATGTATTTAAATCAAAGTTATTCAGAAAAAAAGTTCATTATTATTTTATTTAAAAAAATAAAATAAAAAAAAGAGTGGAGAAAAATAATGAATTTTATTTTTTTAAAGCTGACTATTTATTAGTTAAATATTGCGTGTTATTCGCGGACCCCCTAAAACCTCGTCGCGGACCCCCAGGGGTCCGGGGACCCCAGTTTGGGAACCACTGGTCTAGAGTGTACACCACAGTACTTTACAGAATATAGTCTATCTGAAATATAAGAGTATAACCAAGTCGACAAATCAACACTAAAACCGCTAGTAATCAGTTTACGGGTTAATAACCCCGGATCGATGTGATTAAAAGCTTTACTAAAGTCAGTATAAATAACATCAAGTTGTCTCTTGGTTTTAATAGCATCAACAATGTCACTGGTAAGGCAAGCTAAATTAGTTACAGTTGATCGTTTTGGCATAAACCCATGCTGGTACGGAGAAATCCATTGCTTAATTTGGGAAAATATCCTTTCATGCATAACACATTAAAAAACTTTTGAAAAAGGGGAAAGAATGGTAATAGGCCTGTAGTTCGAAATATCATGCTTGTTGTTCTTTTTATGTACAGGAATAACTTGACCATATTTCCAGACATTGGGAAAAGCCATAGTTTTAATCGAAAGATTAAACAAAATAAGCAAATGGTAAGTTGGAGAGTCAGCACAACCTTTGATAATGAAAGAAGGAACATCATCACAGCTTAAAGACTAGGGCCAACGGCCGTACCGTGCTGAAAACACCGGTTCTCGTTAGATCACCGAAGTCAAGCAGCATCGGGCGCGGTTAGTACTTGGTGGGTGACCACCTCGGAACACCGCGTGCTGTTGGCCATCTCGGGTGCGGTATCCCCGTGGTTTGCGCGCTAGATTTGCACGCTACCACAAAATGCCGCCGTGTTCATGCGGAGTACGATCACGTTAAACATGTGGGTCCGTAAGTCCTTCCGAGAGGTTGGTGGTAGGGGAAGGAGGGTACGGTCCCTGTGGATGCCTCCCCCACTGGGTTCCGGTCTAAATTGGGTGGCTCTTCCCGGCCGTCCATACAGTTACCTTACACCTTTCTGGTAGGTCGGACGGTCTGGGTCTCAACAACAACAGCTTAAAGACTGGCTGGATTTTAACTTCTTTAAGGCTTTGGCAACATCATTTTCAGTAATATATTTAACCTTAATTAAGTCAATGTTATTGAGTTCACAATACTTGGTTAGCAGTTCAAAATCAACAGGTTGGCTACTTTGGATATAAACAGATTCAAAGAAATCAGCAAAGCAGTTTGCAATATATCATTAACAGTAGAATAATCAGTATTATTGTAACTCATTGTTGAACTCCCATGACTACCAGGCGAATCACCTTTACAAAAATTCCAGAAAGCCTTAGGGTTCTTATTGAGTTCTTGTTCCATGATAGCAACATGATTGGTAAAATCAGTTTTGATTCCATCTTTCACAGATTTGCGTAGTCTATGAAATTCCTGTAGATCACTTATATCACCACCTCTAATAGATTTTTTACGATATTTTTTTTTTAATTTAATATTATGGATAGTGCTAGAAGAATACCACGATTTAGTAAATGGTATTGTTAAAAATTTAGAATAGCTGGATTTTTATAATTCTTTTCATAGTATCTTATAATTCTATTCATAGTATCTTATATTAGCCAGACATCCCCATTCTCTTGTATTTTTACATCCTCTTCCACGTCAGCATTACTATTATTAGCTCCTCCTTTTAGTAGCTCTTTTTGTATATTATTACTTTTTCTTACCATATCGCTTTACTGTTTTTCAATTCTTATGAATGGCAACAGTAGATCATTTTTTATTTTTTCTTTGCGAATGGCAACACTGGTCTCTTCAATCAGAGTTCCCGGTTTCGACTCATTTGTACATATGCTGTGCATTTTTCAGGTATTCATTTTTTCTTTTTTATTCCTTCTTTATGTATGTCGTCCAAGTAGAAATAGTTTATAGATGTAATCTATCTATTTCTTCAGAAACATACATATTTTGTGTCTGCTTCGTCAAAATACTTGGACTTGAGAACGAATTTTACGAAGTGAACATTTCCATTTTTTTAGGCTTAGCCCTTTTTCCACGTGTATAGCGATTTAGCTTGATTTTTTAGGCTTTTCTTTATTCGTTTCCATACCTTTGAATTCTGTTGATTTTCTGTAACTTGATAACTCGTCTTTTGTATTTTTTTTCCATTTGATTGATGATTTGCTGCTTTATATTTTATTCTGTGGGTGTTTTAGAAAGTTAGGTTTATCGTGTTGCAGCTTCTTACTTTTCGTTCATTGGATTTTCAAACTACTATTATTATATATGCTGTGCATATATATATATATATATATATATATATATATATATATATATATATATATATATATATATATATATATATATATATATATATATATATATATATATATATATAGAGAGAGAGAGAGAGAGATAAACAGTTATGGATCATTTTGTAACTTGGAAGGCTTTCTATATTTTTTCTTGCACTTACTTTTGTTTTTTTGTAACTTTTCACTTACTTACTTCAATATTATCCATATACATAATTATCATTCCTTCCTTAATACCCACTAATATTATGAAAAAGTTATTTCCATTATATGGCAATATCAGTTGCCACTGGCAGTTGAACTGGTTGTCTATCGTCTATCCAAGGCCAAGGTGCCAGTTGCCACTTTCACCAGTTTTTCATTCCTCTCTTGGTCGTACGCAGGATATTACATTGAAGCTTGGGAGGAAGGGGGGAATCAGGGTTTTTTCTTCATTTGTTTCCTTTCAAGTTTGTAAATGACTAGCAAAATAAAAAAGACTGAACTTTGTTGAAAGTTGCCCCCAAACCAGCAAATACAAAAAGCTTTCTTGAGATCAGTACACGGCGCATAGAGCCCTGGTTATTGATTGAATCATGAAAAACACCATCAAAGACAAGAGAAGGGGGCAGTAGATGGAAATTTCCATTTTTTGAGAAGATTTAGATTTTGCAGATGGCATTGTTCTTTTGGCTTTAGTTTTGTGATCTGAGGCGGGGGAAGGGCAGTCAAACGACGGACAATCATGTCCCATACATGCTCGATGGATGAGAGATCTGGAGACAGCGGAGGCCAAGGAAGCATCTCGATACCTTGCAAGGCTTGTCTGCTAATAGTTGCGGTATGCGGTCGCCCGTTATCTTGATGGAAAACAGCATTTTGCAACCGCTGAATGTAGGGCAGTGCAACTGACTGCAGAACGTCATCCACATACCCTGGTGCCGGCACTATGCCTTAGATACGAATCAGAGGTGACCTGCTATCGAAGCCGATGACACCCCAAACCATGATGCCGTGCTGTCGAGAAATATGGCTTTTAACAGTCGCATCAAGATTGGATCTGTTTCCAAGTCGCCTCCAGACTCTCACACGGTGACTGTCATTCAACAAGCAGAACCGAGACTCGTCGCTGAATATTACCCTGTCCCATTCAGTCGTCCAAGAGGCTCGGGTCCGACACCATTGCAATCTGGTGTCTTGTCGTCAATGGCAGTCTTCATAAAGGATGGTTTAAGTGCAAGCCGCTTTCGGCCAATCGTCGGGAAACTCTTTTAGCTGATATTGGAACATCCAATGTACCCTGCAAATTCTGCAGAATGTCGACAGTTATCGTTTGCGGAGCCGCCACCGAATGCTCCGCAAATGCCTTCGAGTGCGTCGATCAACGCATGCTGACGTACGTCTGGATGGACATGTACCACTGCGACGATCCACATGCCTTTCTTCAATTAATCTTCCCCAAATCTTTTGCACAGTGGACACATTTACACCTGTTTCAGCAGCGATACACCAGTGCGATCCTCCAGCGGTACGTAAACTTAAAATGAATCTCCTCGCACGATCGTCCAAATGCTGAAATGGACTTCGGCACCGTCGGCCAGGCATCTTTTCAACAACACGTATCTTCTGAAATGAAAAAGAGCTCGGAAAATGGGTTTTCGTAGGCGACAGACAGTAACAACTGTTGGCTCATCTGTCGTTTTCATCCCTTTAATACAGCGCTCTAATCACGTGACCTACTTGCATTTCAGATCATTTGCATACATCGACCCATTGCGTTTGTCTCGCAATTTGCATAATTACTTCCTCTACTTTGTACAGAATCTATATCTTACGTGTTACATCATTCATTCGATTTCTTATGCATTCGTCGTTAATATATATATATATATATATATATATATATATATATATATATATATATATATATATATATATATATATATATTTCAATAACGAAACACATAAGATATCGAATCTGTGCAAAGTAGAGTAAGTAATGTGTTGATCCCGTCCGATTTTTCTATTCACGTACCTCATCAATATTCATCCAAAGATTTTTCTATGAGAGCATCCACCGTAAGTTATTTTCTACTTTGTTTGAAAACACAACCCCCAATTTATCCACTACCTGCTCACCTGCAACAACGGGGGGTATGCGAGCAGACGATATACAGCGCCTCTCCCTGCAAACACGGCCAACCATCCGAAAAATGTGGAGGAAGAGAAGGTATGAGATATATAAAAATCAAAACTGAATACAAAAAATTGGGTCCCCCCTTCCCCCCCCCCCCTTAGGATTTTTACGCCTGAAGGCGCCATCTTTGGAAACGATGATTCCATTAGCTACAATTAGTTGGAGCCCCCTTTCGTGATATAGAAGGGTCCCCTTCGCACGTGCGGGCGCTGAGGGGGGGGGGGCCTGATCGAAAGATGGATGAGATTGACTTGCAGTTAGAATTGATATAATTTGAGTAGCAGTTATACTCGGCGTTGCTCATGCTTTAAAATCTGCATAAATTCTAAACGCATTCATACTGCTTCAAAAAAATATATATATATTAATTTATTGAATTTGATTCGTTTATAAAAATTACAAAATGATACAATAATGATCTGTTTTCATTATACAAAATTATCTAAGCAAGCGAATTTAAGAATAAAATATTCTGATTATGGAGATAAAAGTAAGGAGTTAGAACTTCATATTAAGAAAACACCATTATCGTTTGAGACAATCATTTAGGTGACACTAGGAAAAGATAAGTCCTGCAGTACATGTATTTCTATGGCGAAAGGCCTATAATATTTATTTAAAGGGTCAATTTTGTAAAAATGAATTATAAGCGCAATGTAAACAAGAAGGATGCATAAACCACTGATTATGAAACACTTTCCAAATTCAATGCAATTTCATTTAAACATCTCTAAAATGCGATACATTCCTCGATAATATTTTAAAAATTATCACAATACTACATTAATTTATTATATTTAAAAACTTAAAACTTCATCGAAAAAAATGAACTTCATTCAAATGACGGCATTGAAATATACATTGCCTGGTTTAAACATCTCTAGAATGCGATATATTCCTCGGTAATATTTTTTAAATTACCATAATACTACAATTATTTATTGTATTTGAAAACTTCATCGAAAACAAATGAAATTTTTCAAATGACGTCATAGAAAAAATAACACGCCTGGATCTCTCTATAAAAACAGGATTTCATTCACAAACATTTTTCCATTCATTTCATTCATCACAATACTATAATAATTTATTTTATTTAAAAACTTGAGACCATGGAGGTACAAGTAATTTAACTCTATGCTTAAAACTTCATCAAAAAAATCGTCCTTCTCTGTGTAAAATCAATGAATATTTCATTCATATCAGCTATATTGCAGACTCCATGAGCTAAATAATTTTGCGTTAAAGAAATGCAACAATTCTTATACAACTAATTCTATATATTTTTCTGGTTTCATTTTCCATAGGTGAAAATTCGGCTTCGTTGTAGAAATAATCAAAGTTTGATGATCATTTAAACTCAAATATATTGTAATTGCGTTGTTTTAGTATGTAGATGCACAGAATTTAAGCAAAAATAAAGCGGTTTTAGGATACAAACACTAAATATGACTTAAAAAGAACTTTAAAAATCCCGATTTTGACACAAGATGGATGCCATATTTTATTTTGAAGTGGGTCGCGTGATCTCTTCATATAATGGTCACGTGATACGTTCATATAAAATGTGTATTTATTATTTTAATTATTTTAAAAACTACTGAATATATTGCGCTGAATTTTTTTTTTATATATTTCATGGGATAATTTGAATATTTTCTAAAACTTTCGAAGCAATTTGTAAATTTTAAATCTGCTTAAAAAATGCTTGAAAAATTAGGTCCTATAGGGGTCAATGTATTTCATTTTTTCAATCAGGGTTCAATCCAAAACTAATTGGGTTATATTATTAATTTATATTCCCATAGGTCCCACAGACCGTCTGAACAACATACTAAAATTTCATTTTGATTAAGTCATTTTTACGGCAGTTATCGTGCTAACGGACAGACAGACAGAATGAACAAAGTCATAAACACTTTTCAACTTTGTTGTAAAGTGTTAATTAGAACCACACTAATAAAGAATCTTCCTGCGTATTCAAAATTATTTTACCTTTCAATGTATTTTTATTTTCACATATTCTGTATTCTATCCTACAACTATTAAAATTACTAGTTAATTATACTCATAATTAGGGAACCGTTAATTTAAAAATAATCAAAAATACATATACTAAATACTACGCCTTTCTGTTGTGTCAATTAACAATAACAACGGCTACTTTACTAACAGTAACGACACCTAGATATAATTCTTAAAGCATTATGGAATTTTCAAGCGTTTCATCCATAGGACTTTTATCTGCTTTTTAACTCCATGATTTTGTTATTGTTAGTAAACCGATGCACACACAAGTTTGGTATTAAACATGTGTCCAAAAGGAAACGTTAACACGTGTGGTAGTAGAAGTTAATCCGCTATCCATTTTTATCCCGTTGCATACAATCATTAAACGCATTCAGAAATAAACTTAAAAGATCTTTTTTCCAATATATTACCGTTATATTCTATGACCGTAACTGATACATAATAACATCAAACATATAACAATAATAACATTTATTTATTAAATTTGTTTGTCTATCAATTTCTTTATTACTGAAATAGAATATATTGAATAAAAATCGTCTGCCACGTAAACATATTTATCATGGAGGTAAAGAGTTAAAACTTCATATTAAAACAAGGAAGATCAATCATGCATAAAGTATTGATTATGATGATACACTTTTCCATCTGAAATGCAAATTTATTTAAACATCTCTAAAATGCGATACTTCCAGCACTGATATATTCTAAATTATCACAGTACTACAGTAATTTATTACATATGAAAACTTAAAACTTCATACCGAAAAATGAACTTTTTTCAAATGACGTCATCGAAATATAAATCGTCTGGCTCTCTATGTAAAAGTAATGAATATTTCATTCATATCACTTTATTCCAGACTCCAGAACTAAATAATTTTGCGTGAAAAAATTCAACACCTCTTATACAACTCATCTTATAATCATAAATACTCAAAATTTGATGATCATTTAAACTCAAAAATATTGTAATTGCGTTGGTACAGATTATAGTTGCGCAGAAAATACGCAAAAATAAAACTGTTTTATGACAGATGCAACACTAAATATAAATGTAAAAACTTTAAAATCACGATTTTTACACTGGGAAAAAAGATGGATGCCATATTTTATTTTGAAGTGGGTCCTGTGATCTCTTCATATAATATGGGTGTAATTATTATTTTAATTTTTATTTAAAAACCTACCAAACATATTTTGCTGATTTTTTTTTTATATTTATATTTTTTATGGGATAATTTGAATATTTCCTAAAATTTTCGAAGCAATTTGTTAATTTTAACTTCGCTTGAAAAATATTTTTAAAATTAGGTCCCATAGGGCACAGTGTATTTCATTTTTTCAACCTGAGTTCAATGCAAAACTAATTGGGTGATATTATTCATTTACATTCTCATATGTCCGACAGATTATCTGAACAACATACTGAAATTTCATTTTGATAAAGTAATTTTTAAGGCAGTTATCGTGCGGACGTGCAGACGGAAAGAATGAACAAAGTTATAAACACTTTTCAATTTTGGTGGAGAATCTTAAACAAAAAAGATCGATCATGCATAAAGCATTGATTATGAAACACTTTCCAACTGAAATGCAATTTTATTTAAACATCTCTAAAATGCGCTATATTCAGCGGTGATATTTTTTTTACTTATCACAGAACTACAATGATTTATTTTACTTGAAAACATTTTTTACTTAAAGTCATTTTTACGCCAGTTGTCGCGCGAACGGACAGAGAGTCAGAATGAGCAAAGTCATGAACAAAGTCAAACACTTTTCAGCTATGTTGGGAAGTGTTGAAAACTTAAACCTGGCTGTCTGTATGTGTGTTTATCTCATTATCGCTGGAGAAGTGCTGCACGGAATTTCAATGAAATTTTGCGGGTAGTCGTGCTATAGTCCCATTTAAAATTGAGTCCATGTTTGGAGTTTCAAGGACCAGGGGTTGTCGAGATATTAATAAAAAAAATAAAACCACAATTAGACTTTTCATAGAGATAGCATTATGCAGACGATTTTGTTTTCCCTTTCAATTAATTTAAAGAAAATTATATATCGCTTAGCAACGGATTTATATCCAATGTGTTTATGCGGCAGACGAATTTTATTAAATATATTCCGATTTAAATTTTAAAGAAATTTGTATAAAATGTATTTTGTCAAAATTGCACTTTTGACTTAATTATATCCATTACGAAATTCAAGTGTAAAGATTACTGAGATAATTGATATTTTCTTCAATGTATTACGTCATCTGTTTTATTTTAGTAAAAATTTTTGAAACTCATATTGTAGTGAGGGTAATCTTCTACTTATTCACTGGTATATCTTCCCATACAAATTTAGCACTCTGTTTTTGACATATATTGATCCAATTTCATATTTTCTGTAAATTTTTTTTACAAAAGAGAGCCGGGCCAGAATGTTTTATTCTTCAGATCTGCCTGTGAAGATAATTTTGAATAGCGAAACAGAGATTTTTTAACTTCTTTTTAGGAGCTTAAATTTAAATATTTTAATAGAATGCTTTGAATAACAAAGTCATTTAAAATACTGTAGGTAATAGCACATGATTGTGAATTTTAAGTTTCTTTATAAGGTATATTCCGTACGAAGAACGGGTATACTGCTAACCATTAATAAAATTATTTTAAATAGTTCGATCGGGACGAAGAGTAGCCAGCAGACGATTTCGGTATTTGAATTGTAGCTCTGTTACTAGGGTTACAAATGGAATAAAAAACTGCATAAATTTGAATTATTGCAGATATTTTTTATGTTTTATAACTATAAATTAAAATTTCTCAAGAACAGTTGATTGTACACATTAGTGTACAATAACCGTTCTACAACCGTTCTCAACTATATGTACAATCAATCAGCGTTATAGTGTGGAATAAATTAAGAATTAATGTACAACAATAAAATTATTTTTCTTTTAGTATGATGTTATAAAAAATTGAAAGAATGTTGGAACAAAAAATTCCAAGATTTATAAGTTTCCCGAAAAAAAATTCCAAGATTTCAGATTTTTCGAATTACTTATATATAAGTCCATCGTGTAAGCAAAGTTTCAAGTTTCTACTTCTCCCAGCTATATGATATAGATTAATGCATGAAGAATCCGTTGAAATATACACTTCAGACATTATTAAAGGGTTTGATTTATATTATTATTTATTGATTGCTGTCGTACTGGAAATGATAAAATATCTACTACAGTTTTAAATAAGAATTCCTCCGTAACATTCCTGCGTAACAGAACGAATATAATCTACTCGTATATAACAGATTATATTCGTTCAAGATTCAAATTATATTCGTTTAAAATTCAAATTATATTCGTTCAAGATTCAAATTAGATTCGTTCAAGATTCAAATTATATTCGTTTAAAATTCAAATTATATTCGTTCAAGATTCAAATTATATTCGTTCAAGATTCAAATTATTTTCGTTTAAAATTCAAATTATATTCGTTCAAGATTCAAATTATATTCGTTAAAAATTCAAATTATATTCGTTCAAGATTCAAATTATATTCGCTTAAAATTTAAATTATATTCGTTCAAGATTCAAATTATATTCGTTCAAGATTCAAATTATATTCGTTCAAGATTCAAATTATATTCGTTCAAGATTCAAATTATTTTCGTTTAAAATTCAAATTATATTCGTTTAAAATTCAAATTATATTCGTTCAAGATTCAAATTATATTCGTTCAAGATTCAAATTATTTTCGTTTAAAATTCAAATTATATTCGTTCAAGATTCAAATTATATTCGTTCAAGATTCAAATTATATTCGTTTAAAATTCAAATTATATTCGTTCAAGATTCAAATTATATTCTTTCAAGATTCAAATTATTTTCGTTTAAAATTCAAATTATATTCGTTCAAGATTCAAATTATATTCGTTAAAAATTCAAATTATATTCGTTCAAGATTCAAATTATATTCGCTTAAAATTCAAATTATATTCGTTCAAGATTCAAATTATATTCGTTCAAGATTTAAATTATGTTCGTTTAAAATTCAAATTACATTCGTTCAAGATTCAAATTATATTCGTTTAAAATTCAAAATATATTTGTTCAAGATTCAGATTATATTCGTTAAAGAGTCAAATTATGTACGTTCAAGATTATATTCCGTCAGTCTTTTTCTTCTGTAGGTTCTGCAAAGTGTGGGGCGTTCCGCTCAAATTTCTCGTAATCATTTTCAATCCAATAGTATCTGCCATAAGTACGAGTGGTTCCCGAGGCAATCTTTCATAATAAAATTTCACTGTAAAAATTAATTTGAATTTTTAAATTGAAATAAGTGTTTCAGTTATTTTATGTTGAAGCTGAATGTTGAGCGATTTTTACACAAATCGATTTCTTGGTGATTGAAAATATGATCGCAGAGTTTCCGTTGGGATATCGTCAAAAATTTTATTTTTAATTTTGTTAATTCGATTTAAACCCAAAGCATAAAACAATTTATTTATATTTATTTATTTGATGTTAAAATTTTCGAAATTAAGCTTTAAAATTATACGACGAAATTGTACACTTGGACGTTCACTTGAGCTGGTTCATTTGATGCTGATTGGATTTTTTAAGCGATTTGGAAAATAGACAGCGTGGGTTAGGATATGCAAATGGTAGGATAATAAGTTGGGATATGCAAATGAAATTGGGGTAAAACCAAAAGTCTTAGAAAGTATTAACATATAACTATGGAGGTAAAGGGACTCTCTATAACTCCGTGGATACTTTTGATGAAGTTTTTAAACCAAGGAGAATAAGAGTTTCCCTTTTAAAAAACGCAATTAAGGCTAAACTTGTATCCATTCGACAAACGATAACAAAACCTATTTTTAGCGAAACGTACTTAAGCGTCTTATATATCAATCATTAAAATAATTACAATCATCCATAGTTAATAATGATTCATTAAAATCTGTATACATACACACACACACACATATATATATATATATGTATATAAGAAAAAAGGTTTGAAGATCCAATGAAAGAAAAGTGAGAAGCTGTAACACGAAAATCCAAATATCTAACAGGCTTACGAAATAAAAGTATAAATCAATAAATCTTCAAGCAAATGGAAAAAAATAAAAAACATATAAATAAAATAAATATCGAATCAACAAGTCAATGAAAAGTATCAAAATACAAAGGTATGGAAACGAAAAAAGAATAACAAACGAAATCAAGCACAAACGCTATACACGTGGACAAGGCTCTAAGCCTAAATCATGAATTGTTTGTTCACTTCCACAAAAATCGTATTCATGCCCAAGTTTTTTGTAGAAGCAAACACAAAAATGTATATTTCTGAAGAAATAGACAGATTTTATCTATAAACTATTTCATATATAAAAATATAAATTAGTAAATCCAATGTTAGAAAGAATGTAGTAACTCATAATACACTATTCCAAAATTTTCTACAAAATACAAAGAAATTAAGACATAATGAGGAAATAATAAAGCGTAATGCAGGTCATAAAGACAAAGACAATCAACAAATTTCAAAAATGAGGAATGAAAATAGGAAAACAAAAAAAATCAAGCAAAAAAGCTTGCACGTGGAAGAGCTTATTAGCATATTGCATTGTCATTCACATTCTTATACTACGCTGTTTAGTTTATCTAACTTTTCATTTATGAACTATCCTTATTCCTAATTCCTTTTGTATGCTTCGTATTAAAGAAATATTCTATTTCATATATATATATATATATATACATTTTAATGATTTTTTTTAAAACAATTTAGCAAAACCTATGTTTAGCGAAACATATCTAAGTGTCTAATAAGATATATCACTCATTAAAATAATTATAGTCATTCATAATTAATAATGATTCATTAAAATCGGTACATACATATATGCATATAGATTTTAATGAATTTATTTTAAAGCAATTTGGCAAAACCTATTTTTAGCGATACGTACCTAAGCGTCTTATATATCACTCATTAAAATAATTATAATCATTCATAATTAATAATAATACATATAATAATATATATATATATATATAAATATATGAAATTGTAAATCTAATGGTAGAATGTAAGTAGTAACTCATAATACACTATATATATACATATATATATATATACATATATATATATATATATATATATATATATATATATATATATATATATATATATATATATATATATATATATATATATATAAATATAAATTAGTAAATCCAATGTTAGAATGTATGTAGTAACTCATAATACACTATTCCAAAATTTTATATATATATCAACAAATTTGAATGGTGAATGTATTTGAAGAGTTGATAATTATGCTAATTTTATAAATCCATACTTGGGGCATATAGTTACTGGAGACTTAGCCATAGTTAAAGATAATTCTTTAAGAACCTTAATGTCATTTGGCACTAAATTCAGGTTGCCTTCTTGTAATAATTCTAATAAAGTTTTAAAATCAATAAATCTTGACCTTGATAAATATATTTATGGAATTAGCTTCTAAATATGCTCAGCCTTTAGAGGGCATTTAATATGTGGAAATTTTCTATTTTAAAACCTATTAAAAATGCCATTTGGAGTATCAATTTATCTAGATCTATATATAATATGGATAATTAAACACTCTATAAATGATTTACATAAATCTTTTGTTAATACTTATGTTGATAAAGCCTCTAATAATTATGCTATTATCTGTAAAAATTTCTAAATACAATATCTGTTAGATTATTTAAAAAATAATAGTCTATTTAAAATTGATTCACACTCTCTTAATAGTATCAAATTGAAAATTATCAATATGTATAGTGATTTAGATATTAATAATAAATTTTTGAAATTTCCATATATTGTGCTTATTCCTAAATTTCATAAAAATCCTATTAAATTTAGAACTGTAACTAGTGGTCATAATTCATACTCTACTACTGCTAGTAAATTATTACTAAATTATTTAATTGTAATTAATAGTAATTTGCGTGATTTTAGTGATAACTACATTATTCTAAATAATAGTAAAGAATTAAAAAATAATTTAACATCACTAGGTAAAATAATAGGATTTCAAACTTTTGATTTTAAAGATCCATTTAATAATATCAAGATCACTGACCTTTATGATGTCATTTTAGCTTTATATAATGCTTATATTACTAATCAATCTCATCTTACTAAATATACCGATTTTCCTAAACTTCTCCATTTTGTTCTTTTCAATAATTATATTTTTTAAGGTAATAAATTATACTTACAAGTCTCAGGGGTACCACAAGGTGGCTGTAGTAGCAGTATGTTAGCTAATTTATACCTATATCATTATGAAAAACCCTTTACTTTTACAGATTATAAAATTCACAGATATGTAGATGATCTAATTTGGTTAGTATTCACTCATAATTATGTCATAGATATAGATTTCTATCCAGATAATTTGGAATTAATACCTGATGAAACTACTGTTAGCAAAAATATTAATTATTTGGATTTAAATTTAATTACAGAAACCACTAATGGGATAGTTACTAATTTATATGATAAAAATTATTTTTTTTAATTCAATATTAATAAAATATTATCTTTTAATTCCTGCAACTCGATTTAATTGTTTAGAAATATTATACTTAAACAACTTTTTAGAATTCATAGATTTTCTGATAAAAAATTTCATGCTTTGCACATTAATAACCTCCAAATTACCAGTAAATTATATGAATATCCAGCATATTTAGTAAATGGTATAGTTAATAAGTTTCGATTAGCCTAAAATTCTTAATAATCTCTCCTTAGTATCTTATTTTATCCATATTTCTACATTCTTTTATTTTTACATTACAATATACTTTCTATTTATTTTGCAACTTTTACTGTAGAATATCACATTTTAGTGCCATTACGCAGTATGGTTTTTAATACTCACTTTGGCAACAGTAGATCACTTCTTTACTTTATAGCGAATGGCAACATTGGTCTAGTCATTTTTTGCTCGTCATTGTTGTACATTTGAGGTGCATTTCAAGGTATTTACGTTTCCTTTCTATTTTTTTAATCTTTATGCTTGTCGTCCTAATAACACATGTTTATAGATAAAATCTATCTTGTCATTCAGAAACAAGCTTTTTTGTGTTCATTTCGTTTAAATATTAGGACTTGAAAAAGAATTTTTTTCGAAATTAACTGTTCTTAAGCCTAGAGCTCTTCCACGTGCAAGTTTTAATGCTTGATTATTTTTGTATTCCTTTTTTCGATTCCTCACCATTGACATTTGTTGATTATCTAGCTTTCTGAACGTATATAATTATAATTTCCCCATTATGGTTGAATTTCATTTTATTTCATTGTATTGTGTAGGCAAATTTTAAGATAGTGTATTATGAGTTACTACTTCCATTCTACAATTGGATTTACAATTTTAATATTATATATATATATATATATATATATATATATATATATACACACATACATATATATACCCACATATATATATATATATATATATATATAATTTAATGATTTCTTTTTTAAAGCAGTTTAGAAATTTCTTATGTTTTAAATCACGAGCAACGTCCTGTATATCTATTAGTACTTCAATAAAATACACCAAACTGTAATCACTTCTACTTCCTACCAATCACTGCACCTGTTTGCTTTCACGTCATCAGGACCTTCCTCTCTCGCTGGCCTTTTCTCTCATTTAAATCCCCCCCCCCTTCCTCTCCGGACACTCCAGTGCTAAAAAGGGACTCTATACACACTCATAACACTTTCCTAGCAACGATGCCGTAATACGCGAAATCTGCCGGGGGATAATCCCGACCTAATTGTCCGGGGGTCGCGAGGCTCATCCATCTGCTTTTTAAAATGAGAGGAATCCTGGTGTAACGGGAGAAAGAGCGGGAGGGATAAACAGAGAGAATGAATATTTAGAATAGTGAGAGAGAACGAATGAAAAAAAGAATAAATATACATTAAATCACTGGCGGCAGTACCGGTTATTTGTACTGGGAAACAATCTATAAAATAACTGTGTTTTATAATTATAAAAATTCGCACAAACTGTTGTTTAAAATAATCTGAAATGAAAAAAAAATCATCTGAAGTGTGCCACCTTTCGATTCTTTTCATACATTCATATTCCATTCATAGTTCTACTTGTTATATCAAAGATAAAATAAATAAATAAATATAAATATATATATATATATATATATATATATATATATATATATAAATTTTTTTTTAAATACCGTAGCATACTTAAAAAATTACGGATACTTTGCAAATATGCAAATGTAAAAAAATGAGTAAATAGGAATGATATATATATATATATATATATATATATATATATATATATATATATATATATATATATATATATATATATATATATATATATATATAATTCATATATATATATATTTATTTATTTATTTACTTTATCTTTGATAATACAAGTAGAACTATATGAGGTTGATAGTGTATACACGTGGTGAAAGAAGAAGGGTTCATGCCGCATGGTAATACAAATTTTCTTAATGTTTCCTATCTTCATTTTTTATGCCTGTATACTGAGTCAGAGTATTTATAGTAATGTACTATTGCTCTATCTAAAACAGGCATGTGTTTGTGTTAGTTAGAGTTAAATACTCAGACCTGAGGAGGAATTTAATTCTGACTAATCATCGAATTTGAGCTGGTGCTATTCTCTTCTCTTATCGACATTATGGCCGTGAATTTGCTTCTATGGTGATGTTAAAATTACTTGAATTTTATATTATTACATATTTCTAATATATATGTATTGAACCCTACGTGATTTAATTTTTCAAATACTTTTAGGCGGATTTAAAATTTACAAATTGCAGTTCATTACATGTACAATAATCAAGTTATCACACTAATGCGCAAGTCTATTTAATGTGCAACTTTCGAATTATGACATTTTATGTGATAATTTAAAAATTTAAGAAATATTCAAATTATCACATAAAATGTTTAAAAAGAAAATTCCGGCAAAATATGTTGTGTAGCTTTTAAAATAAAAATTGAAATAATAATTACACCTATATTGTATGAAGAAAAACGCTGTACATAGCGTAGATATTTAAAGTTCCTTTAAATTTTTATTCAGTGTTGCATCCTTCATAAAGCCGCTTTATTTTTGCGTATTATCTGTATATTTAAATTCCTTGCCAACGCAATTATAATATTTTTCCTTTTTTGATCAATAAACTCTCTTTATTCTTACAACAAAGCCCAATTTTAACGCTAAACCATAACATACAGAATGTAAACACATCAAGCGATTGTAAGGTAAGTTGTATAAGAATTAATGAATTTTGTTTTTTCACACAAAGTTATTTAGCTCTGGAATATAAATGATATAAATGAAATATTCATTGATTTCAAATAGGGAGACAGACTATTTATATTTCGATGACGCCATTTGAATGAAATTCATTTTGTGTAATTAGCATTGCTTTTTTCGATGAAGTTTTAAGTTTTCAAGTATAATATTACTGTAGTACTGTTATAATTTAAAAAATGCCAGCGCTGAATGTATCGCATTTTAAATGTGTTTAAATAAAATTGCATTTCAGTTGGAAAGTGTTTCATAATCAATGCTCTATACAGGATTGATCTTTCTTATTTAATGATATCATATGTGTAAACAATATTCGAACAAAATTGATAAATACATATTTTTATTTTAAAAGTGTATATTTCTTGAATTGTAAGTGATGTATTTTGTATTATGTATTTTCACCATTTCTAATGCTTGATAATCCGAACTCTTTCAATAATACTGTAAAAATGTGTAAATGTGTCCATATTAGTTCATTTATGGTCCTAAAAATTTGGATATATGCAAATATCAGTCAGTGATTTTATCAGTAAAATTTTCAATATATCAGTGTTTTTTTTTAAGCGGTGTTTTTAATATATCTGATAATTTTTTTAAAGATCTTGTTGGCAACACTGGATAGAATAGATTAGATAGAATTCCCTTGAACATTCCCGCGCATTCTGTACAATTATAAGGTGCAGATCAAGTTAAAAGAAAAGGATTAAGGTGCAACATGAGTCGTAGATGAAGTTAAAAAGTCTGATCTGTGTAGCAAGTGAGTTTTCCTTCAATTTCAAAATCATTTTCTCTTTATTTCTTAAATAATTCATTAAAATTCATTGTGAAATTGTGAAATTTGGTCAATTAGACTTTATCTAAAGTGGACACATGTGTTGGGTTATACTTTTGGATATTTAACAATTTTAGGTATTTTGTTTTTAGTTTAAATGTGTTCAGGGGTCTTATTTACATAGTCATTCTCTTTTAGTTATCCATTTTCCAATTGTTTAGGTTTTTGATATTCTTCTGTTCCAAATAGGTTCTATTCCATAGGTTTTGTGTTAAAAACGGCGAAAGTTCGTTCTTTTAGGTTTTAGCAATTTAAATTTATTTAAATTGGCTAATTTGTGATTCCATTTATTGCCCTTTTAATTCCCTTTAATTTGATTCCAAATTTATTGCTCTCGGTTAAAAATTGGTTAATTCATCGCAATTTTACAGTTTTATTCTATTTTCAGCTTTTTAAATATTTCAGAATCGTCCATATTTAAATTATTGCCGAATTCGTATTTTCCAAATCGTTTCACTTCATTTCTTTTTAATTTTCGTCTGCTCTAAAATTCCATTTCTCTTCTTTAAAGTTTCGAGTTTTTAATTGGTTGATCGTAATATTAAAATCGTCTGTCATTAATTATTTTATCGTTCATCGATAGTTTTGTTTACAATCTGTGGCAGCGATGTTTGGCAGTATATAAGCAAAATCGCGCGTTTTTTCGCTCTCTTCTGTTTTATTGATTGGAACCCAAGATGTGATCTGTTAAAGTTGTTGTTTTCAGCGCTTCGGCGCGAGCCGTAGTTCGAATCCGGCGAGCGCTCTGAGGAACGAAAGTTCTTTTTTTTTATTCCCGGCCCAGTAATTGTGCTCTGTTTATTTATTATTCGAGTTTTAATCTAAACATTCAAGAGCTGTTGAAAATGTTGCGTCTGATGGCTGAGAATTGTTATGTCTATAAAGACAGGATGTTTTGGTTTCTTGTCTCTTCAGTCATTTAATTAGCAATCCACCGTGTTCCCAGCTGTTTGCGATGTGGCCGAGGAGTCTTTACCCGCCAATTAAGAATTTTGTTTATCTTGTCAAGCAGAGTAGCTCTATCTATGATGGATGGAATGCACATTTCCGAAAATTTAAGACGGGCATATGGTCTGTATTCTGTTCTGATGCCAAAAGTCAGCTACAACTGTTTGGAAGAAATTGTTTAATTCCATCGTTACTAAACATCCTGTTTGGGAATATCCCCTTGGAAAAGGGATCCGGTTAAGGATTTTCCTCTCTAGAGATGGACATAATTCTCCTTTGCTGTGTTCTGCGTTTCAAGAGGTGTTCCTTGGGATCTTTGGTGACTTTTCCCTGTGAAGTTCCTTCCTGCTGATCCTTGCAGTTCCTTGGAGCATTTGGTGAAACCTTTGCTAATTATATCTCTCAATAGTTAAAATATGTTTATATTCCAATTGTTTTCAGTTTAATTGTGTTAGTAGAATAAGACCCCTTTAGACTTATATATTTTAGGTCACCTGAACCTGTGGTTATCTTTTAACTTTTGTTCTAAATTCCCTTTTGGCTAACTTATGTTCTTTTTATTCCAAATTTTAGTTTTGATAAATAGTTGTATAAGTTTAATATTGTTAACTTTAAAATTTAATATTCTAACGTTTTTACTACCACTATACGACCGGCCATTCCATTCTATTTATTTATTTAAGTTGTTTATTGGATTTGTTAGTTAATGAGATGTAAAATATTTTGAAAATTATTTTAAAAGTGAAGTTTAAAATTTTAATAAACGTTAGATTTTGAAAACCTAAAATCTGTGTCTTTCTTTTACTTTTAATGTTTTTATTTTTAGGAAAGTTCCATTTAATTACATGTAGAGTTACATATTTGTAAATTTAGGGAGAAACTGGTCAAATGGTGCATTTTCATATGTAATTTTGATGATGTTTAGGTTTAAAAACTTTGAGAATTTGGAATATTTAGAAATGCTTTTAGTGTGTCATAAAATGCACAAAAACTACCGGACAATTGGTGCCGTGACCAGGATTCGAACCTGGGTTATTGCGGTTCACTTTACCTAAAAATATAATCGTAGTAATAAAATTAGAGTTTTTATGGGTTCCAGCCCCGCAATAACCCAGGTTCGAATCCTGGTCACGGCACCAATTGTTCGGTGGGGAGGGGAAGAGAAGAACATTATGACTTTATGATATACTAAAACAATTCTATCTCATTCTATCATTCAAAATATTCTAAGTTCTTAAAGCTCTTACTCAAGGTTCTTAAAACCCAAATGTCATCAAAATTACATATGAAAATGCACCATTTGACCAGTTTCTCCCTAAATTTACAAATATGTAACTCTTGTAAAATATTAAAAATGGCACTTTACCTAAAAATAAAAACATTAAAATAAAAGAGAGAACACAGATTTTAGGTTTTCAAAATCTAACGTTTATTAAAATTTTAAACTTCATTTTTAAAATAATTTTCAAAACATTTTACATCTCATTAACTAACAAATCTAATAAACAACTTAAATAAATAAATAGAATGGAATGGCCGGTCGTATAGTGGTAAAAAAAAAAAACGTTAGAATATTAAATTTTAAAGTTAACAATATTAAACTTATTCAATTATTTATCAAAACTAGAATTTGGAATAAAAAGAACATAAGTTAGCCAAAAGGGAAATTTAGAACAAAATTTAAAAAGATAACCACAGGATTCGCAACTTAAAATATATAAGTCTAAAGGGGTCTTATTTCTGTGCTAACTCAAAACAATTGGCTTGAACATTCCCGCGCATTCTGTACAATTATAAGGTGCAGATCAAGTTAAAAGAAAAGGATTAAGGTGCAACATGAGTCGTAGATGAAGTTAAAAAGTCTGATCTGTGTAGCAAGTGAGTTTTCCTTCAATTTCAAAATCATTTTCTCTTTATTTCTTAAATAATTCATTAAAATTCATTGTGAAATTGTGAAATTTGGTCAATTAGACTTTATCTAAAGTGGACACATGCATTACGCACATGCATTGCACAGACACATACAAACGCATACAAGCAAAGACTCTCAGACACACACACACACACACACACAAACACCCACACACAGACGTCACCCTAAAAAGATTTTCCGAGTTGTGGAGGTCCCAAAACGTATAGATCCGTCGAAAACTCGAGTCGCGGTTTTTGACACGATTCCAATACAACCCTATACATTTCCATGTATTGTAGGGAAAGTAAAAATCTGATGTGGGCAGCACATGACTTTCCCTGCAGACTTATATACACATTCTCTTCATTTTAATTAAATTTAATTCACTATTAATTCAATTTTCGTTCTCATTTGGTAACTGGACTCATTTTCACAGGTGGCGTAGAGAAAAAACGAAAAAATGAAAATATCTCGAGAACGGCTAGTCTTAGTGTAATGGGGTTGATCTTATTCTTTTCTTCGTTAAAAATTACGTATTAAACAAGCATTTTATGGATATATTTGAGCATACGTAGTTTTTTATTTTAGATTTTGGTGATTTTTGCGGCCATTTTGCAAAAAAAGGCAGGTTATTTTTTTCCGAATCATACTAAAATCCAATCAGCACCATAGTGTCCCACAAGTGATTTATCTACTGAATTTTTTGGAATTCGGTCCATTAGTTTTTCAGCTAGAGTGGATACAAGCTTTTGCGGGCCATTTCGCAAAAAAGGCGGGTTCTTTTGTCCCGAACCGTACCCAAAACTAATCAGCACCATATTCGCCCACAAGTGACTTACCTACCAAATTTTATGAAATTCGGTCAATTAGCTTTTTAGTTAGAGTGGATACAAAATCTGCACAGACAGACACACAGACAGACAGAGACACATACACACAGACAGATACACAGACACACACACAGACGTCACGCTAAAAATGGTTTTTCCGTATTCTAGAGGTCTCGAAACGTGTAGATCCGTCGAAAACTCGAGTTGCGATTTTCGACATGATTCCAATTCTTTCCCTATACATTACCATGTATTGCAGGGAAACTAAAAACGAAGTCAGACATGCACAAGATAGAATATAA
Organism: Amaurobius ferox; assembly: GCA_951213105.1. Taxonomy (NCBI): domain Eukaryota; kingdom Metazoa; phylum Arthropoda; class Arachnida; order Araneae; family Amaurobiidae; genus Amaurobius; species Amaurobius ferox. The sequence goes on along the minus strand of OX578155.1, from coordinate 23,352,591 downwards.
AACTTCCATGACTATTATTGTTTTTCGCGTACCAGCTAAAATAATCACTTATACCTGTAAAACTGTTTTCTTGGCAATAGAACACTAGCTGCGCGGAAGATAACCCAATCGGAAAAAGTCGTCTGCGTAGTATCACATTGAATCAAAAATTTACTGAAGTAATCACGTGCTTCCGTAAAATTTATGAGAAATACTTGGAGTGTAAAGTTCCATATGTCTATTTCATGATATTTTGCGTCGTTAACTATTAAAAGAATGTCTGACGTCGAAAGTATACACTATTTTCAATACATGTTGAAACAACTTTAGTTATTTCGCAACGAAATAATCCATCCCTGACACAATAATTCTGCAGTTAAATGGTATTTTAATATTGGGCACTTTTCTTTGAGGTGTCATGCAAAATCGTCTGCTGTTTTTAATACTTCAGCCCATGGAGTTAGAAAGAAGGAGATAAAACTCCCATGGACGAAATCAACGAGCTTATTTATATACATATAATCATATATTTATACAAGCTCGTTGAATGAAATGCTTGAAAATGCCATCATGCTCTGAGAATCATATATCTAGGTGTTGCTAGTGTTTGTAAAGCAGCCGCTATTGTTAATTGACACAATAGAAAGACGCAGTGTTTAGTATATATATTTTTGATTATTTTTAAATTAAGGGTTCTATAATTATGAGTATAATTAAGTAGCAGTTTTTTTAATAGTTGTAGGATAGAGTATAGAATATAGGAAGATAAAAATAAATTGAAAGGTAAAATAAATTTGAATACGTAAGAATTTTTTTTTATTGTTCAGTTCTACTTTGCATTGGGCGAATAATTTATTTTTACAAAATTGACAGTTTAAATAAATATTATAGGCCTTTCGCCATAGACATACATACATTGCAGGACTACTTAATTTATCCCAGCGCCACCTGAATGACTGTCCCAAACGATATTTGCGTTTTCTTAATATGAAGTTTTAATTCTTTTTATCTCCATGTTTCAGACGATAATTTACAAACCTCTTGTTATTTATCCAAAAACAAGGCGATTTTTTAATGTGAAAGAATATTTATTTTAGAGCAATATTCCAGCACGGGAACCTGAAGTTCCTATGGCAACAAATTTCACAGCTGTCCGAAAATTCGATTTTCCGTTACATATAACACACACACTTAGATATCTATTATTATTATGTAAGATGTATCTAAAATGTAATACGAAATAATTTTTAAATTATAGTTATATTTCTCTAGCTGTTTTTATGAGAATGCTTTTGAAGAGCCTTAGAAGAAACTAGCTGAAAACCCGTTGAAAATCAACGGTCTCTCAATAAGCAACCACTGAGTATTGTCATTTATTTAATAATTCACGTTTCACATTTATTCGGCAAATTGACTATTTCAGTGTGTAGAACCCCCTAAAGAAGAAAATATTTAAAATTTTAAATTGCGCACGTCTTCCTTTCGAACTATCTACCAGTACACCAAATTAAAGTCTCTATCTCATCTCGAAGCATACTATTTTATCATCTCCCCTTTTGAACGTTTTTCTGTGGAGCACACCCATAAATGAACATTTTTGAAAACTCTGTTCGCCTTGGGTTTCTTATCAGACGATTGGTCCATATACAAATATCAAGCCTCTATCACATTTAAAGGAAGTGTGTCTCATTTATTATAAAAATCGAACATATCGGTGTTCGGCACCCCCTAAAGTTACAAATATTGGAAATCCGAAATTACACATTTTCTTCCTTTCAAACTATCTACCAGTAAACAAAATTTGATGTCTTTATCCTATCGTGAATCATGTTTTTCTATCACTTCATATTTCGAACGTTTTTCGGTGTTGCACCCCTTAAATGATCATTTTTAAGAAATCGTAATAATCGTGGGTTTTTTATATCAAATGATTACCCCATATACTAAATTTCATGTCTCTATCACATTGTAAAGGAGGCGTTTTTCATTTGTTCGTCAAATCGAACATTTTAGTGGCGGCACCCCCTACAATAGCAAATGTTGGAAAACTGAAATTGCACACTTTCTTCCCTTCTAACTATCTACACATATACCAAATTTAAAGTCTCTATCTCATCGCGAAGCATGTTTTTTCCTATCATTTCATCTTTCGAATGTATTTTTGTGGAGTACCCCCCCCCCCCCCTTAAATATACATTTTTAAAGAACTCCATTCTTCTTGGGTTTTCTATGAAATGAATCGCCCATATACCAAATATCAAGCCTCTATCACGTTCTAAAAGGCGTTTTTCTACTTTATTCTGAAAATGGAACATTTTTGTATGCAATACCCTCTAAAGTAGAAAATATTGGAAAACTGAAATTGTACACTTTCTTCCTTCCAAACTATTTACCCGTACACCAAATTTCAAATCTCTATCTCATCCCAAAGTATGTTTTCTTATCAATTCACATTTCGAACGTTTTCCCCTAAAGTACCCCCTTAAGCGAACGTTTTTGAAAAACTATAATCGTCTTGAGTGTTTTTATCAAATGATTACTCCATATACCAAATTTCAAGCCTCTATCAAATTTTAAAAGAGCCGTTTCTCATGTATTCGGTAAATCGAACATTTTGATATGCGGCCCCTCCTTAAGTAGAAAATATTGGAAATCTGAAATTGTGCATTTTCTTCCTTTCGAACGATTTACCCACACACCAAATTTGAAGTTTCTATCTCTAAGCATGTTTTCCTAGCATTTCACTTTTCAAACGTTTTGGTGTGGAGCACCCCCCCCCCCCCTCTGGAGAACGTTTTCGAAAAATTCGATTTTTCCGGGGAGTTTTATCGAACGATCGAGCCGTGTACCAAATTGCAAGTCTCTATCTATTCGGGGAGTGCCTAAAAAAAAGCGTGACAGACAGACGGACAGTTGGTAATTAGTATATATAGATACTCATTCGCTAAAACCTCTGACAATTCAACAATTGCAAGAGGTTATTAAAGCGTTTTCGAGAAGTTAAATATGTTGCTGACAAAGCGAGAACATGCAGACTTTCCATTCTAACTCCAGATAAACAGAGTGCGTAACCGCTTCTTTTTTTTGAACTTATTAATGACACACTCATAAAAATGGATAAAAAAATACTACTCTAAATAAAAAAAATGCCACCATCATTGAGAAAAAGACATATTTATTTTATTTAAAAAAATACTACAGAATGTAGTCCCAGTAACAGCGTGCAAGATAAAAATACATTAAAAATATACAGATTAAAATATAATAAAATACATTAAAATGCAAACTACTAACCACAAATGATTTTCTTAAACAAATGCAAATGCATAAATACAATAAAATATAAAATATTTACAACAAATGCTTTTTAAAATCCATTTCCGATGAATAAAAAACCAATGAGATTATCGGGGAAATTGTTGCATAATTTACAAAAACTATCTATTGCAAAATATTCGAACTAAATTTCGAACTAAAATTCCTTACAGCAAATAGATTCATACTCCTGCAATGTTCTTCGATTAAAATAAAAATCTGATGTGGGCAGCACATGACTTTCCCTGTAGACTCAAATTTATTTTTTTTTATTTCTTTAATAATTCATTAAATTGAGTTTAATTGCACAAAATAACACTAAATTTGCATTTTTAATTCAATTTCTGTTTTTATTTGGTAATTAGACATTTTTCTAAAAGTGGCATAACTAAATGCGAAAAATTTCAAATATCTCGAGAACGGTTAGCCCTAGAGTAATAGAGTTGTTCTTATTATTTTCCTCATCAAAAATTACGTATAAAATAAGCATTTAATAGATATATTTGAACATACATAGCTTTTTTTTAGATTTTGCGATTTTTGAGGGCTATTTCGAAAAAAAAAGCAGGTTGTTCTTTTCCGAATAATACCAAAATCTAATCAGCACCAGAGTATCCCCCAAGTAACTTATCTACCAAATTTTGTGAAATTGGGTCAATTAGTATTTTAGGTAGTGTGGATACATAAAATTTTTGCGGGCCATTTCCTAAAAAAAGCAGGTTGTTCTTTTCGAATCGTACCAAAATCTAATCAGCACCAGGGTCGACCACAAGTGACTTATCTACCAAATTTTATGAAATTTAGTCTATTAGTTGAGTTAGAGTGGAAATATACAATTTTTGCCGACCATTTCTTAAAAAATGGCAGTTTGTTCTTTTCCGAATACCGTATCAAAATTTAATCAGTACTAGGGTGGCCTACAAGTGACTTATGTACCAAATTTTGTAAAATTCGATCAATTAGTTTTTCAGTTACAGTGGATACAGGCAATTTTTGAGAGCCATTTCACAAAAAAGGCGGGTTGGTTTATTCCGAATAGTACCCAAAACTAATCCGCACCAGGGTCACATACAAGTGACTTACTTACCAAATTTTATGAAATTCGGTCGATTAGTTTTTGAGTTAGTGTGGATACATACATTGCGCAGACAGACAGACACACAGACAGACACACACAGAGACGTCCCGCTAAAAATAATTTTTTCGTATTCTAGAGGTCTCGAAACGTGTGGATCCGTCGAAAACTCGAGTTGCGATTTTCGGCATGATTCCAATACTTTCCCTATACATTACCATGTATTGCACGGAAAGTAAAAATCTGATGTGGGCAGCACATGACTTTCCCTGCAGACTCAAATTCATTTTTTTACTTCTTTAATAATTCATTAAATAGAGTGTAATTGCACAAAATAACACTAAATTTGCATTTTTAATTCAATTTCTGTTTTTATTTGGTAATTAGACATTTTTCTAAAAGTGGCATAATTAAATGCGAAAAATCTCAAATATCTCGAGAACGGTTAGTCCTAGAGTAATAGAGTTGTCCTTATACTTTTCCTCATCAAAAATTACGTATAAAATAAGCATTTAATAGATATAATTGAACATACGTAGATGTTTTTTAGATTTTGGCAATTTTTGAGGGCCATTTCGTAAAAAAAGGCAGGTTGTTCTTTTTCTAGATAGCAGGTTGTTCTTTTTCGTATTCTAGAGGTCTCGAAACGTGTAGATCCGTCGAAAACTGAAGTTGCGATTTTCGACATGATTCCAATACTTTCCCTATACATTACCATGTATTGCAGGGAAAGTAAAAAGAGGTATGAAATAATCGTCTGACGCGTTAAAAACAGCAGTCGATATTTCTGTTATATTTTGGAGGGTATATTAGGGCTACCTAACTGAAAAAAAAAATTTATTTCTACTTCACGGTGCATTATATGATTTTAAAATTGTATGTGCTTTATTTTATGTGTTTAATTTTATTTTATTTCAGTTTCATATAATTTAAATATGCTAACGAGTTCTATATTTGCCTTACAACTATTTTAACACATCAATGATTTTGATCATCACTCATTTCAAATTATTAAGCCTCAAGGGTATACACGAACGCAGTCCCCTGTTAATATAAACAAAACTACCCTTCCAAAAATCACTTTTTATTCCTCCAGACCCCTAGGGGGCCAATTTTCCGCTTCACAATTCGTTCTACGTCACTTGACCCCTCATAGAACACAAGAACAAATAATAAAGAGCAGCCCCTGAAAACGTTCTATCTATTTATTCTTTGATGTTCACCCATATGTGACTCACATTAGCAGACGATTTTTGTTTCAGGGGGAGGGTCGTGAGGTCACGTGACCGTGCTCTAGGGGGGTCGGCTAATGATCGTTCTCTTTTTCTTCTCGGCACGCGTCGAACATTTTTTTTTTCATATTTCCATCTTTTATTTTGGGAATTTTCGTGTTCTTCCGAAGATAGAAAAGTTAAATATCACGTTCGCTGGGGGCGTGATTTCGAACGTTCGGCTGAAAAGACGCCCCTCACTGTGTGACTTTCGAGGGCTGGATTCCCGTCGCTTTAACAGTGAGTGGGGAGGGGAGGGGGGGGGGGGATATTAAATTCATGGACGATCTAAAAATTTTGGAGAACACGTATTGAATGCAAAATTTTGTCAACGGCGTACCTAGGAGGTGCAGAGAGTGAAAACGTACCCCCTCACGTTATTCTCTTTAATTACTATAAGGTGCTGCTACTTTAAGAGACAAAGGTTTTGAACAAATCTTCAATAAAACACTTTTGGAATTTTTATTTTTTCATATTACTGTGCAGTGGTCCTCAAATTATTTTGACCGCGTACCCCTAAGATCTACTCATGTCCCCTTATGATAAATACAAATGCAGGATTAGGAAATGGTATAGTTAAAAATTTTAGACTACCTGGATTTTCATGAATTCTATTCATAGTTTTTTATATTAGCCTGACATCCCCATTCTCTTGTATTAATAATACTTTAATTTTTACATCCTCTCAAACATTAGCCTTTCTATTATTAGCCCCACTTTTTAGTAGCTCTGATTGTATATTATCACTTTTTCTTTCCTTTTCGCATTACTGTTATTTATTTCCTACTAATGGCAACAGTAGTTCATTTCTTTTTACTTTGTGAATGGCAACACTGGCCTCTTCATTCTGGGTTCTCGGGTTTGACAGGTTCGTGCATTTGTAGTGTTTTTCCAGGTATTCTTGTTTCCTTTTATTTTTTCTTCTTTATGTATGTTGTCCAAATAAAAATAGTTTATAGATATAATCTATCTATTTCTTCAGAAACATATATTTTTTAAGTTTGCTTCGACAAAATACTTGGACCAGATGAAGAGTTTTGAAGAAGTGAACAAATCCATTATTTAGGCCTAGCCCTTGTCCATGTGTATAGCATTAATGCCTGGATTTCATTTGTTTTCTTTTATCGATTCCATACCATTGATTTTTGATGATTTTCTTTAACTTGATTGATTCGAAATTTTGTATTTTTCTCCATTTGATTGAAGATTTGTTGATTTATACTTTTATTTTATAGGCTTGTTAGAAAGTTAGGTTTATCGAGTTACAGTTTCTCACATTTATTTCATTGAACTTTCAAACTATTATTATATATATATATATATATATATTAGAAATATGTAATAATAAAAAAATTATGTAATAATAATAAAAAAAAATTTTCAAGTAATATTAACATCACCAAAGAAGCAAATTCACGGCCATAATGCCGATAAGAGAAGAGAACAGCACCAGCCCAAATTCGATGATTAGTCAGAGTTAAATTCCTCCTCAGGTCTGAGTATTTAACTCTAACTAACCCAAACACATGCCTGTTTCAGATAGAGAAATAGTACATTACTATAAATACTCCAACCCAGACTACAGGCATCAAAAAATGAGAAAATGAAAAAAGGATACATTAAGAAATTTTGTATTACCATGCGGCATGAACCCTTCTTCTTCCACCACGTGTATACACGATCAACAGCTTAATTATCTAGAAGCACCGGAATGAACAAATCAAAATTCTACCAGGGAGGCAGCACGAACGTTCACAGTAATACTCCCAGACCCGTCCAGTAAGTCTAAGCTGGAGACCGGACAAGCAATTCAGAATATGAACATCCCATATATGCAATTCTGAATATGAACATGAATCAAAGATGAAAATTCTTACTAAACAAGTAATTCATAGGAAGACTGGATAAACGAGAATGCCACTATACACCATTATAAGGGCACTCAAATCGTAGTTTCAATACTGGCAAATGTTACAATTTTTTTGCGAAAATAAAATAAACATTAATGTTAATGCATCTTATTTTCCGATTTTTTGATTTTTCTAATTTTTTTGACATAGTTTATTATTTTTCATTTTTATTTATTTATATAATTTATATATATATATATATATATATATATATAATAGAAGTTTGAAAATCCAATGAACGAAAAGTAAGAAGATGTAACACGATAAACCTAACTTTTTAAAAAACACCCACAGAATAAAATATAATACAGCAAATCATCAATCAAATGGATTAAAAATACAAAACACTAGCTATCAAGTTACAGAAAATCAACCAAATTAAAAGGTATGGAAACAAAAAAAAAGAAAAACTTAAACTAAATTCAACTATCTAACTGGCGTACAAAACAAATGTAAAAATCAATTAATCCTCAAGCATATGGAAAAAATAAAAAAATTAATATCGAATCAACAAGTCAATGAAAAATATAATACAAAGGCATGGAATCGAAATAAGTATAACAAACGAAATCAAGCACAAACGCCTTACACGTGGACGAGGCTCTAAGCCTAAATCATGAATTGTTAACCTCTACAAAAATCTAATCATGTCCAAGTTTTTTGTAGAAGCAAACTCAAAAATGTATGTTTCTGAAGAAATAGATAGATTAAATCTATGAACTATTTCTACTTGGACGACATACATAAAGATGGAATAAAAAAGAAAAAATGAATACCTGGAAAAAGCACAGCGTGTGTACAGACGATTCATTACAGGGATCGAGGGAACACTGATAGAAGAGACCAGTGTTGCCATTCGTAAAGAAAAAATAAAAAACCATTTACTGTTGCCATTCATAAGAATTGAAAAACTGTGAAGTGAAATGTAAAGAAAAAGTATTAATATACAAAAAGAGCTACTAAAAAGAAGGGCAAATAAAGGTAATGCTGAAGTGGGAAGTGAATGGAAAAAAAAAAAAAAAAAAAAAAAAAAAAAAAATGGAAATAACTGGCTAATATAAGATACTATGAATAGAATTATATGATACTATGGAAAGAATTATAAAAATCCAGCTATTTTAAATTTTTTAACAATACTATTTACTAAATATGTGGGATATTTATATAAATTACTAGTAATTTTGAGATTATTGATATGCATAGCATGAAATTTTTTATCAGATAATCTATAAATTCTAAAAAGCTGATTGAGTATAATATTTCTAAACAATTGAATCGAGTTACAGGAATTAAAAGGTAAGATTTTATTAATATTAAAATTGTAAAAGTCTTTTTTATCATATAAATTTGTAACAATTCTATTAGAAGGATCAATAAAAAGATTTAAATCCAAAAAATTAACATTTTTATTAATAGTAGCTTCATTAGGTATTAATTCCAAATTGTCTGGATAGTAATCTATATCTATGAGATAATTTTCTGTATGTACTAAGCAAATCAGATCATCAACATATCTGTAAAAAGTATAATCTATTGAAGTAAATGACATTTCATAATGATAAAGGTATAAATTAGCTAGCATACTGCTACTACAGCCACCCTGTGGAACTCCTGAGACTTGTAAGTATAATTTATTTCCTTGAAAAATATAATTATTGAAAATAACAAAGTGAAGAAGTTTAGGAAAATTTTTAAATTTAATTTGATTTGAAAGAGGTGTAATATAAGCATTATATAGAGCTAAAATTACATCATATAGATCAGATATCTTAATATTATTAAAAAGATCTTTAAAATCAAAAGTTTGAAATCCTATTATTTTTCTAAGAGATGTTAATTTATTCTTTAATTCTTTACTATTATTTAGAATATGGTAGTTATTGCTAGTCTGGCTTAAACTATTATTTATTAGATTTAAAGAATTTAGTAATAATTTACTCGCAGTAGTAGAGTAAGTATTATGGCCACTAGTAACTGTTCTAAATTTAATAGGATTTTTATGAAATTTTGGAATAAGCACTATATAAGGAAATTTAAGATATTTATATTTAATATTTAAATCATTATACATATTGATAATTTTCAATTTAATACTATTGATGGAATGTAAATCAGGTTTAAAAAGACTATTATTTTTTAAATAATCTAACAGAAATTGAATATAAAATTTTTTACAGATAATAGCATAATTATTAGAGGCTTTATCAACATAGGTGATAACAAAGGATCTTTGTAAATCATTAATGGAATGTTTAATATTATCAATATTATATAAAGATCTAGACAATTTAATATCTCTAATAGCATTTTTAATTGATTCTAATATAGTAAATTTCCACATATTAAATGCCTCTAATGGCAGAGCGTATTTACAAGCTAATTTATATATATATTTATCAAGATCAAGATTAATTGATTTTAAGACTTTAAAAGAATTATTACAAGAAGGTATCCTAAATTTAGTGCCAAATGACATAATGGTTCTTAACACATTGTCACTAACAAGGTCTAAATCTCCTGTAACTATGTGCCCCAAGTCAGGATTTAGAAATTTAGCAAATTTATTTAATTTACAAATACATTCACTATCTACAATTGACTGAGAAGAATGATCAATAGAGAGCGATTGTGAAACTTCATTATAATTAAATATAGACCTACCAATAGGCTTATTGTATTTGAATGTCTTTGAAACAAATAAATCACCAATAGGCAATAAATGTTTAAACTTGTTAAACAGATGTCCAAAATTTATAGAATTATATATAGGATGTTTGAAAGAGATAACACAATAAGAATTAGTAGTTGTATTATTATAATGAAACTGATTTAGTTTTAAATTTAAAAACTGTGATCTTGTAATAAGCAAATCAAAGAAAATATGATTAAAATGTTCATTAGCAAGATTTAATTTTAAAAAAATGGCATAAACCTTATTTAAATGTTTTTTCTTTACTGCAAAAACCCAGGATCTAATGAATTTCCATTGAAAAGTTCTATTAAATTGATTATGTAGAGTTATAATCTCAGATTTATGATCATTAAGATTGGAATGTCCCTTTCCTCGTTTAAATCTTTTGAGTTTGATTGATTCACTATCATTTAAATGGGGTTTCAAAAAAAGGTGATTAAAAATAGAATATTTATTATCTACAAAATTATTTTTTACAACATTACCATTTAGATACATTTGATTTAATCCATATGGAAAAAGAGTACAATGTGATTTAATATAGTAGTTTTCAAAATAAATCCTATCTGCTGATTTTGTTTTTATATCTAAAATCTGTATAGTAATATTTTCAAAACCATGTTTGGCAAAGTGTTTATATTCAATTTTATTGGAAGTAGGAAGAAAATTATTATTTAGAATATATTTTTTGACATGATCTCTGTGTACATTCATACGTAGATGAATGGGATTACTAGTTTGTCCTATATATGATAGATTGCATATGTTACAAGATAAACGGTAGATGCAATTAAAAATTTTGCAGAAAGGCAGAAGACTTTCATGGTTTGTAATTTGAGTATGAGAAGCATATGGGCAAGTTTTGCATTTTTTATTCTTACATTTATTGAAATTATAATTTTTAGTAGGGTAATCACTATATTCAAAATTATCCATGGCACAAAGTTGGTAATGGGATATCGGTCTAAACAATTCCCAACTTAAATTGTAAATACCGGGCAATATCTATCAAATTATAGAATAATAAGTATAAATATATTTGCCAGTCACTAAATCAGATAATATGTAATTCATAATAGTATAAGTAATTTGATGAGCATGACAATATAACATAGATATAATAATAAAAGTAATAAAATAATTGCATGTATATAAGTAAAAACAATTACTTTTATATAAGTAAAAGCAATTAAGTCCATGTAAAACCTAATCCTAATGAAAATCAGTAGGAAATTACAAGATATGCCAAAACATAATGTTATAGTTACATTAGTTCTAAACTAGATTAAATATAGATAAAGTAAAAAACACTTAAGTATTAAATAATGCGATAAGTGTATAAAGTGGATTCACTTAAAATCCTGTCCGAATACGTAATAAGAAAATAATTAATAGTAGATTGTACTAAAAAGTACAGTTGAATGAGCCAAAATAAAGCAATAAACGTCAATACAAGATTACCAACCCTCCAAAAATACAATAACAATATTAAAAGTAAGAATAATAAACTATAGATGGCAGCACTAGATTTAAAACAAAAAGTTGCAAATAATATATAAAAAAATATATTATAAGAATAAAAGCATAATGCTAATGATATAAAAGAAATTAACTAAAATATAAGCAGTATGGAATTGGACATATTACAATACAAGTAATATACTAAAAATATAACAAATGCAATAACATAGGCAGTAAAAAACCGATAAAAAATTAGGAGAATACGTGCAACAAGATTCCTCTAATAACATTGGACGAAAGTAAATTCAAAAATAGAAAAACAAATATAGAAATAACTAATTCTATTACTAAATTTAGCGTAAATGCAGCATAAATTTGAATAGATTGCAAATAAAAATTTTTTAGATACTATAGCTTACAAAATTATGAAAGATACTATTCAGAAATTATTAAATAAAGAATTTAAAGTTATTAAGTAAATGGAATGAAAATGCAAAATACATTTAATTTATTGCGCAAATGCAGCTCATAAATAAAATGATTTCAATAATAATAGAAGTTTGAAAATCCAATGAACGAAAAGTAAGAAGATGTAACACGATAAACCTAACTTTTTAAAAAACACCCACAGAATAAAATATAATACAGCAAATCATCAATCAAATGGATTAAAAATACAAAACACTAGCTATCAAGTTACAGAAAATCAACCAAATTAAAAGGTATGGAAACAAAAAAAAGAAAAACTTAAACTAAATTCAACTATCTAACTGGCGTACAAAACAAATGTAAAAATCAATTAATCCTCAAGCATATGGAAAAAATAAAAAAATTAATATCGAATCAACAAGTCAATGAAAAATATAATACAAAGGCATGGAATCGAAATAAGTATAACAAACGAAATCAAGCACAAACGCCTTACACGTGGACGAGGCTCTAAGCCTAAATCATGAATTGTTAACTTCTACAAAAATCTAATCATGTCCAAGTTTTTTGTAGAAGCAAACTCAAAAATGTATGTTTCTGAAGAAATAGATAGATTAAATCTATGAACTATTTCTACTTGGACGACATACATAAAGATGGAATAAAAAAGAAAAAATGAATACCTGGAAAAAGCACAGCGTGTGTACAGACGATTCATTACAGGGATCGAGGGAACACTGATAGAAGAGACCAGAGTTGCCATATTATATATATATATATATATTTTAATGTATGTTAGCCACTATAATTGGGAAAGTTTTCTAGGATGTTATCGAGTGAAAGTTGATACACTGAGTTGAAAATTTTAATAACAAACTTGGGAGGATATGCATTATTAGTCGCTGTACTCAATAATTCCATAAAATGCGCTAGTTTATAATATTCATCACAAATTTTATTGATTCTAAGAGCCTGGTTTATTATAATATTTCTAAATATATATATATATATATATATATATATATATATTGTAACAATTTTGATTTACTTGTAAAAGAGTCAAATACCTGTGACTTATTCCTTATTAATTGATGTATGTTATAGCACATGTAAAACTATGTGATCCAAATGAATGCATTGAAAACAAACACTGTATATATAAAACGGGTATAAAACAAGTACTAAATGCCCCTCGTTCCCTGTTCCACATATAAGATATGCAATGGAATTTAAATTCAGTATATCATGTTGTGAAAATCGTGATATTAGTGATGTCTGTTAATTGCACAAAATAACAGGCATAATTATTTGAAATTACACTCAATTTGTATTTTTAATTCAATTTTTGTTTTCAATATCTCGAGAACGGCTAGTTCTAGAGTGATGGGATTAGGCTTATTTTTTTCATCGTTAAAATTTACGTATAAAACAAGCATTTACATATGAACATATGAGCATATGTAGTAGAGATACATATGTTAGTAGAGTTAGTAGAGATACATATGAGCATATGTAGTTTTATATTATAGATTTTGACGATTTTGACGAAGCAGGTTCTTTTTTTTTTTTTTCCGAATAGTACCAAAATCTAATCAGCACTAGGAGAGCCTACAAGTGACATATCCATCAAATTTTGTGAAATTTGATCAAATAGTTTTTAGCTAGAGTGGATACATATATTGCACAGAAAGACATACACACACGGACGTCAGTTTTACACCTTTCTGTTAGGTTGGACGGTCTGGATCTCAATAACAACAACAACAACAACAACACACGGACGTCACCGGCCATACATTAAGCTACCCCAAGCCTTAGGGTTGGTCGTGTGGCCTGGGCCTTCAACACACGGACGTCAGGGCCCAGTGGTTAGCGAGGTGGAATTGCACCTGGTAGGATCGGGTTCGATTCCAGCCACTGCCAAAACTGTCGCCGTGTTCACGCGGAGTACGATCACGTTAAACATATGGGTCCGTAAGTCCTTCCGAGAGGTTGGTGGTAGGGGAAGGAGGGTACGGTCCCTGTGGATGCCTCCCCCACTGGGTTCCGGTCTAAATTGGGTGGCACTTTCCGGCCGTCCGAACAGTTACCTTACACCTTCCTGGTAGGTCGGACGGTTTGGATCTCAACAACAACACACGGACGTCACGCTAAGAATAGATTTTTCGTGTTCTAGAGATCCCATAACGTTTAGATCCGTCGAAAACTTGACTTGCGATTTCCGACATGATTCCAATACAATTAAAATTAAAATTAAAAATATTTAATGTTTTATAAAAAGTATTAAATTTTGAATAACGAATTAACCAGTGTTGTGATTCGTCACAACACAGGGAAAGTAAAAATGGTTAATTTGTATGCAGGGATGCTCTAAACGTATAAATCCGTCACAATCCCATTGTCGAATTTCTGCTTTTCATATTATATTTTCTTTTACTTCTATTTATTATAGGGAAATAAAAAAAATTAGGATGTCAGCAGCACATGACTTTCGCTACAGACTTAAATTCATTTTCTCATTATTTCCTAAATTCATTAAATTGAGTTTTATTGCAGAAAAACACGCATATTTATTTGAAATTACACTGAATTTGCACTTTTTATTCAATTTTCGTTTCTATTTGGTAATTGTACGCATATTCAAAGACGGCGTAGCAAAAATGCAAAAAAACTAAAATATCTCGAGAACGGCTAATGCTAGAGTAATGGGGTTGATCTTATTTATTCTTTTTATCATCAAAAATTACGCACAAAACAAACATTTAATGGATACAGTTTATTTTATATTTTAATGAGTTTTGTGGGGCATTTTGCAAAAGAAAAAGCAGGTTCTGTTTTCTCGAATCATACTAAAATCTAATCAGCACCAGGGTAGCCTACAAGTGACTTATCTACCAAATTTTGTGAAATTTGGTAAATTAGTATTTTTGCTAGCGTGGAAACATGCAATTTTTGCGGGCCATTTAAAAAAATCTGATGTGGGCAGCACATGACTTTCCCTGCAGACTTATATCCACGTTCTCTTTATTTTAATTAAATTTATTTCTCTTTTAATTCAATTTTCGTTCTCATTCGGTAACCGGACTTATTTTCAAAGCTGGTGTAGAGAAAATACGAAAAACTAAAATATCTCGAGAACGACTATTCTTAGTGTAATGGGGTTGGTGTTTTTCTTTTCTTCTCTAAAAATTACGTATTAAACAAGCATTTAATGGATATATTTGAGCATACGTAGTTCTTTAGTTCAGATTTTGACGATTTTTGAGGGGCCATTTTGCAAAAAAAGGCAGGTTATTTTTTTCCGAAGGATACCAAAATCTAATCAGCACCAGGGTGACCCACAAATGACTCATCTGCCGAATTTTGTGAAATTCGGTCCATTAGTTTTTCAGTTAGAGTGGATACAAGCTTTT
Organism: Amaurobius ferox; assembly: GCA_951213105.1. Taxonomy (NCBI): domain Eukaryota; kingdom Metazoa; phylum Arthropoda; class Arachnida; order Araneae; family Amaurobiidae; genus Amaurobius; species Amaurobius ferox. The sequence continues at coordinate 23,337,046 of OX578155.1, read as the reverse complement.
GCGGGCCATTTCGCAAAAATAGGCGGGTTCTTTTATCCCGAATCGTACCCAAAACTAATCCGCACCAGACTCGCCCACAAGTGACTTGCCTACCAATTTTGTGAAATTCGGTCAATTAGTTTTTTAGTTAGTGTGGATACAAAATCTGCACAGACAGACAGACACACAGACACACACACAGACGTCACGCTAAAAATTGTTTTTTCGTATTCTAGAGGTCTCGAAACGTGTAGATCCGTCGAAAACTCGAGTTGCGATTTTCGACATGATTCCAATACTTTCCCTATACATTACCATGTATTGCAGGGAAAGTAAAAAGAGCGAGTTCTTCTATCCCGAATCGTACCAAAATCTAATCAGCGCCGGGGCACCCACAAGTAACTTACTTATGAAATTTTATGAAATTTAGTCAATTAGTGTTTCAGTTGAAGTAGATAGATACATTGCACAGACAGACATACACACAGACGTTAAGCTAAAAATAGTTTATTCGTGTTTCAGAGGTCTCTAAACGTGTAGATCCGCCGAAAACTCGGATTGCAATTTGGTATGATTCCAATACTTTCCCTATGCATTGCCAAGTATTTCAAGGAAAGTAAAAAAAATTCACTTTTTTTTTCTCCCTTACAATTCAACTTCGAATTTCTATTGATTGAGCTAAAGTGTATATTTTTTCGATTATAAATTAATTTCGATACTCCGCAGCATATGAAACTACTATTTATTCTCCACAATAAAGACCATATCATTTTATTTGCATTTCTCGCAAAAGTTTAACACCAGCATATGGCAACATACTCCAAAACAAATACGGAAATCCGCCACTGCATGATGCTCTTGAAATCGGAACGCACTTTACAGAACTCTATTTTCGTCTGCGCAAAAGAAAAAAAAAATAATTGTGATCAAAGGGTTAAAAGAACAGATGGAAAATGGCGGCAACCCAGGGGACAAGTACTCGTAGCTGCTATAGGGCACGATAAAAACTAGGTTATGATTTGTTGCGAATACGATAGGGGGGGGGGGGGGGGGGTAGTTGGAGTGTTGGTAAGTGATACCCGAAAAGAGATTTTACGAAATTCAGCAATTCAGCAACGCGTTGAATAATTCCTGAAGTGCTGTAACATCTCAGTGCCACGTGAGCATGAAAAGATGGTTTTAGAGAATTTAAAGCATTGCAGTTGTACTGTGTATGAGACGGGAAGGGTTCGGAAGTTATTGAAAACAGTGAGAGGCGGAAAGTGTGTTTTTACTGAAGATGATTTTTCGACTGGGTATTTGCTCCCAATAGATTTTAATGGGATTTGAATTTCATATGTAAAATTTTGTTGCTATTCATTTCTGAAGAGTTAAAGTGTAGGCTTGAATGAATAAACATGAAATAAAAAAATCTGATGCGGGCAGCACATGACTTTCCTTATATAATGCAATGAATTTACTAATTTTACAGTTAATAAAATGTTATTCTTATAGTAGATACTTATATTCTCTCCAAGATACTGAATTTTCTTCAATGAGTCGTCATTTTTAGTGATTCAGCTTCATTTTTATCCATTTGGCGAGATTTTCGTAAATTTGGCAACATTTAAAACACAATTTTCGAGTGAAATTTTTAAAAAATCATCAAAAAATCAAAACCTTTAATAAAGTTACGCAAATAGACATTTCTTATGTAACTTTTCCTTAGAAAACGATTGACATAAACTTTAGAACGCTAGCGTGAACCAACCGTTCTCGAGATATTACATATTTTTCAAATAAATTTATAAAAAAATCCTATAAATTAAAAAAAATATATTAACTGTTGAGAAACATGTTCACTTTTCATATGTAATACCATGCGATAATGTAATATCATAGCGTCTTTTTTATCCATTTGGCGAGATTTCGTTAATTTGGCAACATTTAAAAATAACGCCAAGTTGACGACATTCCACCAAGTTCGTCGTCAAAATCTCGCCAAGTGTTATGGACGGAGAAATAAGTTATTCTTACAGCAGATAAATGACTATTGGCGTTCAAATACAAAAGTATTACTCAAAGTATCTTTTTTCCTGAATGAAACGAGCTAGATCCACGAGAATGATGTCACCCAATTTATCGCATGATATTACATATAAAAAGTGAACATGTTTCTCAACAGTTAATATATTTTTTATAATTTATGGGATATTTTGATAAATTTGTTTTAAAACTGTGCAATATCTCGGGAACAGTTCCTGCTAGCGTTCTAAAGCTTATGTCAATCGTTTTCTAAGGAAAAATTACATAAGAAATGTCTATTTGCGTAACTTTATTAAAAGTTTTGATTTTTTGATGATTTTTTCAAAATTTCACTCGAAAACTTAGGGGGGGTTTTGAGCAATCGATTACGTTTAAAAACAACAGGTTTTCAGTATTCACGGATTATGATTTTTGTGCCAAATTTCATTCGAATCGCTCTATTTGTTCTTGAGATATCGTCTCCACAGATTCACTGGCACACACACACACGCACGCACACACACACACACACACACACACACACACACACTCACACAGACACACACACACACACACACACACACACACACACACACACACACACACACACGCACACACACACACACACACACACACAGACATCACCTCAAAAATGTTTGATTCGTGATCAGGGGTGCTTGAAACGTGCTCTCCATCGAAAACTCGAATTCGAATTTTCGACCCTGTCGCAATACTTTCCTTATACATTATTGTATACTAGCCACCTTAGGCGACCAGCCTGTTCGCTACCCTTGAAAATTCTGACCGTGGCAAACTCGTTGGCGCGACCTACCAGAAAGGTGTAAGGTAACTGCTTGGAAGGCCAGGAAGTGCCACACAATTTAGACCGGAACCCAATGGGGGAGGCATCCAAAGAGACCGTACCCTCCTTCCCCTACCACAAACCTCTCGGAAGGACTTGCAGTCCCACACGTTTAACGTGATCGTACTCCGCGTGAACACGGCTGCAGTTTTAGCAATGGCGGGAATCGAACCCGGGCCTACCGAGTGAAATTCCCGCGCGCTAACCACTGGGCTACCGTGCCATCCGCGACAATCTCCATAACTTTATTTTTATTCGGCAATTTTGGGAATCGAACCCGGGCCTACCAAGTGCAAATCCCGCGCACTGACCACTGGGGTACTTCACCCTCCGCGATATTCTTCATAACTTATTTTTTATTCACCCAATTTAGACCGGAACCAAGTGGGAGAAGCATCCACAGGGACCGTACCCTTCTTCCCCTACCACCAACCTCTCGGAAGGACTTACAGACCCACATGTTTAACGTGATCGTACTCCGCGTAAACACGGCGGCAATTTTGGGAATCGAACCCGGGCCTACCGAGTGCAATTTCCGCGCGCTAACCATTGGGCTACTTTGCCTTACGCGACAATCTCCATAACTTTCTTTTTATTCATCCAATTTAGACCGTACCCTCCTTCCCCTACCACCAACTTCTCGGAAGGACTCACGGACCCACATGTTTAACGTGCTCGTACTCCGCGTAAACACGGCGGCAATTTTGGGAATCGAACCCGGGCCTGGTAACTGGTTGGACGGCCAGGATGTGCCACCCAATTTAAACCGGAACCCAGTGGGGGAGGCATCCACAGGGAACGTACCCTCCTTCCCCTACCACCAACCTCTCGGAAAAACATACGGACCCATATGTTTAACGTGATCGTACTCCATGTCAGTGGCGGAAATCGAACCCGGGCCTACCGCGTGCAATTCCCGCGCGCTAACAACTGGGCTACTTCGCCCTCCGCGACAATCTCCATAACTTTCTTTTTATTCACCCAATTTAGACCGTACCCTCCTTCCCCTACCACCAACCTCTCGGAAGGACTCACGAACCCACATGTTTAACGTGATCGTACTCTGCGTGAACGTGGCGTAAGTTTTGGCAGTGGCGGGAATCGAACCCGGGCCTACTGAGTGCAATTCCCGCGCGCTAACCACTGGGCTGCCGCGCCCTCCGCGACAATCTCCATAACTTTCTACATATTCACCCAATTTAGACGGGAACCCAGTGGGGGAGGCATCCACAGGGGCCGTATCCTCCTTCCCCTACCACCAACCTCTCGGAAGGACTTACGGACCCACATATTTAACGTGATCGTATTCCACGTAAACACGGCGGCAGTTTTGGCAGTGGCGGGAATCGAACCCGGGCCTACCGCTAACTTCCCGCGCGCTAATTTGCAATTTAAAATGACCATATGCTTAATTCCATCATCCTCATTCCATTGTTTCATTGTTCCATCATTTAAAATATCCATAAAATTAAAATATCCAAAAGTTAAAATATACATTTAAAAAATCCAGATCGTCCCATCATTTAAAATATAAATATAATAATTTATATAGAGCAAAGGCGCTCTATTCAGAACCATGACGTCACCTCCACCTTGACGTCCCCACCCACCACCTTCCCTGCTTCAGCGGGGGAGAAACGAAGCGTCACGCCGAGAGGAACGGCGAGAAATTTAAAATCATGACGTCTTTAAAATTGCGATCCTGAAGACAATTTTCATTATTTCTGGACCAGATTAGACTTGTAAGAATGCCAGATGTTTGACCTTTCTGAAAATGTAAATTATTAGTCGAAATTATGAGTACTTTTCACGATGCGAGAATTTAAAAACCAAAAATCGTTTTCTTGAGCAAAAAGTGACTTTTGTTTTAAAATCTTTAAAAAATATTAGAAATCGAAATTCAGATTTGAAATTGATATATTTTTACTCGAAATTCTCTGCTCTTTCCGATGGTGTAATTTGTTTTTTTCTACGATGTCTGGATCGTGGAGAAAAAAGGGCAAAAAACGGTCGAAATCGCATAAAACATTAAATAAATAAAAAAATAATTAAAATTTTAAAAATCGGTTTTCACGTGTCCCCTTCCCTCCCCCCCGGGTCTCCGATTGCCAAATTTCGTAGCTCTCCGACGCGCGGTCGCGAAACGTATAGTGTATAAGACAGTCACACAGACAGACAGACAGACACACAGACATTGCCTTTTATTATATAGATAAGGAAAGTAATAATATATAAATGATCTTAATTGTATATTTTGCAAAAAAAGGCAGGTTATTTTTTTTCCGAATCATACAAAAATCTAATCAGCACCAGGGTAACACACAAGCAACTTATCTACTGAATTTTGTGAAATTCGGTCTATCAGTTTTTCAACTAGAATGGATACAGGCATTTTTTGAGGGGCCATTTTGCAAAAAAAGGCGGGTTCTTTTATTCCAAATCGTACTAAAAACTAATCAGCACCAGGGTCATACCCAAGTGACTTACCTACCAAATTTTATGAAATTCGGTCTATTAGTTTTTCAGTTTGAGTGGATACACACATTGCACAGACACACAGACAGATACACAGACAGACACACATACAGACGTCACGCTAAAAATAGTTTTTTCGTATTCTAGAGGTCTCGAAACGTGTAGATCCGTCGAAAACTCGTGTTGCGATTTTCGGCCTGATTCCAATACTTTCCTTATACATTACCATATATTGCAGGGAAAGTAATAATCAAAAATACATATACTAAATACTACGGCTCTCTGTTATGTCAACTAACAGTAGCAGCTACTTTATTAATACTAGCGACACCCATATAAATCTCAAAGCATTGTGGCATTTTCAAGTATTTCATCCATAGGAGTTTTATCTCCTTTCTCTAGTTAAGTTCGTTCTCTATTTAACTCTATGTTTACAACTATTGATATTGATAGCATCCGCAATAAGCGAAATAGTCCATATATTAAAATATTATAAAAAAATTATTCATTAATTTGGCGTCATTTCTGTTAATTTAGCTTCATTTTTCAACTTTGACTATATTTTCGTCAACCTAGGGCGACATATTGCTAAATTGGAGTTTTATTTTTAAATGAGTGGCTAAGTTTTCCGGATTTATCGCCAAGCGTTACAAACAAAGCGAAATAATGATTTATTATTGACCAAACCAAATTTCACAATATTTGGTAGATAAGTTACTTGTTGGATACTCTAGTGCTGATTAGAATTTGGTACGATTCGGAAAAGAAGAACCCGCCTTTTTTTACGAAATGGCCTGCAAAAATTTCATGTATCCACCCTAGATAAAATACTAATTGACCAAATTTCACAATATTTGGTAGATAAGTTACTTGTGGGACACTCTGGTGGTGATTCGATTTTGGTGCGATTTGGAAAATAACAACCTGCCTTTTTTTACGAAATGGCCCGTAAAAATTGCCATAATCTAAGAAAAAAAAAAAAAGACTACGTATGCTGAAATGTATCAATTAAATTTTTGTTTTATACGCAATTTTTGACGAGGAAAAGAATATAACACACTCCATTATACTTTAGGACTAACCGTTCTCAAGATATTTGAGATTTATTGCATTTTTGTTACTCCGCTATCGGAAAAATATCCAATTACCAAATAAAAACAAAAATTGAATCAAAAATGCAAATTTAGTTTTATTTGGTGCAATTAAACTCAATCTAATGAATTATTAAAGAAATAAAGAAAATATGAATTTGAATCTGCAGGGAAAATCATGTGATGCCCACATCAGATTTTCTTTCCATCGAGCCCCAATCGAAGTTTAATAATGCCATATCAGCCCCTGGGGGTCGATATCATTTTATAGACCCCTGTTTTAGAGGGTGCTAGAAATACTTCTAATCGTTAAGTTAGATTTGCTCGAAACATAAGTTAATTGATACTTCGATATAATTTCATACATTAACATCCAGATAAGAGTCTGATATGAATTTGCAATTCACCGTTATGCCATAGATCTCGTGCTGCATCATTAGTTTGCTGTGGAATAATTAAAGTCATTGCATTCTGCAGGGAAAGTCATATGCTGTCCACATCAGATTTTTTTTTTTTTTTCACTTGAATTTGAAAATTAATCATCGCTGAACATTGCCTTTACAATCCGTTTCTCTGCTACGAGATACTGGTCGAGAAGAAAACAACTTGCAGAATTCTAAGAAAGATATCGGGAAAAGTTTCGATTTATTAACACTTTACAACATTGTTGAAAAGTGTACATGACTTTGCTTATTTTGTCTGTGTGTCTGTCCGTCTGTCTGTCTGTTCGTTCGCACGATAACTGCCGTAAAAATGGCTTTATCAAAATGAAATTTTAGTATGTTGTTGAGACTGTCTGTGGGACATATGGAAATGTAAATGAATAATATCACCAAATTAGTTTTGGTTTGAACCCGGGTTGTTGTTGTTGAGACCCAGACCGTCCGACCTACCAGAAAGGTGTAAGGTAACTGTTTGGACTGCCGGGAAGTGCCACTCAATTTCGACCGGAACCCAGTGGGGAAGGCATCCACAGGGACCTACCCTCCTTCCCCTACCACCAACCTCTCGGAAGGACTTACGGATCCACATGTTTAACGTGATCGTACTCTGCATGAACACGGCGGCTGTTGTGGTAGCGTGCAAATCCAGCGCACAAACCACCGGGCTACCGCGCCCGAATGGTGCCAACAGCACGCGGTGTTTCCAGGTGGTTTGAACCCGGGTTGAAAAAGTGAAATAGATAGAACCCTATGGGATCTAATTTTTCAATCATTTTTTAAGTGAAGTTAAAATTCACCAATTGCTTCGAAAATTTTAGGAAATATTCAAATTATCCCATAAAATATATAAAAAAAATTCAGCCAAATATGTTTGGTAATTTTTTAAATAAAAATTGAGATAATAATGACATCCACATAATATGAAGAGATCACGTAACCCACTTCAAAATAAAATATGGGATCCATCTTTTTTCCCAGTGTCAAAATCGTAATTTTTAAAGTTCTTTTAAATTTATATTTAGTGTTGCATCCGTCGTAAAACCGCTTTATTTTTGTATATTTTCTGTGCATCTATATTCTGCGCCAACGCATCTACAATATCTTTGAGTTTAAATGATCATCAAACTTTGATTGCTTCTACAACGAAGCCTAATTTTAATGAATGCAGAATGTATACAAACGATTGTAAGATGAGTTGCATAAGAATTGCTGAATTCTTTTCACGCAAAATTATTTAACTCTGGAGTCTGCAATAAAAGTGTATGAATGAAATATTCACTGCATTTATATAGAGAGCCAGACGATTTATATTTCCATGACGTCATCTGAATAAAGTTCATTTGTTTGATTAAGTTTTAAGTTTTCCAATATAATATACTATTGTAGTACTGTGATAATTTAAAGTATGTCATCGCTGAATGTATCCAATTTTAGAGATGTTTAAATAAAATTGCATTTCAATTGGAAAGTGTTTCATAATTAATGCTTTATGCATGATTGATCTTTCTTGTTTATATTGTTTATGCTGATACAGGGTCGTAGCCAGAGACGAAATTCAAAAGGGACTGTGAAATTCAAGGGGGGACTTAACAGTCTTAAAGGAGGGACTCACCCAAAACGCAGTTAATCATTAGCATTTCTTAACCACAATAGTTACAATTATATATTTCAATCCATATAAATTAGTAACAAATAATTGAATATTTATATTTGTAAGCTAAGAGTTGATTAGGAAAATCCCTATAGCTACTACACATCAATATTAATATACAATAATTACAAATGATTTTAATACAAGCATCAACTAGTAGAAAAACTCTTAACGAATTGGAGAAAATTTCTGAAAGTTAATACAAGTTAACGCTTAATATTAACTCTTAACTACTTATCAGTTGATTTTGACATTTTAATGTATAACCATTAACCCCTCATTAATGCAGAGGAATCAAAATACTATTGTTCTTAATTTAAGAAAAATAAATAAATATGTAAATAAATTGATCATCAATATAACCACAAATTCATCTAAATTAAAAGATCCTTAAAACGAAGTAATTTATAAAAAAAATCTCACAAAGAAATTTATATACAAAATTTGGATGAAATTTCATATCACTAGTAAAAATTTAATATTTTTATCAGGGGGTCTGAGTATACCTTTTGGGACTGAACTCCCCTCTGGTCTGGGTACGGCCTTGAAAGGATGTTTACATAAATTGTGCTTAATGCATAAATTCGCTTTTATTTCACACAAGCAGTATATCTGTTCTTCGTATGGAATATATAATATAAAGAAACAATTATGTTCAAATTCCTGTAGTATAAGAATTTCTGCCCTCCCCATTATTCAAATTTATCTTTAAGGGGAGATCT